>OY856412.1:1241468443-1242068443 GCA_963693085.1 Alisma plantago-aquatica
CACAGATAAGGCGTCCCCATTACCCATGCTTCGACATGAGTGGGTGATCGAATTGGTGCTTCCTCATCCGTTTTGCATTACGGCAAGAATTTTAGAATGTGAGAGAAAGGAGCTCTCCATGTCATGTGAAGGCTTTGTTGGTCATGAGATCTCTGACTATGTTGTTCCTTCCAGCTGTGCTGACAAGGAAGCAGAGGTGCAACAACATAGAGACAATGATCAATGGCCTAATTTCAGATAGAATAGAATGACTGTGGGTTGGCTTTTCACTCAGGGTAGGAGGTACTAAGTTCCATGGAGTTGAGGGAGATTGCTAAGGAGTGTTCTTCATTAACACACATGCAATCAGAAACGAGTGACGATTTTATGAGATGTTTGCATTGATTCCATTTTATTTACAAAGCGGGAGCTAAAAACCCAATAGTATGGAGCCAAATAGATCTATTATTCTTGCGTTTGGTAACACTGTGGATTCCGTCGCTGATGCTGCCCAACTAGCTGGGTGACCTTGCCTTCTGGACGTGGTGAAAATTTTACTAGATTGGACGCTCGCTACAGCTGAAGTAAATTGAAAAAGGAGCGGTAGTTCACCTCTGTAGTGCTGCCTGGAATGGCAGACAGCTGCCCAGCCGCAACCAAACACGTTGCAAAACACAACATATGACAATGAATAGAAGAGTGATAACATAATACAAGGTGCAGGTGGAAATGATGCTACACACTTGCAAGTGCTGGCGAAAAGGCCGTTAGTTCTTGTTCTTTCTGGACAACTAATACAAACTCTTATATAGTTGGACATATATTAATATACATGAGCAAATTGTAAAGATAATGTATACCTTGTAACATATATTTAAGAAGATCAACATATTAGATTTAAAAAAAAACATCACATCATGAAAAACTACTTGAGTGTATTCTGCTCCGAATACACTCGCGTATATTCTAGCCTCTCTCCCCCCCTCTCTCTCTCTCTTTCTCTCTCTTTCTCTCTCTCTCTCTCTCTATATATATATATATATATATATATATATATATATATATATATATATATATATATATATATTCAGAGCAGAATATACTCATGTAGTTTTTCATGATGCGGTATTTTTTTTTAAATCTAATCAATTGATCTTCTTAAACATCTTGTGAATAGGTCATACACAAAATTTGAACACATTTGGACATTTATATGTCATGTTATAAGACTGCAAAAATTATGCATTTCAAATTAGTTTCGGGTGTCGATTTTGTTGCCCTCAGATGAGTGACTTACACTCATCCAAATGGGCTCAAAATTTGTATGTAGCATATATATAGTATGACAGTGAAGATCAATGGTTTACATCTTGTAAAAAATAGTCTTGATATGCAAACACACTTGAGTGTATCTATGTGATCTATACACTCGAGTGTATTCTAGCCTGACTCTCTCTCTTATATATATATATATATATATATATATATATATATATATATATATATAGAGAGAGAGAGAGAGAGAGAGTGAGATTATAATATGTTAGAAGAGTATGAATACACACGTTAATGAGGAAACTAAAAATAAATCCAAAATATATTGCTAAATTAAATAAACGAGTGCCTCTTCGCCCCTATTACACCTCTTACATATAACAAACAATGCTCACTTTCACCAATAATATATCCACTATAGATAATTTAGATTATACATTTCATTTTATAAGTTTTTTGTATATGCAGGCTTAAAGTATATATTGTGGTTGGACAAATTGTAATATATATGAACAAATTGTAACAATAATGGATATTTTATAATGCATACATGTAAACTATATATGATACAAAAGGCTGAAGGATAATATAAAAATTCCAACTTTCTTGGAAAATTGAAGAAATAAGTAAAAGTATTTTTATGGGCTTCTTGTCCCAATTACACCTACTACATAGAGTGAATAATGGCTCCTATTCACAAGTCATATATCCGCAATGAATAATTTTAGATTGAAAATATGGGTAAATTTGTAAAGTTTGAGTGAGTATAGAAACACGATGTAATTTGATTGGACATATTGTAATATGTAGGATCAAATTATTAACACAATAAGTATTTTTTAGTACTCAGATAGAAATTGTAGTACGTGAAATTAGGTTCATTGCACCTGCAAAGAAGTAAAATAAAATAAATTATAATTATATTTTAAATTAAATAAACACGTGCATGTACATATATGATGGCGTCATTGTCCCTATTTTACATATTGCATATAAAAAAATCACTTGCATGTCACTGTAAATAATTTGGATTCAAACTACATATGAGTTTATGAAATTTTTGTGTATGTAGGAATAAATTGTAATGTAATTGGACATATCATAATATTCATTAAAATTATAAAATGATGGACACTTTGTAATATATAGATAGATATTATGATATGTAACAAGAGGCTGACTGCACCTGCTAAGAAGGAACAAAATCTATTATTGAATTTAATAAGTCTATGCATTTATGTATTTGATGGCATCTCCATTTATTACACCTATTACTTAGTTGTCATTTATATTTTTGATGGACTCCTTGATTCTATTATAGCTATGTACTTGATGGGTTACTCTCTTCCTAAATTGTGTTTTTATTTATTTTCCTTCTTACGATGTGAAACATATCTTTTTTGACATATCATAATTTCTATTTGTACATGACAAAACTTTCATCCTACTTAAACGTTTGTTCCTGTATATGCGGTTTAAATTTATATATTATAATTTATTGACCATGTCAACTGGTTATTCCTATATACACACAAAAGCAAGATCAGTCTTAAAAACATGATAAATGATCTCACAATCAACGGATGGTGATACACATCAAATAATCTTGATCTGGTAATTAATATTGATTAGATAGTCGAACTATGGTTGTTCCACCACACTAACCCTTTTCCTTCAGTGACTTCCCCAACTCGAATCGTGATCCCCCTCAATTTGGTGAAATCATGCCATTGCAGCAGCCCAATGCCCCATGCTCTGAAACTTACCAAAGCGACAATGATGTCATCCAACTACTACATACATGCAAAATAATCCATTTTGAATGAAATAACCCATTTGACAAATAGAAAAAAATTATATATTTCGAACTCTGTTCTGTAAAAGGAGCAATTTTATATATGCCTAACTACATGATGCGTACTCAATTTTTTGTTCTAATTATGGCTGCAAAATAGGCAATAACTTGCCTGGAAGTCAATGTTTATAATCTCCCCTGACAACATGCCTTCCTCTCACGACTCTGCTAAAAGCTACAACCGCCAATACCCACTCCTCGACCGCCCTAATGCGGATGATGACCTCAGATGGTAACCTCTCAGGTTCTCATCTTTTGTGCCCGGGACAATGTGCCATGCACATCTCGTCCATACACTCCACCATGGGCTCCACAAACCAATGGATCAGATATTGTGGGCACAAACAGTGGCGGCTCCTAGGGGGCAAGTAGGGGCACATGCCCCTCTCCAATTCAAATTTTTTTGGACATATATATGTTTTGTAAATTTGACATGGTATTAACGTTAATATCTATTTTTATGTATAATCTTTCTAACACTCATGCACTTTCCATAAAAGTATGTGTACTTTCTTTCAATAATAATGACATTATTAATTCAATTTTAAGTAAGAAGTTACACATAGAAATATAAAAATATAATAAATGGCATAAAATACATGAGGATTCCTGATTTTGACAAATATGTCTTGATGTTCAAAGAAAAAATAAATTATACTTATTATATTAAACATATAGACAATTGTATTACGAACACATATATTAACGTCGATTTGTTAATGACTTATTAGCTATATTTATATAATGAGGAAATAAATAATATATTATCTAAAAATAATGATATTTTTTATAAAATATAAAATAGTTTTATTGTCACGTATACATAGTTAAATGTATACCAATTATAGGAAGTACACAATTCAATATTAGTATATTTTACTTATGCTAATGATGTTTTCTTAATAATGGGTGTCATGCATGATGGAATAGGTAAACGTCAAATAAAATATGATAGTTTTTTAATAGTATATGATGTGATGATTAATTTGTCGTAATATTTCATAAATTTTATATTATATTAATTTTTAAAATTAATGTATATTTATAATAATAAAATACCATGTTCATAATGAAATAGCTCCTCAAAACTATAATATAAATATAAAAGTAGTACAACAAGGTCTAGAGAATTATTATATAATATTTTCCATTTATAATATGACTATGTAATGACATTTTCACTTTTATGATTTAATTTTACCTAGAGTGCACAATTTGTCTTTTGTGATAGTCACTAATGACTCATTAAAAAAATATGTCTTTCCTTATGAATAAACTAGGAAGTTATAGTTCTACTATCGAGTTATGAAAACATTATTTTTTAAGTAATAAATTATATTTTGTTGTAATGTCAAAGATAGTGGATTTTGGTATTTTCTTGATTTTTAGTAGAACATAGAAATGACTGTATTTATATTTTTGTGATTAATAACATGATAATATTATTTAATTTATTAGTTAAAGTTAATGAATAAGTTTAACACCATCGTTGATATTTTTTTGACTTCAAAGTAGTATTTTGTTGTTCTATTGGAAAATATATGATGACTATTGGCACATGGTACTTCTTATACAAATTCAATTTTCTCAATCTCTATGTTTCTTTTTAATTAATAGACTTTTCAAAGTTATTACGTGGGACATTAGCTATTCTATCTAGACTATAATAATCCACATAATCAACATTGTGCACAAAAATTATACGATTTTGTTGAAATGACTTACATTTATGAAAATAATTTAAATGGGTAGATGGTCTCGTACAAAATATTCATTTTTTTAAATGTCAATAGTTACATTTTGAACTAATCTGAAATGTAAAAATAAATCCTAAATGCATACATAATGTTATAAGATACATAATTCTAGGAAATAATACATATACATATAAGATTATTTCAATTATATCTAAAAATTAAGTACTTCATAGAGTGTGGAGCTATGTCCTCAATCTCTTTTTTGAATGGTTACAGATGCTATGTCCTCAATCTCTATTTTGAATGGTTAAAGATTCATTTCTTTTTCTATCTAGATTCAAGTAAACTGATCGATGGCAGCTTTTGAGACATATCGACACTCTATTTTTCTCATGTTAATATTTGAAGTCCTATTTGATAATGTTCTAAAAAAGAAATAATGTCAACGTCAAATTCATATATAATGTTACTTTTATTTGTGCCCCCATTGTCACAGGGGCTGGCTCAGCCACTGGGTATAGAGGTGGGCATAAAAGATGGGTAAAAAAATTTTAGACCATAACCATTTGTATACAGTATGGGAAGGTACATTAATGTATCATTGGAAATTTCAAAACTAGAACTAGGTATCTAGGTATATCACCAATAATCAAAATATTCTCTATGATTATGGAGGAAACTCGTTGGGGACCACCACAAGACACGCCAAATTAGGTAATTTCTTGATACAAAACAAGGTAGATAGTAATCAGCCATGTAATGGCCGGTTCACATGAATTAACCAACCAATCAAATAAGCGAGCTGCTGGGAAACAAGGGGTGGAAAAAAATCAAGGAGAAAGACGGTGGCATATATGAGTAAATTGCCAAATTGACTTAGAGCCCATCCTACATGTGACAAAATGCTAATACCCCCGAAGGCAACAAATATATTCTCATAAGCGCACACTATGTGTAAACACACACGCACACATACACTCGTGTGTATTCTAGCCTGACTCTCTCTCTCTCTATCTATATATATATATATATATATATATATATATATATATATATATATATATATATATATATATATGCTAGAATACACTCGAGTGTATCCGGAGCGGAATACACTCAAGTAGTTTTTCATGATACAATATTTTTTTTGAAAATCTAATCCATTGATCTTATTAAACATCTCGTGAACGACTCATACGCAAAATTTGAGCACATTTGGATATGTATAGCTCAAGTTATGAAGACCGCAAAAATTATGCATTTCAAATTAGTTTCGCGCGTCGATTTTGTTGCCCTTGGATGAGTGACTTACACTCATCCACATCCAAATGGGCTCAAAATTTGTATGTTGCCTAGTTATAGTATGATGGTGAAGATCAACGGTTTACATTTTGTAAAAATAGTCTTGATATGCAAACACACTTGAGTGTATTCATGCGATCCGTACACTCGAGTGTATTCTAGCCTGACTCTATATATATATATATATATATATATATATATATATATATATATATATATATATATATATATATATATATATATATATATATATATACTAATCTACACTCGAGTGTACATCTTATACCATACACCCGAACGGTGTTTGTCTATCTAAATCATATTTTTATAGAATCTAATCAATTGGTCTTCATTGTTACAATAATATTTCACTTACAAATTTGAACGTTGAATGAGTATAAGTCACTTATCCAAAGACAATAAAATTGACGCAAATAACTAATTTGATATGCACGATTTTTACCTCTTTTAGATGTATGGCCTATAATTATTCAAATGAGTTCAATTTTTTTTATTATAGTAAGTTTCTAAGATAGTTTACAAGATCTATGATTTATATTTTTAAAATAATTGTTTAATGATGGAAAACTACTTAGTGTATCCGGTACTCTCAAATATATATATATATATATATATATATATATATATATATATATATATATATATATATATATATATATATATATATATATATATATATATATATATATATATAGTGACTTAGTGTGCGTCATTTCTAAGGTTGACCGATCAGCCATGTATTATTTACTGGATGTGGCTAGCGGGTGCACTCAAGGGTGTAAGGGTGTACTATGTTATACATCTTGTACCTCTTTCTAAATAGTAAAACTTCTCCTCTCCTCCCGCAGATGCACGCCATTCTGACAGAAACTGTAATCTTGTGTTTTTGAAACTATGGTTGCTTAAGTTCTTCTTATCTTTGTTATTTCTGCACACGTTGGACGTGGTTATTTCATCCGTTCTCTAACATGATTAATTGCAAATTACCACTAATGTTTGATTGTGCACAAGCTCATCGTCATTGTAGGTGAACTATAGACGGGTGGCGACGGGTTATTAGTGAAAAAAGATTCCTTGGACATCAGTCGCAGTTGAACGTGGATAATAGCACGGTGACCACTTTCGTCAATGGCTTTAGTGTAAAAGATAGCGTTCTTCTACCACAAGTATGTATGAATCATACCAATATAATGACTAAGGATTCGTTCGGCAACGCATTCCCTTTGGTCGCCGACAGTGCATCGGGCAGTTATCAATCACGTTCAAATTGGCCGGTGTATAATTGGAGGTCAGGGATCGTAGAGGACCAGAAAAACGTGTAAAATAATTAGAAAAGCATCCGATCACTGATCGCTTGTTTTCGGAGAATAGTTTTAAGTAAATCGCAATTGACGTTTTGTATTAATCTTCACCAAATGCGTTACCAAACATTACCTAAGAAAAGATCCCTTAAAAAGGCTAGACCCACAAGAAAATTCAACGAGCAATATTACTAAATCACTATTATCATATGGAACAATGTGCAACTACAAGATTACAAAAAAATATAAGGGAGGCGGACAACAAGCTGCACCGTCACCCCTTTTTGAATGACAAATAAAATTTCTGGATGTTATGGTACGTTAGAAAACCTTCGAATAAAGTCTCTCTCTTAAATTGATATCTGCATTTTCTTTGAGCCGTGCCATTGGAGTCAGCAGGGTTTTATAGTTACGGTTGGCCTGTTCTATAATAATGTGAAAGTCTGCCTTATCGCAGCCTATATTGTTTGTATTGTTCGTAGCACTGTACTTCATAAAATACTGCTAATTGCCATAATCGCAATCAACAATTTTTGTCTTGTTTCCTGTATATATATTTAACACGCTGTTCCACTAAACAGGTATGGGATCATTGGTCCAGGGGATCCACTATAGATATATTGGATCCTGCACTGGAAGGTATATTTCATGTGAATCATGCGTTGAGATGCATTGAAATAGGATTACTGTGTGTTCAAGAATCGCCAAATGATAGACCCTCGATGTCAACAGTCGTCCTTATGCTTAATAGCAACTCCATGTCTACCAGGGTACCAACTCAGCCTTTTTTCTTTGCTGGAGATTTAACAAATCGGCAGATGCCCGGCTCTGATCTCTCGGATGGTACACCTGAGATGCCTTTGTTCAGATCAAGCGTGTATTCTCCAAATGACATGTCCGCTACAGAGTTGGAGCCTAGGTAAATGACAAACAGGGAGAATCAGATTTTTCGGCAAGAAATACACTACCATATTATTTTATTCGTGACGAAAAGTTATATGCGCAGTTAGAGGACTCCATGCTGAGTGTATGTATCCATCATACCTCGTGCTTATACAACCTAGAATGTTTTCCCCCTTCATTTGGTATTTACACTTCTAGTATGTGTTTACAAGTTCATAATATTGGTTGAGGTACTGTTGCATCTTTTAATTTCTTATAATTAAATGTGTCAATTGATGACTTTGCCTCTGGTCCAGTTCGAGACGACGGTTTTTAATAGGAAGTCCATAACTACGAAGTTTGGTGTATACAATTGTGACATTTGTTTCTAGTTTGTAAATTTATACCATTATTCTAAGACTTTCAATATGCCATTTGTACACCTTCAGACCTACTTGTAACTCCATAAATGGTTTGGTGATCATTTGATATTTAAGTCCCGATGAATATCATATATATTGTTGTCTAACTGTTGGTGTTAGCAATGTTAGCTAATATAATTTATCATAGATTAAGTTCAATGTAAGTGCAGCTAGTATGCTAGTATATATGGAATATCGAGAAAAAAGTGATTCTGTCTTTTGTGCAACTAGAAAGGTGGTTTAGTCCTCGAATTGTCCACTTCTAAAGTTTTGGTGCTCCTTATATGTAAGAATGCATGTGACACTATTGTCTAAAAGCTTTACAGGAGGATAAGCTCACCCTTGTGGTGGGTAGGCTGACCAAAACACACATGTGTGCACGTTAGGCCGAGCTCAGGCACGTGAATCATGAAAAGTGACTACTCAATAATTGTTTGATTGATGTCCTCGGACCGGAAAAGGACTCATTCTAATTTTTTATGTTTACAAGAGTGACAGTGTGATTGTGCCGAACTAAAAATAGAATTAAACGTATGAGTGCTATAAATAAGACTTTGAGCTTAACGTTAATCATAAATCTAAGACAGCAAAGTCCGCCCCTCGTACTTGCAAACACTATCACCGTTACCTTATGTAGTCACACCATGTGCGCTTCTCTCGTAGGGTACATCTCTTGAACAAGAGAACTGTTTTCCGTCCCTTTTTTCCATGACACGATATGTTGGGTGTTGATACCTAACGATCACTGATCTCCACCGGTAGTGTCATTGTTTGTCATCCACGCATGAGCGAGACTACAATTTTATACATGTTCATGATCAAATCATCATTAGAAAGACAACGCACATCTGGAGCATATAGGAACACTGATTTCTTTAAGTAACGTCTCTCTTCTTCAACAACGTGATTTAGCTTGAATCATATAACTCAGTTAATTTGTTTTTTCTGCTATATTTGTTCTTACCTATCTCATCTAAATCCTAAACTTGGCTTGAATACCCGTTAATATAGTTGTTATTGCATGCTATTACTTATAATGGCATTCGAAAATCTAATAGTCTTAAAGAACTTTTCTTTTTATTAGTTAACTTGGTTGGCTATGATGTTTCTTCCTAAGATCGATACATTTGTTATGTATACAATATTTACATTGGCAAAGTCGTATGGAGATTTGGCTAATGATGATAGGTTTTCTTAAATATTTTTAAAAAGGATGAACCTAACCTGATGAAAATGATCATGAAAATATTAAGAAAATTGCTATCTGGAAAGTGAGTGATCAGTTTTGCCGAGAATGTATCCTCTTAGCATCGACTAATAAGTTGTACAATGTATAATCCAAATCTTGTGTTATGACTAGAAAGGTACTATGAGGCGTTCTAGAAATATAAAATTGAGAATCGGAATATTAAAAAATATTCTGCCTCTGAATTTATAAAGTTTTAGATGGTTGATGGTACATCTATTTCTGATCAAGTACATAATTTTCAAATCTTATGCCATAACCTCTCTGAAGTGAGTATGCCATTAACTAAAAAAATATTGTTATGTCTATCATTTAAAAGTTCCATAAATCTTGGAGGCCTTTGGATTGAATCTCATGCACAAGAAGGGTGATGTAACCCCAAGTGAATTTATGATGGATATTTGATTAAGGGAGAAACACTTGAAAGAAAAAGTAGTCAAAGTGTCATTTGATGTTAACCCTGATGTCAACTTTATGACTACTAACAATAAATAGAAGGAAATAAGAACATACATAGACCTAAGACCAAGATTTAGAAGAAATTAAAAAATAAACTTTGTTGCACTTGTAGACAGTTTGTCCACTACAAAGTAAGGTACTACATCTATTTGAAGAGGTCATGGTCATCTTGATGACTACTTCTTTGAACCACAATTATGAGTATGTGGCTGTTAAATATGGAATCCTTTCTATATGTGAACTGCTTTACTAGATTATAGATGTGGCTAATTTACATATTTCAATTATAAGTCTCTATTTGTGCTTACTAGGCCTTTCAAGATGATCTGCAACTTTACATGATGCAAGCTCTATAGAAGTCAAAAGTAAAGAACATATGGATCTATAGTTTCCTATGGGAAAGGTTTTGATGCTTCACAAAGTCAAGATGTTACATCTATTTATCGAAATATAATTAGTGGTTCAAAATTATTTAGAGATTGTTTAAGAATAGATTGCAAAAATAATAAATCAATTATTACTTGTATTTGAGAGGGTTTATTATGTTGAAAGGGGTACTTATGTGATCTGGATAACTTGTTTAAGATTTATATAGAGCCTACAATTTCAAATTCTGATTTTAAATGGAATGATAATGTGATATTGTTAAATCTTGTGTTGTGTGATGTATGGCATTGTCATTTGAATAATCTAAATATTGGCTCTATAAAATATATGTTGAAGCTGGATTCGATCCAAAAATCTTAAATTAATAATGGTAGTTCTAAAATTTTTATGCAAGCTAAATTGCCTAGAATGTATTTTCATTATGTGGATAGAAATTCATAAATTTTGGATTTCGTGCATACTAGTATATGTGGATTTAATCTATTGTAACTAGGTATAATAAATGTTATTTCATAACTTTCATTTATGATGTAAGTAAGTGTCGTTGTCTATTTTCTTAAAAGTTTAGATGACTCGTTAGATAAATTCAAAATATTTTAGAAAGAAGCCGAAACACAAACTAGTAGATACTTAAAAGATTAAAGTCAGATAGGGAAGGAGGGTATACGTCAAACTTTTTCTTGGAATTTTCTCAATTCTATATTATAGTTTATGACGTTACTACTACTTATATAATACAATCTAATGGGACTATGAAAACTAGTAACCGAACCGTAATAGACATGGTAAATACTTTTCTTCAAACTTTATGTCCTCTCAATTTTATGTGGGGAAAGCTTTAAATACAACTTTCCTGAACAAAGTTTCCCATAAAAATAAAGAGAGAATCCATTTGAGTTTTAGATGGGATGAAAGGAAATACTAAAATATCTTTGAGAGTCAAGATGCCTCACAAATGTACTTGCTCCTGACACAAAAGGAAGAAATTGGGACCGAAATTAGTAGACACCATTTTCTTGGGTTATGTAGGGACACATTAGGTTATAGATACTTTATTGTAAAATCTAAAAGTTCAGGCATTAATGTAAATACAATTGTGGAGCTTCGAGATGCAACATTTTTTGAAGATATTTTCTTGACGAAATCTAGCACTCCTAAGGAAGTTTCTCAAAAGAATCCAATTATTATAGGTTCCATTCTTGAGAACGTGGAAAGGATGAAAAATGTTGGGGATGACTTATAAAACATCCTTTGCACATATGATGATATCAAGAAAATGGTTGAAGTAAGGAGAAGTAAACGACTTAGGACATCTAAGGAATTTCAAAGTGATTTCCAGAAATATAATGTTGTGGATGATCCTACAACCTTCAAACAAGCTATGACTTCCCCAAAATCTAAGTTTTGAAAGGAATTCATTCATGATGAAATCCAATCAATTCTTTCAAGTGGAACTTGGGAATTGATGTATTTTCCTCCTGGTTATTTTTTTAGCAAGATTAAAATGAATCTTTAAGATGAAACTCATTGTATATAGGAATATTATTTGTAAAAGTCTAGATTGGTTGTCAGGGGGTATACACAAAGGGAGGGAATAGCCATTTTGATACCTATTCTCCTATTTCCCACAATGACCATAATTTGTGTATTCATAGCACTAACTTCCATTTATAATCTCTATATTCATTAGAAGGATATGAGGAACACGTTTTTACATGGTGATCTTCAAGACGAGATATATGGAACAACTTGAGGATTTTTTGGGAAGGGGAATGAATCCAAAGTGTGTAAATTTTTACAATCATTGTATACTTATAACAAGCCCTTACAATAGCATGAAAAGTTTGATTATTCAATATCATATTTAGCTTAATTTCTAATGATTTTTTATAATTGTAACTGCAAGATCATTAATGATATTTGTTGTCTTATGTTTGTATGTAGAAAATATCCTACTTTTTTTGTTCCAATATGAATGTAGGACACGAGACAAAGTAATTCTTGTGTGGCAAGCTTGAGATGAAATATGTGGGTGTCCCTACTCTGATTTTTGGGCTTGAAATCACACGGTCACCTGATGGTATTGCACTCTCTTAGTCTCACTATATAGGAGAGGTTTGAATACACATCACACAAGCATTTTAATATTCTATACAATTCATTCCACTGCCTTTTCAAGAATGGCATTGGTGTTCCTGCATTTAGTTATTATACTCACATATTATTAGAAGTTTGATGTATCTTATAAACTGCTCACAATCATCTACTATATTTCCATGAGGAAGTTGAGTAGATACACCCATTTTCCTAATAAGACCTATTTAAAAGCTCTTGATAGAGTGTTGAGGTGTGACTAGGGAATTAGATTTCTTGGGCTACATTATGGCAAATATCCTTTTGTAGTTAAAGGATATAGTGAAGTGATCTAGATAGTCATGCATTTTGAGAGAAGTGGTATCTTAGGATATGTATTCATGTTAGGAGGAGACACAATTCCCTGAAGGTCTACGAAGAAAACCATTTTGTCGCATTCCAACTTTGCAGCTGAGTTGTGTCATTTACATGAAATTGGATCAGAAGTTGAATGGATGTATGGACTCGTGTCATGTTTACCTATGATAAAGAAGCCAATTCTTGCAATTTTAGATCATTGTGATTGAACAACAACTATTTTCAAGATTAAGACTTCTATGAACAATACACATTAATGTAGACACATTCAAGTTAGACTCAAGTATGTAAGGGAGCTACTGTCTATGGGGTTGTGGTTGTACATTACATATATATGAAAGAAAATATAGTCAATCGTTTAAGTGAATGCCATACCTTGGCCTTAGTTGAGAATCTAGGTTGGCGATGGGACTGAAATCCCTTATGATTTGCATGCATTATCAATCCAACCCAAAATGGTGAAGATCTCATAAGTTGAGTTCAATTTGGTAATAACAAGTTGTCAGGAGAATTTGTTTTCACTATGTAATTTACTTAATGATTTATTCATATGTGTGTATGTCCCATAAAAACATGTCAGAAGCATGACTACAATTCTATTATATCCTCAATTTTGGTAAAAATTGAATGTTATAAATACAAAGTATGATTTCATAAATAATTTTCCCCAATGGTATTATTGGTGGAGTAATAGCATTGATCACCGTTGTGGCATGGGTGCTTGTGGTTTGAAAGTACATATACTTCATATGTAATAGATTTCATGTAGTTTATGATTTTCTATAATCCTTTAATGGTGGTTGGCTAATGAAAGAATGAGAAATCAAATGAAAAATGGAATTGTTAAAAGAAATGAACAAATGGTGAGTAAATATGGAATTCTGTGGAATTTGCAAGAAAAATATGTTGATGGAAACTAACTAGTTTTTTTCGACGCAATAGTACACTCAATGAGAAAATACATTAAAATAAAAATTATTGACAAGTTTTGGAGAAAAAAGGTGTGATTTGATGCATTAAATAATTCAAATAAAGGAAATACTTAAAGGTAAAGAAAAGTATTGCTAATACTACTAGTACAATTATCACCTTTAGCATCGGTCAGCATCGGTTTCATAACCGACGACATAAAGCCATCCCCCAATTACAAACCCAAAAAACACACCAGTAGGGGGACCATAGGCGTCGGTTATCAAGTCATAACCGACACCACACCCCATACCGAAAAAAAATTAGCCCCAAGTTAGACCATAGGTGTCAGTTAGCAACGAAAAACCGACTCTGTTGACCTAAAATTATTGACGATTTTTAAGTTAACCAAATAGTAACTGACAATATTAGGGATAAAGACACCGGTTAACTATTAATAACCGACAAGTTAAGTTTTTGTTGTCGGTTTCTTTTGTTAATCGATGACATGTTTTGATTTTTTTTCCTTATCAACTTGCAGGCCTGCTGTCCGGCTGGTCAGTAGGATGCAGAACCTGTAGTTTAGTTTTGAACTGTAGGTTTACAACATCTATTGATTTTAGCCAACAACTGGCCACAAACTTGCAAAAATTAACAAGGATGGACAACATTATTATCATGTGATTCACACACATGTATAAGCACATTTAATTCATATATAATTTATCACACATATGCAGAAACATGTAGTTTTCATTCCTCCACTTCATATTCACAGAAATGTAGCAACTTGTAGTTCCATTCATTTTAATCTCTTTTCACATTCAGACACATGTAGAAACATTCATGTATTCATCTTCAAATTCACACATATGTATAGATAAGACAATTCAAAAAAATTCATTTAGACATGCATATATAAGTGTGTCTTTCAAAGTTTAACATGTCATCAAAAATAGAAATAATTATGACAACAAAGTTTAGAAATATCATTCTTTATTATTATCATTGTCATCATCTCCATCAATATTCCAATGATAATAAAAAATTCCCACTACTTGTAAGGCTTTTGCCCATTGTTCTCTTACATCATCTAATTCTTCCATCATATAGGGAGTATGTACATCTAATAACTTTGCACCTGTAGTGAAGTCACTGGTTTTAAACACCTACAAAGAGAATGACATATATATACAATTAATAATATATAATAAGATTGATATATTTCATATTATCTAATGAGACTATATATAATACATGTTGTATGGTGTCAATTTTCATTATAGCATGTTTGATAATTAGGTCCATATATCGCATCACATAGTATGCACATGCCCAGCCGTTGTCTTGTATAGCACACTATAAATTGAAACATACAAAAATATTAACAAATAAAAAGAAGCATAGTTCACATAAATAATATATACATTGGAGTCAGGAAATTACTTTCACATTCTCCCAAAGTAACAGTTTCTTTGTGTTGGATATGTTTCCTCCAGCTTTTTTGAACGCTCTCAAATCCCTACATGTTAATGTAACACAATAAATTGCGTTATTAAATAATAATGTAATAATAGATGTTAACGGATATAAAATATGAAAGATTTCTCACGTGAATAATGGCCTTTTCATTTGGTGTCCATATAATGTGTCTAATTACTTCCCTGTAGGATCTAGATAATAAACAGTCCACGTCATGGGGACAACAACCAGTAACTCCCAATGCTTAGCACTAGATGTAAGAAAGTTAAAAATTCATAACTCAAAATCCACAATAAAATGTAATTTTCATAAGTCCAAATTATAAGCAAAGTAAACTTACTCAACATTGAATGGAGCTATTATCACCGTCTTCTTTTTTTACCAAAACATATAAAAGCGGCAAAGCAGTATGAGGTAACTGATAAAGGCTCTTTATCTACGTGACTGATAAAAAATGGAATTAGAAATCTCACATGGGGAAATGAAAAATCTTTACAGATCGTGTGTAACTGGCTGCAAAAATATGTATTATGTATGCATTAATATATAAGAAACCAGATCACCGTATATTAAACAAGGTACATGGATATATAAACAAGATCTCACCATATCCATAGCTCTATCTTAGATGTATTCAGCCAATCATAACGAAACAACTCCAAAATATATTATATAAATAGATTGTTATCGTATGATTCACCTGTAGCATCCACCGGAATAGAAATATTTATCGAACAATTTGGGTTATGTTTTCCTATCCATACTGCCATACCCTTACAATTAGGACCTAATGAGTCATATAGGTCCCTTAGAAGGCAACTAGGTACTTTAGGAGGAGGTGGAGGTGGAGGCCGAGCTATAAAGGGTTTCTTCCTTTTTACCTGTATATGTAATTTCAGATCAATTGACTAGCACATATATACACGCTAACAAATTAACATAATGTAAATTTACCATACAATATCAGTATAGACGACATCCATTTTGGGCCACAATATCACTCCACGATCTGCTTCACCAAGCATTTCAGAATCTGGGTGGGCAAATGGCAATGGATGATTCCTCCAATGGTGGAGTACAAGTCTCGAGTTCACACGAACCGCACCATATGGTACTGGAGTGCCATGAAACATGTCCCCTGGAAGGGGTGGGCAAGCGTCGGCCTCTGCAACGATAAATTCTTTGCTTTTTAGACAACATGGATTCAACCCCTATAAATTTACATAAAGTATGTTATATACATATATACATAAACATATCATCTTGAAAAGATTAGCTACTATGTCATAAAAATACTTACAACGGGTGTGCTAGGTGGTGGGTCTACATAATTACTCCCAACCACCTCTACAGCATGAGAAGAGCGGGACGCCACAAGTACTGTATGAATGGCAGTTTGAGATGTCTGCCATTTGCTCATTGCTTCATGGGGTCTCTTATCAAGTGCTTCCTCGACTCTCCTATCAATTAACTCATCTACCTATACATGGAAAAAAGAAATGCTAGCTTTTGATTATTGAATTACCTTTTGCAATAACATTCTTAAAAAAGTATAGGTTTCTTTAGCTTTTGAAAATTTTGCTTTTGGGACATGTTTGCGCTGTGATAGCCCAAAGAATGCTTTAATGTCTACACTAGCACCTACACCCCTAACACGTCTAGGATGCTCTGGGTTACCAAGAGCAACTGTCAATTAATCCCTTGTGCCCTCAGGGATGAACTTGCCTTACTTCCTCTGCTCTTGAAGCTCCCACTAATCACCATCAATAGAAATTGGTAAGTAAACATAATAATCAATATCGATTGCTCTGAGAGTTAAATTTTACCATTTTTGCAGTCACCTCAACAGTTGCGGGTTTGGTTATATCTCCTTTCTTGTTTTGCCTCCTAGCTATCCACACAGCTTAGTGAGGTAGAAGTGTGGGAGTAACAGTAGAGGACTCCTTAGTCTCCAGAGTAGCAGTAGACTCAACAGCAGCAACAGTCTGTACTCTTTGACGAATGCCTGCATAGCCTTTTGGACCCATCGTGTGGTCATGCACATTCAATGCACGCCTTGCTCTTTGAGCATCGCTGATAGCTTTGTTAGTAAGCACATTAATTTGGTTAGTAACACTAAAGGTCAATCTCGAATAGGTGAATACATAAGAATGTATATTAATTAAATTGGGAGCGGTGCTTAATACCTTGAATTCATTAGTTTTTCTTTTGGAAACAAACTCCTCCCACTCATTGGGGTCCAGGTAGTTCCATTGTTCAGTGGATAACCTCTTCCTCTTATCATCATATCATATGTAATCTAGGGTGAGATTTGTCCTATAGTTCCTTAGGACCCTCCCACATCGCTACATCATTCATTTACGATGCAAGCTTTCATCCAATTCAAATATACTCTGCAAAATTTCATATATTTAACTAGTATCCTAAAAATTAGTAATCTACAAAATAGAATTGCAAATAATAATAACTCACGCATAGTTCCTTCCATACTAAGTCTTTCTTCCCCTTAGGAACTTTATGCCAAGATTCTACACTAAAACTACAATGACTATGAGTAAGAACCCCAAGATATGAAATAAACAAGTTCTGGACTCCAACTAGATTTCCTACATGATCAAAATCCACAGCCAGTTTGGGTCCATTACCCCTTTATTGTAGTAACGTGTTCATCATAGTGATGCCCCTCACTTTTTCAAAAAAATTTCACTGCTCATCAAGTGCCCCAAGTTCTTCAGGGGGTACATCATCAACCTAAAATTTGACAAAAAAACACACTTACATGATATAACTTATAAATGGACATATAGAGAGAAATATAGGATATATTTTAAAACTTACATTGTGAGGCACCACATTGATATCCTCACCCTCACAATAATTGTGACAAAGTGGGTTTTCAGGATTAATTTCGAGGACGAAATATATTTTAAGGTGTGTAGGATGTGATGGAGTGGACTTTTAGAATCCTAAAATGTCCAATGATACAAGTGAAGATATGTATGTTGAGTTGTTTTGATAATTCCAAGTGGGTTAGTAAAGTTGGAGTGTTGATTGAGGATTATATAATGATTTAGATATATAAGTTTATGTCTTTTGAGGAATTTAACAGAATGGTAAAACAGTTGAGTTTTGGCACCAAAATTGAGTACAAGGTAGCTTGAGTTGTGAGGGAGCTATAATTAAAATTTTGGTGGCTATTGGGCTTTCCTCGATGGAGTTATCTAGGTTGGAGTTTGATGAAATAATGTACTTTTCGATGTATTTTAGACTATGGTTCATAACTAGACTTAGGGACCGATCCAGTTGTTGCCACACAACTTGCAAGGAGAGGAATTTGGTTTGAAAATGTGGGCCTTCTGCAGTCCTTGTATCTATTAGATCAGAGGGTTTAAAGACCTTCCCACCAACTCTGGACCAAGAGGAGATATGGGGATAGGATCGTGGGCGAGCACCCATGCTCCTCAGGCTCATTGATCGTGGAGCGAGAGGGAGGAGTAGATGGGTAGTTGGCCTCGACTCCTTGAGAACACTCGTTCAAATAAGAGTCTGAGTCTTTGGGAGGAGAATAGAGAGAGTTCGACTTTCTCCTTTCCCCTGTCTCTCCACCGTCACCTACATGATACAGAAGTAGGGAGAACGAGCTATCAAATCTCCCTCTCGTCTCTGTTGTTGAGAGTAGAGAATATGACTTGAGGCCGATGGAGTTCTCTAATGTTGGTGATGAGGTGTAGATCTCACTGGCTTCTCGTTGCTATGGACTCGTTCAACGGCGACTGTTCAGATCAGGGTTGACACTCGCAGCAAGCGGAGAAGACGACACACATCCCTTTCCTCGTTCACTACAACAGAAAGGTTCCATGCCGGCAGCTTATAGAGAAATACTCCAGCATCGAGGCACCAAGATCGGTGACCTCAGGTAGACCTGAGAGGGTTCCAGGTGGAGCCAGTGCCAAACTCAGCCCCGACGGCGGTCTGTGTCAGGTAAGAGCGCATGCCGGCGTCGTGCGTCGGGCGCCCAGCAGGAGAGAAAGAGTCGGAGAGGTGGTCTATGATGGAACTACCCCTCACGCAACAAAGGAAGGGAGTCGATCCTTCTCACGACACCAGCGTCGTGAGATATAGTCTCATACGGCGGCGCTCATTTTGACAGGCTGCGGCTGAAGCTTTGAGAACCCATGCAGACGTATCGGGCTGATAACACGAGAGAGAAGAAAGAAAGGGAGCGGGCCTGGTTCTCTCGTCCGTGAACCGATTCCATCCAGAGCCAAATAAACCCAAACCGGAATAAAAATTGGCCGGCCCAGTGCAAGCCAGGAGGAGGAGCTACACCCTAGTGGACACGTGGCCAGATGTGATTCGCAGAAAAGGTATTAATCTCAGATAATTGCGAGATCTTCAATAAATTGTAGTAATTAGCACGCTTATCAGAAAAATACATATAATATACCAAAATTCTCATAAAAATGAGTAGAACACAATTAAAGAAAAATATCAGGCTTTTGGTGCACAAATATCAGTGATATCTTGTTATATGTGTAATGCTTACTTAATGGATAATAAATAGCAAATGATGACATAAAATCATGGAAAAATATCTGTAAGTCCATAATATGTATATAATCCATATGATGTCAGATATGTCCAGGTTGATGCACGAAATCATGTAATTTACTCCATATGGTTAATTAGGGCTAATAACCCTATATTAAATGTAATAAATACATTAATGATTAATAAATGATGAAATTTATAGAGTAAGCTCATATCAGTATATGAAACCTCAGTTTTAAATATGAGATAAGTTTTATATACACAATCCATGTTATATGAAGTTGACCTTTAATACATGGTTTAAAATCCTAATTTAGGTTAATGATGTAACCTAAGGTTAATACGTGCACAAAAAGGATATGGAACCTAATCTTTAGGTGATGAACCATAATTTGTAAAATGAAATCAGTATGATAATTCTTAGACAAGAATGCAAGTAATAATGAGAATATCCTAATGAGTTAAGTAAACGCTAAAATGGACATAATTAGGGTTAAGATGAGATATAATAAGATGAGAACACGATGATAGTATATGATCTTGTCTTGATCGGGTTTAACAAAGATAGAGTTGACATCAGGATAGGTGAAGGTTAGGTTTATCTCTTTGTAAGGTACACCATTACCTCTTACTTGGCTTATTATGCAACATGATTGTGTAATATGAGTAGTAAAATACTTGGCATATGGTATTGATTGAAATTATTGTTCTTATATGCTATGTTGCTTGATTCTCCATACTTATTGCTATGAACACATCAAACATAATATATATGTTCCATTATATGAAAGCACTAATTCTCTTTGGTAGCATAGTGCTGGAAAGTGATCATTCTCTTTGGTAGCAGATCACATTGTACAATGATCTAACTCTTTGGTAGTAGATCATAAGGCCTTACATCTCATTCTCGTTGGTAGCAGAGATGATGCATTATTCCCTCAGGTGGCAAATGCATGGATATATAATGGAAAATGTGCTTAAAATATGTGTTCTCTTTTGTTAATGAATATCTTTGTGCAAGTATACGCTTTTCTTATATTTCTTTATAACTGCCAAGTATTAGTTTTATCTTATTGCCAAGATATGATGAGAGGTATATAAAAGACACGTAGGTGTACTCAGTAAAATATTCATGAAATATTGCGCTGACGTGTACCGCATGTAATATTTTATTTAGGTTGTGGTTATGCTCTTGAAGATCCAGGGTAGTTGAGAGTTGTATGGCGAGCTGATGTATAGGTGGACCTGTTGTCGTAAGATCCTGTTGTTTAGATGTAGTACATGTATATGTTTAGTAGTTTGTTGTTCAATATGTAATATCAAATGTTGTAACAATTCATGTTGTAATTATATGTTGAATGGTGAACATGTGTTGTGGTTTTATTATTGTTCATGTACATGTGCTACTGAGTTTTTCCTTCTGACTCCATTGATTTTCTCTTTCTTAGCCTAGTGTGGGCGTTTAAATTGGAGTTCTCGCTGAGGTGAGGGTTTCAATTTGGACGTCCCACATCAGATTAAGTTTTAGAAAATCCGGGGATGTCAAAGGTGGTATCATAGCTTGAACAATAGCAAAGCCTGACATTTGCTCATTATGCAACTCAAAACTAAAGAACATTGAACCATAATAATCTTTAGGGTTAGATTAGTCATCTTTTAGAGACTAGATCTAACCTAGCCTATAGGTTAGCACCTAGATGTCTGAGAACTAGGTCTAGACTAGTGCTTGTTGAGTAGCAAGTCCTTAGATACCGTTCTTTCCTTGTAGTGCAGCGGTATGGGACGTTATACTATTTGGAAATGACGTGCATCAAGGGAAGAGAAACCCTAGACATATTGCACACATTGTCTAGAGTGGATACACTAGTCTACCCCTTGTTCTCACCTGTTTCACTAGTTTTCATGACACTGTACTCTCTACTATGTGTGGGACACTCGTTTCTGGATTTGGTTTTTGATTCCAAACAGACCGAACCTCGATAGTTTTCTCTGACACTTGTTTTATCGGAGAAAAACTATATACTATTTTATTATGTATATGTATTACAAAAATGTGTCCCCACACATGTACGAGTAGGAGGAGATCATGCAATCTAAGTGAAAGTGAATGACATCAGTCTAGAGAGAGAATAGTTCTAGATTAGATGTCTAGAGCTTGTTTGATATATATGATAGATGGAATAGATGAAATATGTTTTGATGATATGATGTAAGTCTTACATAGATGACATAAGACGGTTATGATGATCTATGTTTGTGTTTGAGGTTTTAAGTTCAGTTTTGAGAATGCAAGATGAGTTTTGATGATGCAAGTAACTAGGCTTTTATGAGATAAGATAAGCTAAGTTGAGACAAGATGAGAATCAACAAGAGCCTCAATCTCTTTTACGAAGGAGGACCTCTAGTGTTAGGACTAGTTTTGGAGTTAACTCCAGAAAGAGTGAGACCCATAGGGAGAAGGTCAGAGAACCTAGTCTCCAAGATATAAGAATTCTAAGATATGTGATATGACATGTCCTAAACTAGAATACTCCTGAGTGAATGAGTTGAGTTGTCTAATGCATGATTCCTATAGTCTTGATGAACCCTAGATGTCCTTGGGAGGACCAAACCCTAGAGTCAGAGAGAGGCTAGTTATGTGTGTATATGAATAAGAATATGGGTGCCTACCATCTGGGTGAGGGAGAGAGCCCAAGACCCTGGAGGAGGTAGCTATGTTAGTTTCTATGAAGCCTCATGCTCGGGTTGGTGGTTTCCCACATAGGAATCTAGTGGTGTATAAAAGAGAGTTTTGGGTAAGCATGTCTCATGGGTAGTGACCTATGAAGAGTATGCCATATCATGTTTTGGTTTGTGCTCATGTGGCTAGAGCTAATGAAGCTATTAGCTAGTGCCAATGAGGTAATCCGGAAACCCTAGACTAAGAGAGGGAAGATAAAGTATGTGCTTATGAGATACTCATAGAGTTGAGATAGCTCAGAGAAACTGAGCATGTAACTACCCTCAGGAATGGGTTAGGAGAACCTCAGTTGGACTAGATAAAGTTTTGATATATGTTTAACAAGCCACTTATATAAGTTTGTTTAGAACAGTCATGATATAATATGTGTAAAGATGTGATATATAGACATGATATGATCAAAACCTAAAGATGGTTTAGAAGATATCAAGGCATAAATGGTTAACCATACACATAAATAGTGATGATAATGTGGATAGTTGTATAATCTCATGAGGAATCTCTAAACGAGTTTATAACCTAATATGAGAAAGTATAATGAGATGACACTAATGATACATATTATATGAATCATGATGTAATATGGTTGGTGAATCTAGTAATGAATTCACTAATACATTTGTAACTTAATAGGAACGTGAAATGAGATCATCTTAATGATACATGCCAAATAGTGATAATGATAGTGCTTAATAAATATGATGAACATGATCTGAAAATTTTGCACTATGTAATGACATTGGCAAAAAAAAATGTGTGTTGTTGGAATATTGATGCTTAGATATAATGAGGATGAAAATCCTAAAATATGAAATATGTCATACGATGATCAAAGTTTCTAAACCCTGAGTTTAACCTTGAATGGAGTGTTTGTGCACCAAGATGGTTGTAAAACCCCCCCTAATAGTGCTTTGGATACATGGTTCTAGGTAACTTTTGTGGATATGTTACACATAGAATAGTGCCTACATGCGGATGAAGATATGGTAGTTTTCCTTGGAGTACGAGTATGGTTGACTTTCGAGGACAAAATTTCTTTTAAGATGTATATGATGTGACAAAGTGGGTTTTCAGGATTAATTTCGAGGACGAAATATATTTTAAGGTGTGTAGGATGTGATGGAGTGGACTTTTCGAATCCTAAAATGTCCAATGATACAAGTGAAGATATATATGTTGAGTTGTTTTGATAATCCCAAGTGGGTTAGTAAAGTTGGAGTGTTGATTGAGGATTATATAATGATTTAGATCTATAAGTTTATGTCTTTTGAGGAATTTAATAGAATGGTAAAAAAGTTTAGTTTTGGCACCAAAATTGAGTACAAGGTAGCTTGAGTTGTGAGGGAGCTATAATTAAAATTTTGGTGGCTATTGGGCTTTCCTCGATGGAGATATCTAGGTTGGAGATTGATGAAATTATGTACTTTTTGATGTATTTCAGACTATGGTTCATAATTAGACTTAGGGACCGATCCAGCTGTTGCCACACAGCTTGCAAGGAGAGGAATTTGGTTTGACAATGTGGGCCTTCTGCAGCCCTTGGATCTATTAAATCAGAGGGTTTAAAGACCTTCCCACCAGCTCTGGACCAAGAGGAGATATGGGGACAGGATCGTGGGTGAGCACCCACGCTCCTCAGGCTCATTGATCGTGGAACGAGAGGGAGGAGTAGATGGGTAGTTGGCCTCGACTCCTTGAGAACACTCGTTCAAATAAGAGTCTGAGTCTTTGGGAGGAGAATAGAGAGAGTTCGACCTTCTCCTTTCCTGTAACACCCGGGCCCACTGCCCATAGTTAAGCGTGCTCAACTTGGAGTAGTATTGGGATGGGTGACCAGTCGGGAAGTAGATCCTGGCTTGCGCGTCAGTGTGGACAAAGTGCGCAGTTAAGGCTAGTGGTGGTCTATGGGGCCAGTCGTCATTCCTGAAACTCTACTAGAGCCTTGGGTAGTGGGCTCGGGTGTT
Source organism: Alisma plantago-aquatica (assembly GCA_963693085.1). Taxonomy (NCBI): domain Eukaryota; kingdom Viridiplantae; phylum Streptophyta; class Magnoliopsida; order Alismatales; family Alismataceae; genus Alisma; species Alisma plantago-aquatica. Next base: position 1,241,493,367 of record OY856412.1, read on the forward strand.
ACATTTCCCCTATCTCTCCACCGTCACCTATAGGATACAGAAGTAGGGAGAACGAGCTATCAAATCTCCCTCTCGTCTCTGTTGTTGAGAGTAGAGAATAGGACTTGAGGCCGATGGAGTTCTCTAATGTTGGTGATGAGGTGTAGATCTCGCTGGCTTCTCGTTGTTGTGGACTCGTGCAGTGGCGACTGTTCAGATCAGGGTTGACACTCGCAGCAAGCGGAGAAGACGACACACATCCCTTTCCTCATTCACTACAGTGGTAAGGTTCCATGCCGGCAGCTCACAGAGAAATACTCTAGCATCGAGGCACCAAGATCGGTGACCTCAGGTAGACTTGAGAGGGATCTAGGCGGAGCCAGTGCCAAACTCATCCCCGGCGGCGGTGTGTGCCAGGTAAGAGCGCATGTCGGTGTCGTGCGTCGGGCGCCCAGCAGGAGAGAAAGAGTCGGAGAGGTGGTCTATGACGGAACTAACCCTCACACAACAAAGGAAGGGAGCCGATCCTTCTCACGACACCAGCGTCATGAGACAGAGTCTCATACGGCGGTGCTCATTTTGATGGGCGGCGGCTGAAGCTTTGAGAACCCACACAGACGTATCAGGCTGATAACGCGAGAGAGAAGAAAGAAAGGGAGCGGGCCTGGTTCTCTAGTTCATGAACTGATTCCATCCAGAGCTAAATAAACCCAAACCGGAATAAAAACCAGCCGGCCCAGTGCAAGCCAGGAGGAGGAACCACACCCTAGTGGACACGTGGCGAGATTCGATTCGTAGAAAATGTATTAATCTCAGATAATTGCCAGATCTTCAATAAATTGTAGTAATTAGCACGCTTATCAGAAAAATACATATAATATACCAAAATTCTCAGAAAAATGAGTAGAACATAATTAAAGCAAAATATTAGGCTTTTGATGCACGAATATCAGTGATATCTTGTTAGATGTGTAATGCTTACTTAATGGATAATAAATAGCAAATGATGACATAAAATCATGGAAAAATATCTATAATTCCATAATATGTATAGAATCCATATGATGTTAGATATGTCCAGGTTGATGCACGCAATCATGTAATTTACTCCATATGGTTAATTAGGGCTAATAACCCTATATTAAATGTAATAAATATATTAATGATTAATAAATGATGAAATTTATAGAGCAAGCTCATATCAGTATATGAAACCTCAGTTTTAAATATGAGATCAGTTTTATATACAAAATCCATGTTATATGAAGTTGACCTTTAATACATGGTTTAAAATCCTAATTTAGGTTAATGATGTAACCTAAGGTTAATACATGCACAAAAAGTATATGGAACCTAATCTTTAGGTGATGAACCATAATCTGGAAAATGAAATTAGTATGATAATTCTTAGACAAGAGTGCAAGTAATAATGAGAATATCCTAATGAGTTAAGTAAACCCTAAAATGGACATAATTAGGGTTAAGATGAGATATAATAAGATGAGAACCTGATCATAGTATATGATCTTGTCTTGATCAGGTTTAACAAAGATAGAGTTGACATTAGGATAATGGTTTATCTCTTTGCAAGGTACGCCATTACCTCTTACTTGGCTTATTATACAATATGATTGTGTTATATGAGTAGTAAAATACTTGGCATATGGTATTGATTGAAATGATTTTTCTTGTATTCTATGTTTCTTGATTCTCCATACTTATTGCTATGAACAAATCAAACATAATATATCTGTTCCATTATATGAAAGCACTAATTCTCTTTGGTAGCATAGTGCTGGAAAGTGATCATTCTCTTTGGTAGCAGATCACATTGTACAATGATCTAACTCTTTGGTAGTAGATCATAAGGCCTTACATCTCATTCTCCTTGGTAGCAGAGATGATGCATTATTCCCTCAGGTGGCAAATACATGGATATATAATGGAAAATGTGCTTAAAATATGTGTTCTCTTTTGTTAATGAATATCTTTGTGCAAGTATACACTTTTCTTATATTTCTTTATAACTGCCAAGTATTAGTTTTATCTTATTTCCAAGATATGATGAGAGGTATATAAAAGACACGTAGGCATACTCAGTACAATATTCATGAAATATTGTGCTGACATGTACCGCATGTAATCTTTTGTTTAGGTTGTGGTTATGCTCTTGAAGATCCAGGGTAGTTGAGAGTTATATGGCGAGTTGATGTACAGGTGGACCTGTTGTCGTAAGATCTTGTTGTTTAGATGTAGTACATGTATATGTTTAGTAGTTTGTTGTTCACTATGTAATATCAAATGTTGTAACAATTCATGTTGTAATTATATGTTTAATGGTGAACATGTGTTGTGGTTTTATTATTGTTCATGTGCATGTGCTACTGATTGTTTCCTTCTAACTCCCTTGATTTTCTCTTTCTTAGCCTAGTGTGGGAGTTTAAATTGGAGTTCTCACTGAGGTGAGGGTTTCAATTTGGATGTCCCACATCAGATTAAGTTTTAGAAAATTTGGGGACATCACAGGTGGTATCAGAGCATGAACAATAGCAAAGCCTGACATTTTCTCATTATGCAACTCAAACCTAAAGAACCTTGAACCATAATAATCTTTAGGGTTAGATTAGTCGTCTTTTAGAGACTAGATCTAACCTAGCCTCTAGGTTAGCACCTAGATGTCTGAGAACTAGGTCTAGACCGGTGCTTGTTGAGTAGCAAGTCCTTAGATGCCGTTCTTTCCTTGTAGTGCAGCGGTATGGGATGTTGCACTATTTGGAAATGACGTGCATCAAGGGAAGAGAAACCCTAGACATATTGTGCACATTGTCTAGAGTGGCTACACTAGTCTACCCCTTGTTCTCAGCTGTTTCACTAGTTTTCATGACACTGTACTCTGTACTATGTGTGGGACACTCGTTTCTGTATTTGGTTTTTGATTCCAAACAGATCGAACCTCGGTAGTTTTCTCTGACGCTTGTTTTGTCGGAGAAAAAATATATACTATTTTATTATGTATATGTATTACAAAAATGTGTCCCGACACATGGACGAGTAGGAGGTGATCATGCAATCTAAGTGAAAGTGAATGACATCAGTCTAGAGAGAGAATAGTTCTAGATTATATGTCTAGAGCCTGTTTGATATATATGATAGATGGAATAGATGAAATAAGTTTTGATCATAAGATGTAAGTCTTACATAGATGACATAAGATGGTTATGATGATCTATGTTTGTGTTTGAGGTTTTCAGTTCAGTTTTGAGAATGCAAGATGAGTTTTGATGATGCAAGTAACTAGGCTTTTATGAGATAAGATAAGCTAAGTTGAGACAAGATGAGAATCAACAAGAGCCTCAATCTCTTTTACGAAGGAGGACCTCTAGTGTTAGGACCAGTTTTGGGGTTAACTCTAGAAAGAGTGAGACCCACATGGAGAAGATAAGAGAACCTAGTCTCCGAGATATAAGAATTCTAAGATATGTGATATGACATTTCCTAAACTAGAATACTCCTGAGTGAATGAGTTGAGTTGTCTAATGCATGATTCCTATAGTCTTTCTGAACCCTAGATGTCCTTGGGAGGACCAAACCCTAGAGTCAGAGAGAGGCTAGTTATGTGTGTATATGAATAAGAATATGAGTGCCTGCCATCTGGGTGAGGGAGAGAGCCCAAGACCCTGGTGGAGGTAGCTATGTTAGTTTCTGTGAAGCCTCATGCTCGGGTTGGTGGTTTCCCACATAGGAATCTAGTGGTGTATATAAGAGAGTTTTGGGTAAGCATGTCTCATGGGTAGAGACCTATGAAGAGTATGCCATATCATGTTTTGGTTTGTGCTCATGTGGCTAGAGATAATGAAGCTATTAACTAGGGCCAATAAGGTAATCCGAAAACCCTAGACTAAGAGAGGGAAGATAAAGTATGTGCTTATGAGATACTCATAGAGTTGAGATAGCTCAGAGAAACTGAGCATGTAACTACCCTCAGGAATGGGTTAGGAGAACCTCAGTTGGACTAGATAAAGTTTTGATATATGTTTACCAAGCCACTTATATAAGTTTGTTTAGAACATTCATGATATAATATGTGTAAAGATGTGATATATAGACATGATATGATCAAAACCTAAAGATGGTTTAGCAGATATCAAGGCATAAATGGTTAACCATACACATAAATAGTGATGATAATGCGGATAGTTGTATAATCTCATGAGGAATCTCTAAACGAGTTTATAACCTAATATGAGAAAGTATAATGAGATGACACTAATGATACATATTATATGAATCATGATGTAATATGGTTGGTGAATCTAGTAATGAATTCACTAATAAATTTGTAACTTAATAGGAACGTGAAATGAGATCATCTTAATGATACATGCCAAATAGTGATAATGATAGTGCTTAATAAATATGATGAACATGATCTGAAAATTTTTCACTATGTAATGACATTGGCAAAAAAAAATGTGTGTTGTTGGAATATTGATGCTTGGATATAATGAGGATGAAAATCCTAAAATATGAAATATGTCATAAGATGATCAAAGTTTCTAAACCCTGAGTTTAACCTTGAATGGAGTGTTTGTGCACCAAGATGGTTGTAAACCCCCCCCCTAATAGTGCATTGGATACATGGTTCTAGGTAACTTTTGTGGATATGTTACACATAGAATAGTTCCTACATGCGGATGAAGATGCGGTAGTTTTCCTTGGAGTACGAGTATGGTTGACTTTCGAGGACGAAAGTTATTTTAAGATGTATATGATGTGATAAAGTGGGTTTTTAGGATTAATTTCGAGGACAAAATATATTTTAAGGTGTGTAGGATGTGATAGAGTGGACTTTTAGAATCCTTAAATGTCCAATGATACAAGTGAAGATATGTATGTTGAGTTGTTTTGATAATCCCAAGTGGGTTAGTAAAGTTGGAGTGTTGATTGAGGATTATATAATGATTTAGATCTATAAGTTTATGTCTTTTGAGGAATTTACCAGAATGGTAAAACAGTTGAGTTTTGGCACCAAAATTGAGTACAAGGTAGCTTGAGTTGTGAGGGAGCTATAATTAAAATTTTGGTGGCTATTGGGCTTTCCTTGATGGAGATATCTAGGTTGGAGATTGATGAAATAATGTACTTTTCGATGTATTTCAGACTAGGGTTCATAACTAGACTTAGGGACCGATCCAGCTGTTGCCACACAGCTTGCAAGGAGAGGAATTTGATTTGACAACGTGGGCCTTCTACAGCCCTTGGATCTATTAGATCAGATGGTTTAAATACCTTCCCACCAGCTCTGGACCAAGAGGAGATATGGGGACAGGATCGTGGGTGAGCACCCACGCTCCTCAGGCTCATTGATCGTGGAGTGAGAGGGAGGAGTAGATGGGTAGTTGGCCTCGAATCCTTGAGAACACTCATTCAAATAATTGTCTGAGTCTTTGGGAGGAGAATAGAGAGAGTTCGATCTTCTCCTTTCCCCTGTCTCTCCACCATCACCTACAGGATACAGAAGTAGGGAGAATGAGCTATCAAATCTCCCTCTCGTCTCTGTTGTTGAGAGTAGAGAATATGACTTGAGGCCGATGGAGTTCTCTAATGTTGGTGATGAGGTGTAGATCTCGCTGGCTTCTCGTTGCTATGGACTCGTGCAGCGGCGACTATTCAGATCAGGGTTGGCACTTGTAGCAAGCGGAGAAGACGACACACATCCCTTTCCTCATTCACTACAGCGGCAAGGTTCCATGTCAGTAGCTCACAGAGAAATACTCCAGCATCGAGGCACCAAGATCAGTGACCTCAGGTACACCTAAGAGGGATCCAGGCAGAGCCAGTGCCAAACTCAGCCCCGGCGGCGGTGTGTGCCAGGTAAGAGCGCATGTCGGCATCGTGTGTCAGGCGCCCAACAGGAGAGAAAGAGTCGGAGAGGTGGTCTATGACAGAACTACCCCTCACGCAACAAAGGAAGGGAGATGATCCTTCTCACGGCACCAGCATCATGAGACATAGTCTCATATGGCGACACTCATTTTGACGGGCGGTGGCTGAAACTTTGAGAACCCACGCAGACGTATCTGGCTGATAACGCGAGAGAGAAGAAAGAAAGAGAGTGGGCCTCGTTCTCTCATCCGTGAACCGATTCCATCCAGAGCCAAATAAACCCAAACAGGAATAAAAACCAGCCGGCCCAGTGCAAGTTAGGAGGAGGAGCCGCACCCTAGTGGACACGTGGCGAGATGCGATTCACAGAAAAGGTATTAATCTCAGATAATTACCAGATCTTCAATAAATTGTAGTAATTAGAACGCTTATCAGAAAAATACATATAATATATCAAAATTCTCATAAAAATGAGTAGAACACAATTAAAGCAAAGTATCAGGATTTTGATGCACGAATATCAGTGATATCTTGTTAGATGTGTAATGCTTACTTAATGGATAATAAATAGCAAATGAATACATAAAATCATGGAAAAATATCTGTAAGTCCATAATATGTATAGAATCCATATGATGTTAGATATGTCCAGGTTGATGCACGAAATCATGTAATTTACTCCATATGGTTAATTAGAGCTAATAACCCTATATTAAATGTAATAAATACATTAATGATTAATATAAGATGAAATTTATAGAGTAAGCTCATATCAGTATATGAAACCTTAGTTTTAAATATGAGATCAGTTTTATATACAAAATCCATGTTATATGAAGTTGACCTTTAATACATGGTTTAAAATCGTAATTTAGGTTAATCATGTAACCTAAGGTTAATACGTGCACAAAAAGGATATGGAACCTAATCTTTAGGTGATGAACCATAATCTGGAAAATGAAATCAGTATGATAATTCTTAGACAAGAATGCAAGTAATAATGAGAATATCCTAATGAGTTAAGTAAACCCTAAAATGGACATAATTAGGGTTAATATGAGATATAATAAGATGAGAACCTGATGGTAGTATATGATCTTGTCTTGATCAGGTTTAACAAAGATAGAGTTGACATCAGGATAGGTGAAGGTTAGGTTTATCTCTTTGAAAGGTACGCCATTACCTCTTACTTGGATTATTATACAATATGATTGTGTTATATGAGTAGTCAAATACTTGGCATATGGTATTGATTGAAATTATTATTCTTGTATGCTATGTTGCTTGATTCTCCATACTTATTGCTATGAACACATCAAACATAATATATTTGTTCCATTATTTGAAAGCACTAATTCTCTATGGTAGCATAGTGCTGGAAAGTGGTCATTCTCTTTGGTAGAAGATCACATTGTACAATGATCTAACTCTTTGGTAGTACATCATAAGGCCTTACATCTCATTCTCGTTGGTAGCAGAGATGATACATTATTTCCTCAGGTGGCAAATGCATGGATATAAAATGGAAAATGTGCTTAAAATATGTGTTCTCTTTTGTTAATGAATATCTTTGTGCAAGTATACGCTTTTCTTATATTTCTTTATAACTATCAAGTATTAGTTTTATCTTATTGCCAAGATATGATGAGAGGTATATAAAAGACACGTAGGCGTACTCAGTACAATATTCATGAAATATTGTGTTGATGTGTACCACATGTAATCTTTTGTGTAGGTTGTGGTTATGCTCTTGAAGATGCAGGGTAGTTGAGAGTTGTATGGCGAGCTGATGTACAGGTGGACCTGTTGTCATAAGATCCTATTGTTTAGATGTAGTACATGTATATGTTTAGTAGTTTGTTGTTCAATATGTAATATCAAATGTTGTAACAATTCATGTTGTAATTATATGTTGAATGGTGAACATGTGTTGTGGTTTTATTATTGTTCATGTGCATGTGCTACTGATTGTTTCCTTCTGACTCCCTTGATTTTCTCTTTCTTAGCCTAGTGTGGGCGTTTAAATTGGAGTTCTCACTGAGGTGAGGGTTTCAATTTGGACGTCCCACATCAAATTAAGTTTTAGAAAATCTTGGGACGTCACAATAATCATTATCATGGTCATCATACTCATGCTCAACCATATGAAAGTGTCATTAAAAAAATCAAACATTTAACATTTAACATAACTAGAATATAATAAAATATTATAAAGTTCGCATTCGGAAAAGTAAAACATATAAAAAAATAAAAACATGCCTCTAATACTGCAATCTTTTATCAACTAATATTCCTTAGGTGTGATCTCTGCGCACATACAAGTCATCGTTAGCTTCAATATTTGGTGGTGTTGGCAACCCAACTGAGAATGGACTCGAGTCATCAAACTTATCATAGTACTCTTCTTCATCTATAGGATCTTCAATGAACTTCTTTTACCATGAAGAACAACCGACCATTTATCATTTGTAGGATCATTGATATTAAATACTTGTTTCGCATGTGATGCCAATATGAATGGTTCACCCTTCTCGCCAATCTTTTTAAAGTTCACTAATGTGAAACTCAATTCATCCACTATAACTCCTTTGCTGTTATTAACCCAATTATATTTAAAGACCCGATTCTAAAATCTACATATTCAAACTCCCATATGTCTTCAATGACACCGCAATATGACGTTTTAGCCTCATGTGGACTGTTATCCTTTATACTTGTAAAAAACAATGAAGACGCTTGAAGGGTGACCCCACTATTTTAGACGACGCTCTTATCATCTTGACACTTTGTGTAAGATGAGAACCCATTTATGTCAAGCCCTTCATAAGACATAACATTCAATTTTGGTTTAAATGCGAGGCATTTGATATTTTCAACAAGATTATTTGGTGTTTGAGATTGTTGATGTAAGACTTTATCTTCAAACCACTTAATAAATGTCTTGTTATGCTCTCTAGCAAGCCACATTGAATTGGCTCGAGGATATGATTTCTTGATGAAATTGGTATATTACTCGATATAAACACTCACTTCGTCGATGTTGTGTAAAATATACAAGTGAGCTTGTTCCAACAACTCATGGCTAATTACTTTCATCCATGATCCCAAAATTCCTTTTCCAGAATACTCCTCAATATTCTTGTCATTAACAGGAGCGTCATTTCCACTCAGAAAGTCATTGCAAAAATACATAACCTCTTTCTCCACATAACCCTCAATAATACTCCCTTCAGGCTGATAACAGTTTCAAACATCAACTTTAAAAACACTCATGTATCGTTCAAAAGGATACATCCAATGCAAGAAAATTGGTCCCATCATTTTCACTTCCCTAGTCAAGTGGACAACAAGATGTACCATGATATCAAAGAATGAAGGAGGAAAATACATCTCAAGCTGACATAGGGTAACAACCAAATCTCTTTGCAACTTATCAAGAGTCTCAAGATCAATAACTTTGCTTCACAGACTGTTGAAAAGAAACAAAGTCTGGTGATTGCAAACCTTACATGCTTCAGTAGTATAGATCGAATTTCCATGGGCAATATTTGTTGCATTAGAGTGTGACAATCATGAGATTTAAGACCGATCAACTTCAAATCTTTCATTGATACCAATCTACAGATGTTGGATGAGTAACCTTGTGGCACCTTAACATTCACCAAGAAATCGCAAAAAGCTTTCTTCTCCTTTCTAGACAATGTGTAATAAGCAATAGGTAAGTATGTTCTCTGATCGCTACTAACTACTTCTATTAATTTTGCCCTTATTCACATTTCATGTAGGTCCATTCTACATTTTATCCCATCTTTAGTCTTACCTAGTATATTCAACATAGTACCAATGATGCTATCACAGACATTTTTCTCAACGTGCATGACATCGATAGAATGCCTGACTACCAAAGAACTCCAATAAGGAAGATCCTAAAATATTGACTTATTCTTGAATAAAGATTTGTCACTCCATGTGACCATGGTACATTGTGATCTCTTACCAAATTCATTGACAAAGTATTTTACTCTTTCATAAACAACCTCCCCTGGTATAGGTTTAGGTGCACTCCATTCCTCATTCTGTCCATTGAACGCTTTACGCAACCTACGATACAGAATGAATTTTAGAAGAAACCTTCGAAGACCAAGATATACAGTCTTTCCACCATGTTTTAGTCGCATTGAATCAGTATCCTCTTCACATATAGGACACACTTTAGATCCATTGACACTATATCCAGACAAATTCCCATATGTCGGAAAGTCATTAATAGTGCAAAACAACATAGTGTGCAAACGAAATGTCTCTCTTCGTGAAGCATCATAGGTCATCACACCTTCACCCCTGTATTTCTTTAAGTCATCAATCAGAGGTTCAAGATAAACGTCGATATCATTTCCACGTTGTTTAGGGCCCAATATCAACAACGACAACATAACATACTTATTTTTCATACACAATCAGGGATGAAGATTGTATATAACAAGCATAACAGGCCAAGGGATATGTTGGCTGCTCAATATCCCGTATGGATTCATCCCATCTATACAGAGCCCAAGTCTTAGATTCCTGACTTCTTCACCAAATTTAGGGTACAATAAATCAATTTTTTTCCACTGTGGGGATTCAGATGCATGTCGTAGGATCCCATCATTATTTTTCTTAACATATGCATGCCACCTCAAATTTTTCACATCTATCAGATTGGCAAACAAGCATTGAAACCGTGATATTATAGGTAGATGCCACATCACCTTAGCAGAATAACTAGTTTTGGACTCCCCCAAAGTCATCATTTTATACCTTGACGCACCACATTTTGGACAATCTTTCAAATCCACATAGTACTTTTGAAATAATACACAATCATTCGGGCATGCATGTATATTCTTGGCTCCATTCCCATTGGGCACAAAAATTCCTTTAACTAGTATGTTGAGATTGGCAACTCATTTCCTTTAGGAAGAATTTCTTTCAACAAAGACAACAATGACATGAATCTTTTGTCGCTGCACCTATTCTTAGCTTTCATATTATACAATCTCAACACAGCGCTAAGCTTCGTAAACTTAGTACAACCTGTATGTAATGGTCTCTCAACATCATGCACAATGTTTCTAAACATGGGAGGGGATCGATGTGCTCTACCCCACAACTATCTAGCATCACATCAACGATGTCTACTGGAACTGGTTCGTTCACATCTACGTCATCAGAGGCAATTTCTTCTTCCACACATACACTACTATCGACATCCAGTGATTTCAAGTTTGAAATCTCTCCATGCCAGTGCCATTCTGTATAGCCTTGTACAATCCCATTGCACATGACATGCTTTTGATTTCATCACTAGTGCTGACTTTCAAGTTGTTATCGCAATGCCTACATGGACAGTAGAACCTATCTCCAGGTTGTTTCCTAAGTTCCTCGACAAATCTAATAAATTGATCAAGACCAGAAATAAAATATGGGGTGCAACGATTTGGAATGGACGTCCATGATCTATCCATTCTATGATCAAAGAGAAAACAAATATATATTAGGGTTTAGGGTTAAAAGATTAGGGTTTAGGATTAAAAGATTAGGGTTTATGGTTGAAAGTTTAGGGTTTAGGGTCTTACATATAATAAATGTGTACCACCTATCTCATTCTTGATCACCTAATCTCACTAGTAAGTGTATAATGTGTATTCGATTTTCAAGAAATTTCAGCAGCATTTCCCCACAGTTCTCCAAGTACACCGATGTACATGGGAAAATGCCCACCGACATATGTACTTAGAGAACAAATGGGGAAGTGCTGACAAAACATCATGAAAACCGACTACACATTATACATTTACATCCTAAGTGAGATTAAGTGTTCAAGAATAGTCCCAAACCGGGGACTATCCAAGATTTACTCCTAATAAGTAAATCTCAGACGGGTTTCTAGGCCAAAAAAATACATGTATATATGTTGTCATTCACATACCTACAATCATAGTATCATCGTTCATATTCTTAGTTTTGTGTAACATCATTTAATTCAATTCATTCTTCCATTTGGGTAAGTTCATTCATTCATCATCAACCCAAATCAATCACTAACAAGAGAGAAAGAAATCAATATCAATTAATTAAATTCATTCATTCATCATTAATCCTAGTTAATCGTTATTAATCAACTACACAATTTTGGAGAACAATTATATATTGAACTAAGCTCATTCATTCCTCATTTAATCCTTAATAATCAATATTAATAAACCCTAATTAATCAATATTAATAAATCCTAATTAATCAATAATAATATTACAAAAAACTCACTGCACTGTTGGTGGTGACGACCAGAGGTGGAGGTGGTCACAACTAAAGGTGAAGCACGTGGCAAGCAGCAGTGGCAGAGATGACTGAAGCTGCGGTGAAGCAGGTGGCAAGCGGTGGGAGGATGGCGGGTTGTGGCTGTGGTCGTTGGCGGAGATGACTGAGCAAGCGAGCGGCGATGACCACTTAACTGGAGCGGCGGTAGGCGAATGGAGTGACGAAGGTGAGATCCTCAGCGGCTATTCCTCTCTACAGCGGTGGCGGCGAGCTCCTCTCCACATCGGCGATGGCAAGCTCCTCTCCACAACAGCAGTAGTGGCGGCGACGAGCGGCCACAGAATTCCGAGACCTAGCTAGCTTGTGCGGCAATAGAGAGTCGAGAATGAAACATAGAAGGGGAAGAGTCTGGCTCACACATGTGGGTTCTATTAAGTTAATTATCGACGTTAGCTATTATGTAAATTCGACACTTAAAAACAATAGATGTCGGTATAAACTCATAACCGACACCTATCTACAACTTCAAACAAAACAATTTGCACCGGGACAGGGTGTTCATCGTCGGTTTCAACGTATAATAACTGACATCTATCCACATATGCTGAAAATAAAAATTGTTCTTGAGTTACAATCATAGTTGTCAGTTTCTCCCCTGACACTGACGCCGATTATGCAAATTGAGGGGAAATTTTTTTTGTGGGGACAACACGCGAACACACATCCTCATCGGTTCTTGTGCAAAAACTGACGCCTAATAAGGAATGAATTTTGCCTTGCGAAGGACATTTAGTCTTCACTTATTTTTTAGACCACAGACGGCATATGGGGGGATAAAACTTTCGTGGGGCTTGGCACGAAACATGAGTCGTCGGTGTTTCACCAAATGACGTTGAATTGAAAAATTTTGAGGTAATTTTTTTCCCTGGAAAATTGTATTTCGCGGGTGATTTTGGACGTCGGTTCTTATTTTGACCAAATGACGTTAAAGAAAAAGTGATACTCGTGTCTTTTGTAAAGCGTCCATCCTTCACATATAGGTGTCAATTGTCATTTTAAACTGACATTGTAGTATATTAACGTCGATGGTTAAATTTTTAACCGACACCAGCAAATGTGACGTTATACATCATTCATATTTTGGCACCAAACCATTCCCAAACTAAAATTTAGTTGTTAAACGATTATATTTTAAATTTGGGACCAATCAAAATTAAGGAGAAGAAGTTATGGACCTTCTAAGATGTCATAAATTTAAGCGGTTAATTATTGTATGATAATTTTTGTTACATTAAATGTGACCCAAACTTAGGGAAGGCAAGGATTCAACCCCTTGTATGTTATCCATCCTGCTAATCATTCATGATCACTTTAACAACATGAGATGATCAATGACCCAAACTTAGGGATCAATGACCCTGAGGTCATCTTCCAACACCTGACAGAAAAGGAAAGTGTGTCTTTCCTTCCTCTCAGACCTTGATTCCCATTAGATCCCTTCATGATCACTTTAACAACATGAGAAACCCACCATGACTCTCACCTCTTCTTACCAAACCCTTCCTATCCCAAATTTTATAGCCTCTCGTTCCTGGACTGCCACAAAATTGGCAACCGTTTCTATAGCTTCTCACCCCTAAGAGCTACATGTTTACCAACCTAATCATAGGCTACCAGCCACTATGAAACTTCCCCCAAGAACTCCATAACTACATTTGGGACCAATCCATACTCTCCTTGTACACCTTAAAACACACCGACTCTAGAAATCTTGACCTTTGACTGTGTTGTTTCTCTAGTTCCACCGCAAGGGGGGATAGCACCAAATCTTCTCAGACAAACCTAAGATGGTGACCGAATTCGATAGAAAGTAGGGAGTACAACTATCATATATATTCCTTACCATGTGACCTCATTCTTTGATTCCCCCTTATCTAGAATGACATGCCTCCACGAGGAATTGCTTCATCTCACGTTCTAGCGATGGCACCAAAATGATCTTCACATTTGGGTGAGAGATTGAGCACTGCTGGTGGCAGTTGGCAGCGGTGTGCAACCCTGAGTCAGGTAAGGGTCATTGACGATACTGCCCCAAGCGCTTGGAAAACCTTAGCCTCAGGAGTAGGGGTAAAAGAGACCTTGAGCCTCCAGCTCAGGATCGAGCCCAGGTGGAGCGCAGACCAACATGGCCTTTTCTAATTGGCCCGATTATTTTTATTTTGCAAAAATTGAAACTAATTATTGGTAGCTCAGAATAAGATAAGTAATATACGAAAATTGATCAGGCGAGTGACAAGAACACAAGTAAAATATAACTGGGACTTGATTATTCTTCCTATTCTTAAAGGTGGTGCAAACATGTACTAAGTGATGGATAATTCTTAGAAATCCTAGATCAGGATATTAAAATGTTGAAAGTATTAAAATCCTTTCTTTTCTATTATTATTTGACATTGGAAGACAAGATGGGAATCTATGATGATTGAACTTATTAAGGACCATAATGATGATAATTGAGGTTTCAAAAGGTAATAGTCATGCATATGAAGGATGCAGATTTAAATATCATAACAAGTTATGTTGAGTAATGAACATAATATTATATAATAATAACATGGTTGACTTGCTAATAATGGTTACACTTAATAGTAACTAGATATTGAAGCATGACTTTAATGATAACTCAATAACAAGGAAACCTGAATCCTAGATTAGGACCTGAGTAGGTTTTAATCTAATTAATGTGATGGTGACACTTTAGGATTTATATACATGCAGATTAATGGTTGAATTGATTGTATCTTTTGATTAGATTGATTGAATATGATTGAATTACATACTACATAATGTGCATGGTTCTACAAATAGATGTGGTTATGCCTATGACTACCCACCTTAGTTTGTGGGTGTTTTTTGAAGATTTCTTGAGGATTGACTAAATCAACTATTGAGTATTTATTTGCATTATGTTCTATTATAATGCCACTATGAGTATCACATAAAGAAAGATGATCTGAAAAAAAATGTTATTTCTTATTTGCAAGTAATTGTTTGAATATATTTTGTTATGTACTTGCACACTTTTGCATGAACCCCCATGTACACAATGTATTTTTATATGTTGATCTATGCTTTTGTTTGTCGGAAATTTATGTGCGTGCTAAATATAAAGATATTCAGAGGCATGATAAACCAGATGAAATTACATGAAGGCAATAAGCTAAATAAGGAGGAACTAGACACTTCTTCTCTATATACAGTTCTAATGATAGAATTTCATGTAAAATCATCTTGTAAATGATATTTGAATCAATGGAAATTATTTACTATTGATTATTATTTTTTAAAATCTGGATCCTTGGGAAAATTGTAGGTAATGATTCTCAATTTTAAGGCCTTCCATAATATGGGTGAAAAGTGAGGTTGTTACATTTGGTATCAGAGCCCCATGCATCCTGCATGGCCAAAGTTAGAAGATTTTTCCTGAAGTAAAATACATTTAGGCTTTCTTCTCATCTTGATTCATCCACTTCTCATCCTCTTACTTAATAAACCCTAAATGTAACTTACCTCCTCATATGAAGTTAGGGTTTTTGAGAAGAAGTAGGATTAAGGCATCATCTACCAATTGATGTTAATATAATGGGAAATGATAATGTACATGTAATGTGGAAATGATAATGTACATCTAATGTGGAAATAATAATGTACATGTAATATGAAAATAATAATGTATATGTAATATGAAAATAGTGATAAATTAAAGAAAGATATATCATTGATTTAGGAAAACCTTAATGGGTCAAGGGACATAGAAACCCTAAGGTTCAGGGATAGTCACTAACCCTAACCCAAACCCTAATCATGGGAAGTGAGAACAATGTGGTGATGTAGTATCACTACCCATATGAACCTCAAAAAAATGAATACGAAAGATAAAAGTGAATCTAGGCGACATAGCCTCCTTCCTATACATGCATACATATGGAGAAATTCATTCATTTCACATGAGACAAGTTTCAAGAAACATAAGAAACCTATGAATAACACATTTATGAATGTAACCTGCTCAATTCTTATCAATCTCTGGTGAGTTAAAGAGCATGGAGTGTTTGGGATTACAAAGGAAGACCTATGCATGAAATGACCACATAAGGAGGACCAAAACCCTTAATAGAGGGTTCCCCATAAAGAGGACCCCCTATAGAGAGGGCACACCATTGAGAAAATATGATAAGGTTGGCGAGATTAAAACAACAAATGCTTATTAATTCTACATAACAAGATGGTAATATGAAACCCTTTTGTTTAACTTTTCGAGTTAGTTTTCTGACCTGGGGTGGTCAACCGATAGTGGAAAGGACCTATGGGGGAGGAAAACCTTGGATCCATGGGGTCAAGTTGTGGCTAAGAGATCCGAACCTCCTCCCGTGAGCTAAAAAGGAATCCTAGGTTAGGACCTTCCCTAGAAAGGTAAGCTGACTAAATCAAATTCAAGATTGAGGTAACCATGAAACCTAACATAAAATATGAAAGAACATATATTGAGTGTGATTCTTTGAACCCAAGTATGCCATCTCTGAGAAACATGAGGAAAAGTCACTATGGAAGTGGCTGATAGTGTGAGACCAAGTCCAGAATGGAAATGAGCACCATAAGAGATGGATGAAATCTAGTTTAAAAAATTAGATATGAAAATAATGTGCCATAGATAAACCCTTGGGAAGGGTAGAGCCCTAGGTCAATATCAAGGTCAAGTAGGGAATATTAAAGGTATGTGGGACTGATGGGATTTAGAGTTTATTGTTTCCTGAATGTACAAGACCATCTGGTCAGGAGGCAACAACTATGTTTGCCTGAGGCTAATGAATCGGGAGTTTGGCCACCTTCTTGAGTTCATGTGGCCCAAGGGTTGAATGTGTGAGGCACTCCCTAGATGCCTAAGAGATCACTCCAAAAAGTACTCGTACCCCTAGAGACATCAAGGAAGTGGGTAAGGCTCATAATGAGAAATGAGTAGGACTGTAAATGGGTACGGGTAGACCCGCAAATCCAGACCCTTTAAAGACCCGTTACGGGTCTAAATTCTTGTACCCACATACCCTTGGACCCTCATATAAGCAGGTTCACTGATGGGTATGCTTAGGCCCAGACCCGCTAGACCCGCAGACCCGCAATAGATAAATAACTACTTAGATAATATTGTATTTATATCATACTTTCCTAGTCTAACTAATATAATACTTTTGATTAAGTCCCACTTTAATTTTAATAAGGTTGAGAGTATTCATCAAGTAGAGAATTACCTATTCTAGTTTCAATCATGAGAAACATATGTAAACTTAAAATCAAAATAGTTACAACATATGCTACATAATTAAAACATTATGACGATGACTACAAATATTATACAAACTAGCTCAACTAATCTTCAATCTACAAAGTTATTTAATACAACTATTACATGTTAACGTACTATTTGATAGAAATATCTTCTAGTATTAATATAAACTCAACATAATCATAATTTTCTTACAATAACAACACGATGTTCTATATAGAACCGCTTACCCGCAAACTCGTTATTAATGCGGGTACGGGTATGGTGCGGGTCTAGATTTTTTATTATGCGGGTCTAGAACTGGAACCAGACCCACTAAATTAGATGGGTATGGGTATGGGTATGGCCAGACCTGCACCGTACTTGCACCATTTACACCCCTCGAAATGAGGTATAAATATTAAAAGATACAAGAAGTCATGTAATAATGAAATCTTAAAGGGAGTTGTGCATAACTGAAGTGTGAGAAAGGTATTTGACTTCATTAAATATAAGAATAATAGGAATTAAAAAGTATGTATGGTTTAGAGTCATGCTGAGAATGATTCAACCTAAAATGTGAAATTTTGGGATAATATTTGGGTACAACACCATATTTTCTCTTGGAATGAGATGAACTTTGTATATAGGGTTGCAGTCAAGTGCTTATTTGATCTAATTATTAGTGAGAGAGATTGGGTAGGAACATGTTATGCTTAAAATTTGGCATATGAGAATGAATATCTTATGTTGAGTTTGATGACATGACCTAGGTTTTGAGGTTACTATTATGTGAGTAATAGGTTGGAAACCTAAGTGAAAAGGTAATCACCAAGTAAAACTAAACTCAGAAATGGAATTGTAATCACCAAGAGATAATATCATGTAAATAATAATGATGTGGATATGCCTTGAATTGAATTCAGGTACCAATCTTAGTGGTAATGTTAGAAATTTGCATATCAATAAAAGAGTAAGTAGGGTTGCTAACCCTATGTTTTGAAACTATAATATGAGTTATGATTCACCTTAATCTTACTAGATTTGAGTTTTGGGGAAAAAACTATTAAGGAGGGGTGAACGTTATATCCTCAATTTTGGTAAAAATTGAATGATATAAATATAACGCATGATTTGATAAATAATTTTCCCTAATGGTATTATTGGTGGAGTAATAATATTGATCACCTTTGTGACATGGGTGCTTGTGGTTTCAAAGTAAAAATACTCCATACCAAAATTGATTTTGTGTAGTTTACTATTTTCAATAATCCATTAATGGTTGTTGGTTAAAGGAAGAATGGGAAATTTGATAAATAAAGGAATTGTTACAAGAAATAAACAATTGATGAGTAAATATGGAATTGTGTTGAAATTACTATAAAAGATATGTTGATGGAAACTAAATAGTTTTTCTCGGACCAATATTTCACTCCATGAGAAAATACAATAAAATAAGAATTCTTGCTAAGTTTGGGTGAAAAAAGGAGTGATTTGATTCCTTAAATAATTCAAATAAAGGAAATATTTAAAGTCAAATAAATCATTGCTAATAATTGTATTTTGGCACCAAACCATTCCTAAACTGATATTTAGTTGTCAAAAAGTTACCTTTAAAATTTGGGACCAATCGGAATTTAGGAAAAGGAGTTATGGATTTTATAGGATTTCATAAAGTTAAGTGGTTAATTATTGGTTGATAATCTTCATCGCATTAAATGAGACCCAGACTCATGAATGACAAGGATTTGGCCCCTTTAGTGTCACACAACCTACTAATCAATTGATCTGGGATCAATGACCCTAAGTTCGTCTTCCACCCCCTGACCAAAAAGGAAAGGGAGTCTTTCCTCCCTCTCAGACCCCAGTTCCCATTAGCTCCCTTCCTTATCACTTTAACAATGCGAGAAACCCACCTTAGCTCTTGCCTCTTCTTACCTAACCCATCAAACCCTAATTTTATAGGCTCTCATTCCTAGACTGCCGGGAAATCTACAACTGATTCCATAGCTTCTCACCCCTATGAGAAACATGTATACAAACCCTAATTGTAGGGAACCGACCACTATAAAACTACACCTAAGAACTCCATAACTACATCTGAGACCAAGTTGTACTCTCTGTGTGGACCTTCAAACACACTGACTCTAGAAGTCCCCACCTTGGACCATGTGACTTCTCTAGCTCTACCATAAAGGGGGGCTCTCCCCAAGCCTTCTCAGACAAACCTGAGACAGTGATTGAATTCGTGAGAAAGTAGGGAGTATGCCCGTCAGATCCGTTTCTTCCCCCGTGACCTCCTTCTTCGATTCCCCTTTCTCTAGCATGACATGCCACCATGAGGAACTACTTCGTCTCATGTTCTGACGATGACACTAGAACGATCTTCAGATTTGGGTGAGAGATCAAACATAGCCAGTTGTAGTTGACAGCGGTGTGCAACCCAGAGTCAAGTAAGGGCCATTGATGATACTGCCCCAGGAATGTGGAAACCGCCTTAGGAGCAGGAAAAAAAGACCACACCTCCAACTTAAAATCTAGACCATGTGGAGCACATGACAAACTGGTAAATGCCTATTGGTCCATGAAGGTCCACGTGGAAGACAAGGTAAGGAATCATTGTGCGACATGGCCTTTTCTGATTAGCCCATTTATCTTTATTTTGTAAAAATCATAACTAATTATTTGTAGCTCATAATAAGATGAGTAATATAGGAAAATTTATCGGGAGAATGATAGGAACTCAAAAATAATAGAATGGATACTTCAATATTCTTCTTATTAAAAAAGTGATGCTAACATGTATTCAGTGATGGATAATTCTTAGAAACCCTAGACCAAGATATTAAAATATTGAAAGTATGAAAAGCATTTCCTTTGTGTTATTATCTAACATTTTTGGACATGATGGGAATCTATGATGACTTAACATGTTAATAACCACAATGATGATAATTGAGGTTTCTATAGAGAATAATCATGCATATGAATGATGAGGGTTTAATGATCATAACATATTATGTTGAATAATGAACTTAATGTATATAAGTAATAACACAGTAGACTTGCTAATCATGGTTACACTTAATGCTAACAAGAGTTTCGAAGCATGAATCTAATGATAAATTTATAACAAGGAAACCTAAATCCAAGATTAGGACCCCAGTAGGGTTTAATCTAATTAATGTAATGGTGACACTTTTAGATTTATACACATATTTAAATGTTTAATTTCTTCAGTCTATTAATTTGATTGATTAAATATGCTTGAAGTATATACTGCATAATCTGCATGATTCTACAAAGGTATGTGGTTACTCCTATGACAACCTACATTAGTTTGTCGCTATTTTTCAAGGATTTTTTGAGGATTGACTAAATAGACTGTTGATTGTTTATTTACATTCTATTCAATTATAATGCCACTATGAGTATCACATAAAAAAAATATTATGTGAAGAAAACTCCAGTTCTTGTTTGCATGTAATTATTTGAATATATGTTGATATATACTTGCACACTTATGCATGCACCCCACATACTTAGTATATTTCATTATGACGATCTATGTTTTTGTTTGTTGGAAATTTAGGTACATGCTAAATATATAGATATTCACAGACATGATAAACAACATGAAATTACATGAAGGCATTAAGCTAAGTAAGGAGGATTAACTAGACACTTCTTCTATATGTGCATTTTTGATGATATAATTTCATTTTAAGCATCTTGTAAAGGATATTTGAATTAATGGAAAGAATTTACTATTAATTATTATTTGTTTAAAATATGGATCCTTGGGAAAATTGGAGGTAATCATTCTCAACTTTAAGGCCTTCCTTAATTGGGGGTTGCCAAAAAGTGAGGTCGTTATAGATTTAGTATAAGATTTTTTTGTGAATGGTGTCAAGTCCTAGGACTAGATGCCAACACTATATCCTTGAACACTCGAACTAACATTTGATGTTGTGTAGGTTACAACATGGGGATAGGATTGTTCACTGATTCTTAATTTGGATGCATGTCCTTTAAAACATCAGTTTGCTTGTTGATATTGTCTTGATAGTGTTGTTACTAACTGACACTATTTATATCAATGTTTGGGTTCAAGATGTTAGTTCACCTATTTCCTGTGTGGGTCTACATTGGATAACTCAAGAATGGTTCAAACTGAAAACTTCTTGCTAAAAGAAAAATATGAAGCACTGAGTGGAAGATCACACTACAAATTGGCCTTTGTGATGATTGTTAGCTATATATGCCTAGATAATATTAGTTAACATGGTTTAAGACGAATGTTGGTGCATTTAGTACATATTGGATATGTAGACAAAAGTGGTAATTGTCTTTTGTGCTAACAAAAAGGTGGTTTAGTCCCAAACTTCCCACTTCTAAAGTTTGTGTGCTCCTTATATGTAGGAATGCATGTGACACTAGCGTCCAAGGGATCTAGGGAGGCTATTGTGATAGACTGGACCTTTCTCTCTCTCCATGTATGTACCCTCTATCTCTACAATTCTCTATTATCTTATTCTTAATTTCAATTTCATTTTTGAATCTGTTTGATGCTTATTTGGATTATCTTCTCTACATATATCATATGGTTACACTCATCTTAACTTAAAACCAAAATTTCAAATTCTTCACACATCACTCACTTCATCCCTATTTTGATTCCATCTATGTACTTCTCTCTACCCTAATATTGTTATCATAGTGTAGAGGACACTCTAATGCTTCCAACACACCTAATCTTGTGAGCCAATTCATTAAATCTAAGACCATTTCAATAATTGAATTTCAATCTTTTTTCATAACTCATCTAATCCAATTTCTTGGTCTTGGGTTGGCCTTTGGGCCTAGACCCATGCAACCCATGTACACTATTCCTTTTTCTCATTTTCCCCTTATTTTCCTTTCCAATGAGCCACTTTACTGGCTTGTGTGAGCTGTGGAGTCCTCACAAGCCATGAATCATGGCTTGAACTGACGACCGCAAAAGTCATCTTCTTCCTCTTGTCCTGCACTCGTAGCATGTGCGGGAGAGGACTGGTTGTAGTGTGGGATGTGCTTACAACATGTAATGGACCCCTCTTTCACCTCCTTCACGTGAGCCCTATGCCTGTAGGGATTTGGGACCCTTGGGTGGGGTGGGAGAGGTGTTGAGCACTTTCATTTTTGTCCACCAACAGCATGGACTTTCCCAAAACCCTAAACTCACCTTCTAATCCTTTGCATAATTTTTTTGATTAGCTTCACCTAATTCCCCTCTTTCTTTTCTCCTCCTTGCCCAAGCATTGTCACACCTCACAACAACTCCTAGCAAGCCACTGCCACCTCTTTAGGGATTGGAAGTCCCTATAGCAAGTTGAAGATGATGATCCACCATCTCCATCCCCTAATCTTTGACACTCGCCCACAGTTACTTGTAGCTGCACCCTGCCTACCATAGACACCAGCCACCATGTGTGTACACCACATGCCGTAGCAGACTAGCCCCAAAGCTCCCTTTACATGGGTCCATAAAGGGGCCAACTGCCTGACCACATGCCTAATCTTGACCCATTTGTGGTATTTCTCCGCTAATCCCTAATAATACAATTATTTTAAGGCATTCATAAATCCCTAGTATTTATCTAAATACCATGCTATAATATATCATTTTGATAAGAAAATCACCAACCTTTCCAATGGTGATACTATCTACATCTAATTTCTCTCAACTCCTCCTTTTATTATTCAAATTACTTCATTTATAACCTTTTGGATAAGGATCACTTTCAATCATGCAATACTTGTATCAATAATGATCCCTAGATACTCTAATCCCATAAATTAGTAACTTTAGTTTATATTTTCATTGATTGATATATGTACCCTAATTATCATATTGACCTTCTATGACTATCTTTGACCTAAGAATGGTCCATTTATTTCCGGACATGATATGACTTGATTAAGTATAGGACACTGGCTTAATATTTATCATATAATTATGTAACCTTAAAATCAATGATCTTTACTATACCTTGTGACATGATGAACTAATCATTCATGCAACTATCATCTGTTTGACACATGAGACCTCAAATACCTATTTTTATGCATTAAAATGATTTAGTTAGCCTAGTTCAATTGCATATGATGAAAACACGATAATATTCAAATCTCGTGCTCTATCTAGTTCAAATAAGAGGTAATCAAACTCCTGTGACTTCTCTAGTGTGGATGTTCCATTTAGACTGGTGCCATTGTGATACTTGTACTATGTCGAATAATGTATACATGTTGAAATGTTACAATGATGCTTGAATTATGTAGAACCTATCTCAAGGAAAAGATTCACATGATGTGAAACATGTTTAAGTCATCCAAAATTTTATTATCTTAAACCCCCTTACTTTCTTGTTTACAACATAGGTCACCTTTGAGTGGACCTAATATAGGACTCTTTCGCAAGGATCATACCATCATTGTACTCTCCATGTACTCTTATACCTCTTATTGGCCCTATTACTTGTTGTGGATCGTTAGTCGTGTATAACTAGAGTATGGAATGGATATGATATCTTGTTTGAACTAAGTGACTTATATGATACTCCTTTTATCATTAGCTATACTATATGCTGTTCAAACCCTCAAACATAAACTAAATAAACATTATACAAAACCCATGCACCTTACCCAATTTATGTGGTTTAAGGCATAATGCTCAATTCTATCTCCTTATGATATCAAGTGAGAATCACAAAACATGTTCATAATAGGGTTAGCTCAATGGCCTAGTTATTTTAGGTCCTTACATTGAAATATAATCAAGTACCAGATTTGTGCCTTAATTTCCCTCGTGAACTTTTCCTATGGGAAGTTTTCACCATAACAAGGCATTATGATGAATTGTTGAAGAATAATGGTAAATGCATATAAAACATGCTGTGAAACAAATGTCTACTTCCTTAACTTTTATTTTTATCTTACTTGTTTATTGAAATTACTTGTGAATCTAAAATATGTTCAACCTTAAACTTGTGATCTTTTGTCTTTTTAAAAGTTTACCTTTTCATGCATTGATTCTATCCTATTTTCCCTATAAGATTCTATCGAATAGATCTCCTTCTTCTCTTTTATCTTCCTGTTATGAGGGACTTCATACTACACCTAATGTAGTCAGCATCATGAGTTAATTTGTTTAGTAATTATGGGGTTACTATCTTCATGATGTAACACCTTGCTCTCTCTTTATATTATCTCTTTCTATTTCCTTAGGGCTTTCTTATGTACCAAAAATTGAGATTCTTTATTATGATGGAATGTTATTTTTCCTTTACTCATATACTTCTCATGTGTTCTTGTACTATATTATAGATGGGCACCTAGATCAACTCATCTTTGGTTGTCTAACCATTTTAAGTGTGTATTTGGGTAACGATCATATCTGTAACAAATGGTATTAGATCCATACACATAACCCTATATATATGTTTAAGAAATAACACATCATATGAACCTAGGGATAAAAAAATCCATAATGGGGAAACTAAGGTAATAGGTATGGTGCTAAACACAGAGGTTTTGAATTGTAATCACCTCATCCATAATGGGGAAACTAAGGTAATAGGTATGGTGCTAAAGACAGAGGTTTCAAATTGTAATCACCTCCTATCCACCTAGTGGTAGTGGTTGACTTTACTCCACACACCTACCTATCCAAAGTGGATCCATGATAGGATTAAGTTTCTTTCTCCAAAGCATAGATCATTCTAGAATCTCTTCTCTTCTTTAAGGACTACCCCAAGCTGACATATTAGATGTGATTAGGAAGTAGCATCATCTCCTTCTCCCACTTGACTATACTCACATGATCTCTCTATTGTGGCTAAATTAAGGATGGGTTACAAAAAATGTGGAATTCATTTGTAATAATGAGATTACAAAATGATGATAATGCTTTACTCTTATGTGGAAGTTTTTAACTATGATCATGAAAACTTAGCCTAATAATAATCCATATTGCAGATACCTCCTCATTACACCTATTCGAGTACCTCGGTTAGCAAATAGGGTGAGAACGGAAAGGAAAAGAGGGACAAAGTGGAATCTGAGGAAAATGAGGAGACACCTTCTAGTGTGACCATGAATTAGGATATTTGGAAGAATAGAGGGGTGTACTCATGGATGAAATGCACACTCTAGTTACTAACACCATATCTGTATTACCCAAGGAACTTAAGCCACATAGCCCTAACCCAAGATTCACTAGCATCTCTAACTTATTTAAGAAGTCCTGACACCTTCTATGGTGAGGTTGAGAGTTATGTCTTAGATAAGGTTGATTTCTGGCTTAATTCCATGCACAACATCATAGAGTCCTTAGATGCCCTGAGGAGGATAAAATGGTATATGCAACTTTCCAACTTAGGGGTTCCAATTATGGTGGGGCAAATAAATCCCCTCCCTACAAGTCATTCGCTATAATTGGTAAGCCTTCAACTCCATCTTCACCAACCGCCTCATACCTATCTGTTAGAGGAAAGAGAAATAATAATAGTTTTACCCCCTCACCCAAGGGAATATGTGTCGGGCCCTCTCTTTTAATCATCATAAATGCCCACCACTAAATAGAAACCCTAAATATGAACCCCAAATTATGAAACAAAACACTGGATTCTTGACGAACATGATTAACACAATATCAAAAAAGCAAGTGAACTTTTCCTTTTCTTCATAAAACCTCATAAACCAATGCGACATCATAGACAACATTCTTAGTTATCATCAATCCTTTCTACTCCATTAAAACCACTATGAAATTGTATTTCTCATATGTCATTAAATTTACAACTGTTACATTTACATGTAAGAAAAAACTCAGTATACTAGCCATCTCGGGAAAGAGAGAGTTGAGGGACATTCTAATCTAGATTATTATGTCTGCTCCTTCTTTTTCACAACCTTTTCTCTTGATAGAATTGTTCCTAAAAACATTTGAAACAACTTCATGAGGCTCAGATATAGGCTCAATGAGTGGATACCTCCCACTCAAGGTAAGTAAATGCATTAAAATCAAATTAAGTATATTAGACTTATAAGAAACTTATAGATATTACTAAGTCTAATAGAATATTCTAGCATTTAGCACATCCATTTTTTTAACAACAATCTAACCAATAAGATAAGATATTCATTTGAGCCAATTACATCTTTAAAACATATATAAGACCATGTCTATGAATAGATGATGTCAAGTAGTTCATAATAACAATCTGATAGTAGGAGTAATAAGTCAAGATCTTAACAATTAGAATCAAGAGATAACAATAACATTATCTTTATGACAGCCCACCAGCCAAACCAAGAACACATCATGCAATCCTAAAGCTGAAGTACACATAATATGTATCTATGAGAATAGGACTATTCAAATGACAAGTAAATCTAATTCGTATTTTCAATGATATAAAACCCAAGCATGACCACTTGTCAACATTTAAGATCATTTTCCAATCCAAAATTATAAGAATATGAAATAGATTATCTTTATAAGAGAATGTTTAATTTCTACACAAGAAACATATTCAACAATAGTAGTTTTATATGTTGCATTACAAGAAATGCAACAAAGAATTAACTCATATTCCGCATGGCTTGTCATCTTTTATTCATTTTCCCTAAAACTACTTGGTTGTACCTCACCAAGTAGAAGTCACTACACATTATTCTCATGTTAATAACTCACTGTGACTATCTTAGGGTTTATCCTGCCACTCTAGGATATAAATGACATTCCCTTGTCCACTACATGGTTGCCTAAAGAGGCTCACATCCTCATCTCGAGTACATGAGAATGAATCAACATAACAAAACATCACATATCATCATGTTTTTCATGTTTCACATGTTTCATTTCATCATGCACATATACTTTCACATGAGTGGATATAGGTCTAGAATCACATGAGATGACTCACTCCTAAATCTTGGTTGTCTAACCTTTAATATTTTGACCCATACTCTGGAAATCCTTCTCATAATTCTCACATTACTACAAGGATATCCATTTCATACCCTCAGTATGAACCTCTAGGGAAACTCATGGTGTTCAGAGCATCATTTAACTTTCTATTAATCCTTTTTTCCCATCTTAAAGGAAATTCAAGTCATCATTTATCTTAGGTGTATATACTCATGAAACTAATTTGACATAAAGCATATAAGGGTTAACAATAAAGACAACCATTTTATCAAGAATGAAAACAATATATGATTTACAAAATTCATGTTTATTTTCCATTTTCACATCATTTCATATGATTACTCATCAATGGGCTATCAACCTCAAATCTAATCTCATTCTCATGCATTTACTGGAATCATTATTTCTCAATTGCAATTCAATACATGTAATTGCAAGCCCAACACATTTAGATTCACTTTACTTCTTCTCATACATTATAGTAAATATTCATAGGGATGTTAGGACTAGCAACACTATCTACATATAAACATCTTGTACCATCCATCATTATGAAATTAGGTTTATTATATGACATATATTTATTGCATCTAATTTTCGTGCATATAAGTAAATATCAATGCATAAACATGCATATCACACTTGTTACTCCTCTTTTAATAATTGCTATTCTTTAGTTAGGGTATTATTCAACACATATGTTATCTCATTTAAAATCCATCACCTTGGACCATTCTTAGAACACATTCCTTCTAGACGATAATTATAATAAATGTAATATCATGAATAAATTCACATAACTTAGCTACATATTTTAGGTCAATATAACTAATCAATATTCTATAATCCTCTATCTGGGAGCATTAATCATTATTATTACAGAACTCATCATATTAGGGGAGTTTTAGGTTTTTACCTCCACCAATTAACTCCATGGTTTTCCTATCAATATATATTCATTACTCTTAACATCTTTTTATATGTTCACTACTATTCTTAGAATTCATCACTCTCTATTCACTTGATATATAATATATTAATCATTAAAATTCTTCAAAATATGGTATAAGTGCATTCTTTCTATTCAAATTGATTTGAATATAATTAATATAAACAATTAAACATTTCCTCCCAACCATTTTATTATCATTTATCCATTACTCATCATCCCAAATGAATTCACCCTTTTCTATTTTCTCTCTTTGCATTCAGACAGTTATACCATGTTATTGAATTCTCAGTGGAAATTTGGTTACTAGAAGCAATCCTCTTCTTCCTTATAGAACACTTGATTTAAGAAGTAAAACAAATTATACTTTTCTTACTCCTTAGTCACTACTAATCATCTCAATATGTACTTATTTTACTTGTATAAAACACTTGCATTGGTGTGGGGCTTACTCATGATTCCATAGATTATATTGCATTAGTCTTCAATTATCATAGTAAGACTTATCATTTTTCAGTAGAAGTAATAATACCTACAATTTAGCATTTTATCCCATTCAAAGATTATATACGAATTTTTGTATCTCATACTCATCTTAATATTGAGTATCCAGGGTTTTCAAGAAGTCATCTTAATTCAATACATCATAAGAGCATGATTATCCACTAACCTCATCAGGCTATTTGGAGGTTCACTAGGGACATTCATGACATATGGAAATCCGTGTTTCCATTTCTACACAATCAATCCAATATTTATAATTGTGCATCTGTCCATTGGCTTATTTGTGTCAATCCATCAAAATTAACCTTAAATGTGGAATACCCCCATTTCAAACTCTCACAATGATCCTTATGTATCATATTTATAATTCTACCAAGGATTTGTAAATACAGTTGAGAACTCATTCTTATAAAGTTTAAACATGATTCCATACATGTAAACTCAATTTCCAAGCATAACATTCATTAGGATGATATAAATCTATAAACATATTAAACAACATAGGTCTCAAATCATATGATTTTTCATTGATCTTGAGCCAATAGATCAAAAATACAAAAATAAAAAGAAATAAGAAAGAATTGTAAATCAATATAAATCGCTTTCAAAAATCTCCCCAATGGATTATCCAATCACATACAAATGCAAGCAAAGATTTTGTTTGACTTAGTCAGATGGAATTAGTCTTTTAACATGATTATCGAGCTTAATATGGAGATAAAAACTCATCTTAGATGCCAAGAAACTTAAAAACGTCCCATATAATCTAAATCTCTAGAAACCCATCACGTTTCTAGCCATCAACTCCTTTCCTTCCTCCTTCCACCTCGGAAATCCTAGAAATGGATATTGGAAAGAAAGAAATAGAAAAGAGGGCGATTGATATCATTTTGAACCAAATCAGAGGAGAGATGGATTTAACAAAAATTAGAGAAATTCACTATGAGAAACTATCTAGGGTTGATTAATTTATGTAATTTACAAGCTACATGAAGCCAAAACCCTAAATCTTCCTTTCAACAAATTCCTCCTTCAAAACCCTAATCCTCCTCTATCTCTAAACTTTTCTATCTTGAACAAGAGCCATGGATTATGAAAGCTATTACGGTGTTTGGTTGATCATATAGATCTATTTTAGGTGATTGGAGATTTAAAAACAACTCCAAAATCTATTTTAGCTTTTTAAATTCCTTTAGACTAGTCGGTCGATTGAGTTGTCACTAATAAGAAACTCAACCAACACCACATTCTATAGCTACCCAAATATCATCCATAGATTCTAAATTTTTTTATCACGTTTGAAATATAGTGTCCAAGCTATAGTCAAAGTGTCATTTCATTTTGATGCACCAATATTAAGGTCAAAATTAGATACCAGAATGTTATATTTCATCCAGAGTGCATGGTCAATTGAGTTTGTCTTAGAGAAACCTGGCCAACCAACATGTTAGAAAAATTCCAAAATTCCAATATCATGCATGAACACTTATATTTGAGTTATCCAAACTATATCTATATGTCAATTAAATCAAAGGTATAGATAAAATACTAAAAATAATTCACTACATGATCGTGTTGATTAAACTTTCTTTTCATATGTTATTAACCCTAATTTTGGTCAACTTGGGTGAAAACCTATGGAACCATTATTACTCAAAATAAAAGCATACTTAAAGTTTTTTATTAGGTTCAAAGCATAATAATCAAACTATTATCACGTATTGATCTTAAATAATGGTCGGTCTACTTAAGTGTGCAATCATCCGGGGTAAAGCCTATGTAGGTGGCTAAGTTTAAATCAAGTCATTATGAATTCTCCCCTCATTTTAGAATATCCTCTTGAAATCCAAGAAAAGATGTGAAAGAATATCATATCATACAATCGTGCAACTCTCTCAATATCATGCTAGAATGATTTCCAACTAGAAAGAAACCATGTCATTGAGTCTTCTATTTTGATCAGTATAAATGGAAACCATTAGAGTGAAAACCTAAATCTAAACCCCAAATTAAGAAATAAAACACTTCTCTAAAATAATAGAGTATTTGAAATCACAGTTAAATTTTCCCTTTTCTTCGTAAGCCTCACAAACCAATCTCACATAAGAGACACTGTAATTAGTTATAACAAATCATTTTAACTACATAAAAACCACAATAAAATCTAATTTCTCATATGTTGTTCAATATAGAACTATTATATTCACATGAAAGAACAAACTCAGTATATTATCCATCCTAGGAAAGAGAGAGTTCAAGGAAATTCTAATAAATATTATTGTATTTGCATCTTCTTTGTCATGACCTATTTGTTGGATACCATTATACCTATAAACATTTGAAACAACCTCATGGGAGTCATCTAGATCCCCAATGAGTGGATACCTCCTACTCAAGGTAGGTACATACATCATCATCGTGTTAAGTATGTTGAACTTATAAGAAACTTGTAGATATTACTATGTCCAGCAAAAAATTCTAGCATTTAGCATGTGCATTATGTAACAGTAATCTAGTCAAAAGATAAGGTATTCACTATGGCCAATTACATCCTTTAAGAAGATTATTTGATGTCAACCACTTCAGAATAACAATCCAGTTGTATAAGTAACTAGTCAAGACCTTAACAACTAGAATCAAGATGTAATAATAAGATAATCTTCGTGACATCCCACATACAAGATAAAGAACACATCTTGTAGTCCTAGAGTTCAAGTAAGCATCTGACATGTCAACCAACGTAGGACTATTCAAAAGACAGGTAAATCCAAATTATATAACTCTTAGGTCAACAAAATAGTCATTAGGTCCATATTGTGCCAAAACGCACATCATCACATCCTTCATCTCTTAAGAGATGATTTAACCCCAAAATGAAATATTACCAAAACACCCATGAGTCTCATAATCTATATCATTGTTTTTACCATTCTTAATTGTTACATCACATATAGGCTTGTCAAACATTTGACAATTTGAGTTCACAATTGAGAATATCTAGATTTTAATTGAAACTAAGATGATTTTAAGGTCACATATATATATGGATAGATCCCAACACAAAAGAACACCATGTTCAATCTTTAAGAATATGGTTATTCCAAAATAGAAAAGGTTAAAAATAAAATAGTTCAATATTATAAAGATCATATTCTTGATCTAATTCTTATTTTTCCTTAGTGATTAGTATTGATGTCCCATGTTAGAGGTGGAAGGGGTGCTTCCCTTTTAATGTCATTCCTTTCTATAATAGTGGAAAAATTTATTTGAATATCTGATTTCCCTCGATGCTTCCTTCAACAACTGTAGCATTCTAATCCTTTTATTTTGACAATTTCCCTTGTTAGGTTTCTCGGATCCTAATTTGTTCCATTTATTGCCATTTTGATGTCTCCCCCCTTGCTTAGGATTGGCTATCACAACATCTGTCTATTCTTAATAGGCCAAATTCGGGGCATTACCTTATCCCATTCTCAGGTTTCTCTCCATCTTCAGGGCATGCTCAAAGGCAACTTGATATCTGGCATGTTTGGAAGAGGCAACACAAGTTTACAAAGCCACATTGAGTCCCCCAAAGTAGTATCCAACTTATCCTCATGAGTCAAGCTCTTGGCATGATGCTCCAAAAGGAAAAATTGGAAGCTGCACTCAGATACAAAGGAGTCACCTTGAGTAAGGGCTTGTAACTATTTATGCTTTTCTTTCAACTCAGATCTAGATAAAAGCAGGTAGTAAAGTCAGGCTTGAATCTTCCCAATTTACTGGAATGACCTACTGTGAGGGGGTTTAGTTTTACCACAATAGTTGGCTGCACCCTTTAGTTGGCTGGTGGAAAAAGTAATGTCTTTGTTTTGGGGGAATCCTGAAACTCAAAAGGTGTTCTCTATGGAAACAATCCACAGATCTGCCTTTTCTAAGAAATCCTCCTTATCTATACTAAATAATCATTCATATATAAACTTAAGAGAATTAGTTACAGTGACATGGTTTGGTTGTTGATATGGATTCCTCGGGGACCTCAGGATGATGTGTGGTTTTCCATGTTGATTATGGAATTCATGAGTACATTATTTTATACCTTCCAAACATCATCTTCACAGACTTTTCAAGGTCCTTGATCATCATCCTATTTTTGTCCCTTAACTCCTATGGGTCCTTTAACCTTGTCCATTCTTTTTCCCTTATATTTCTTAGATTTGTTTTCTTTTTCTTTTGAAGCTTTCTTTTGTTTTTCCTTTTGGGTATCCTTTTCTTCCCTATCTTCCATCTTCTTTCATCTTTTTTTCTTATCTACTTCTTACTTCTTATAACACTTCTCCTTCCCATACTTCTTAGTTCCAATAGGCTCTTCTCCTTGATTGTGTGTTTTGGATCCATCTATGACATACTTTTAATATGAGTGATTTGATCACATAGGTTGAGTCCAGAGTATATGACATCACAGTGTCATATTAGTACATATTTTACAAATTTTCATTTTGTATTTTAGTTATTCCCCATGCTACCCAAAATCAAGAGAGTATATATCAAGTTAGAATACCTAGAAAGGGAGAGTAGAGATGAGGATTCATCTTAATGGATTGGTTTAGCGGATTCATTAGAGAAATGATGAGATGGGACTCTCTAGGGTTTCAGATGAGAACCTTTAGGTTTATTTCAGGATTAACTACCTCTAGGTAGAGTGGGGAACCTCAAGCAATGTTGCAAGACAGATAGGAGGTGAATACTAGTCAAATCCCTGAGTCTAGATGCCTTGGTTTTCATCATTGTAGACTTTAGGGTTTCTTAGTGTCATTTGATATTTGAAATTTTAAATAATAATAATGTAGAGGTTTTTTGTTTAGCTCTGATACCAACTATCATGAATCTATTATTACCCCTATCAAAATAATATAGCATATTAGATAATGTTAAAAGGATTGATGTACCTATCTTAAAGTGGCCGAAAATTACACTCACACAACTTACATGATGATTTAAATAAAATTTATCATTATAATTATATGAACTATACAAGGGTTTGCAACATGGAATGAAGGAAAACAAGAAAAGTGATACAAGAGAACCTTAAACTTGCACACTAATTAGACTTTTTACATTTAGCATTATTCCCTCATGATTTTGTGGTTCATTTTGACTCAAAAGAGTGAATATTAGTTTTCCCTTATTCCTCTTATCTCTCCTATCCTTTGGTATGATTTTGAGGAATAAAAGAGAAAGCAAAATAAGTGGATTTTGAAAATATGGAATCGATAACTTAAGCAAGAAGTTTTTGTTCTCTTTTTATAGATTTTTACATAGGAAGAAAGTATCATTAACCACTTTTCTCTCTCTCCTTCAAGAATGTTTCTAAAAAAGGCATAAAATATATGTGATATGACTTTTGAGGGGATTATTAATGTCCTTCTTGAAAATGTCTCAAGGACTAACAAAGGAAAGATTATTTGCTTTATTTCATCCTTTAAATACATAAAATTTAAGTAAAGGACCCTTATGGAAATTGTGGAAAAAACATATGCAAAACTTAAACTTTATTGGATTGGAAGGATCTAAACTATCTATTTAGTGTGTGTTCAGATTTGTGTTTTTTTTTACTTGGTTAGACCTCTCAAAACAAATAGGGAAGGTTTTCATATAGTTTTATTAGAATTTAATTTGAAATTCATTTAATGCACCGAATACAATATAGTCCCAAATTTATCTCCTGCCATGTGCTTCTTTTTTTTCTTTTCCTATCTGAGTGTGCCCCATCTGACAACCCACATTTAATTACTCCACGATCCAATGGCTATACAATCATCCTCTTCCTCTGGTTCTGTCTCCAGTTTGAAATGATTTTCATGATTCCTTTCCTGATCTAGTTCTCCCTCATCTAGCAACCTTTTCATGAGATTTCTCCTCCAATGACTTTGTATTCTCTCTTCAATTTTGGATGAGCCATTAATTTCTTTCCAGCTCGCTCTTTGGGAAAAACCGCTAAACTAGAGCTTCCTTTTCTCCCCATGTCAAGTTACAAAAATCCCTATAGGTCTTCTTGTGCCTATTTAAAGGATGGTAATCCACCCTCAAACTTCACCCTTGGCTCCTTTTCCATCAAGTTCACTTTGGTTCCCCAATCCATCACTTCCTACTCAGTTCACCATTTCGACGACCATCTCACCTCCACAACTCTTGCCACTATCAATAGAGCAATTAAACATCTTGTAAGAATCACCATAGACCCCTCAACATTTTCTAAACAATGGGTTGCCACATGCTTAGACCAATTCTCGTACCCTATAGTCATGTTCTAGGTTCTCACCGGTGTTTCAACACCACACCACTTCAGGGGCCCTCCAATCCAAGAACATGCAGTTCCGACTTCCAAAGATAGACCTCATGGATGTTGGACCCTTCTAATCCCCTTTGTTAAGTGTTTTCTCATCGTTTGATTTTGATCTTTGCCTCCTATGTTTCTGTCTATTTTTGTCAAAGGTTCATGACCATTGTCCTCACGTATTGATACCTTCTCCTTCATTTTGTTCTTACAATGTTTTCCCCTCATTTTCTAGCTTCCCTCATGAAGTTTGCCTTGATACTCATCCCTAGTTAGCTCCTTGGACACAACCAAAGCAGAGCTGGAGCTCTAGTACACACTAGAGGCTGACGAGTTGACTCCCTAGATTCATAAATATGTGTCAAACTCAATATAATTCTTGGAATCTTGAGCAAACCTCAAATCCTCAATGATTGATCGGAGGTCATAGGCCTCTGTGAACCTACTTGGAGTGAAGAGAAAGTAGGAACAATGGAAATGGTACCCTGGTGCCCACACTAATGTAATCAAATGATTTGAATCACAAGTGTACTTTAACCTTTTCATGCATATTTTTGTTTTTGAAACACACGAATTCAGTTTTTGAGTTAAATGCCTATTTCCCCCTGCTTACTTGATTTATGTGTCACAAGCACCTAATTCTTATGGTCTTTACACATTTCATTTACGCCGACCGTGTTTTTATTTAAACCTTTGTCACAATATAATTATCGACTCCCTGATCGGTAAGTGTGGTATTATTCATAGAAATTACATACAACTGTAGGAAAATGAGAAAAAATATGTGTTGGAAAGATCTCTTGATTTATATCATTTGATACTATTTCCAAACTCTATTTTACACATGCAAGCAATGCAATATTTCAAAGAACAAATATTAGGATTTATTGACTATGAACTAATGTACACATTATGTTATTAATCAATATATAGGTGTTAAAGGCTCAATCAAGTGAAAGAATTTGACCAAGTTGGTTTTTAATAGGTCAGAAAACCATGCATTCTTAGCATAGTTAAAGGTTTCATTGTATGTTTTATCATTTTGGTTATGCACATTATTATGTTCATAAAATTATGAATGTTCCTTAACTGACACATGTATAGATATCAATGAAAAAATTATTGATTGCTTATAGTCGATTGTCCGAACCCTAGATATGTTTATGATTTATGAATAATGAAACATGAAGGCATAATTCCCATTTTGTCACTATGAGGGAGGAATGCCTTTATGGAACAAAGGGGGAACAATCCTGTAACGGTCAAGGTTAAGATTAAGGATATTAAATGATTAAGTAAAGACCTGTGATAGTGAATAAAATTAATTCATTGGTTAAGTTGGTATATGATCCTCGATCATGTACCTTTGGGTCATTATGGTATTTTCAAGCATTGTAGGATTCCTAGCAAGCATGGGATCCTATGGGGTATCAAGAAAGGTATAATATATTCACTTATCCAATTCATCATTTATAAATAATTTTAAGAAGGCTAAAAAACAAGCCATGGTCAAGTTCTTGTCAATTTTATTCCTTTTCAATTTTAATTTATGCCAATTTATAGTTACATTATATATTGTAATGTGTCAAGTACCTCTTATGATGTTCTTTGTTTTTCATATCTAAGTGATGTCCGTAGGATTTGAAGCTATTAAAGATCAAGAGAACAGGCAAGGGACTAGGAGGATTTGTAGTATAGCCTGGTGGGGTGCCATTTACAAATCCGGTCCAGCCTTTTAGGTATCATTTATATCATACCTTAGTTTTGTTATCCTAATATTGGCATAGTAGATTTAGACTTATATATTAAAAAAATTTAGATTTGATGTCCATGAAGTATGTATGAACTATGTTTCAAATTAATGCATAGTGTTTCATTCACTCTAAATGCAATGATTAGCATTTTGTGACATCCCCTTGAGTATAATGATTCCACTCAGTGACACATACATACATTCATACATACAAACCCTATATATATATATATATATATATATATATATATATATATATATATATATATATATATATATATATACATACATACATACATATGCCATTCATTCGCTACCCACACGGGTAATTAACCTTAGTTACCCGTGCATCTGGTTTGTAATAGGAAGACACATATTTGTAATGAGATATATTGTTTGTAATGCGATGATCAAATTTGTAATAAGAACACTCATTTTGTATTACATGTCTGATTACAAAAAAAATGATATTTACGAAAGAAGTTTACGCTATAATACAAAATGAGTGTTTGTATTACAAATTTGGTCATCTCATTACAGACGATGTCTGTCTCATTACAAATAGGTACCTTTCTATTACAATATATATCAACGGGTAACTAAAGTTAGTTACCCGCATGGGTAGTGAGCATATACCAATATATATATTCATATATATAGACACTACACAAAAATGTAATTCATATGTCCTAACCCTATGCATATGTCCTTTTTAGGAAGCGAGCATGAGGAAAACCCTAAGACAACCTTAGAGAACTAGTTCAAGAACTCACTGATTCTCTTGGGCAAAGGCCCCATCACGCAAGACATAATTAGTTGACACTAGTGGACTTATCCATGTTAAAACCTGACTCTTTCACTGGTGAAGGAGAGGTTTATTAGTAACTAAGGATGAAGAGTGGATTAGAGTAATGAAACATTCTTTCCTTGACCTGTACTGCCCTCAATGCTCCAGGGTTTGTTTTGCAACCCACATTCTTAAGGAATCTCCCATACATGGTGTGAGAATTATCTCAACTCAAGGGAAGATGATGCTCCTGCATTCACGTGGGAGGGATTTGTTGAAGCCTTCCAAGAGCACTATGCGTCTGAAGCCATGATAGAGAAGAAGGATCTAGAGTTTTCCAACCTATCTCAAGTTGACGATATGAGTGTGCCCCAGTATGCCATTGTGGATGTTGTAAAATTATGGTTATGATAATGATGAGTGACCTAGGGTAAAGAAGTTCATCAAGGGACTTCAGCCTAACCTAAATTTGGCTATGTTGCGATGTGGCATCCATTCTCTTCAAGAAGCCCTAGATTCAGTCTTGAAGTTGGAAGACCATCCTGGAAGATCATACAAGAAGGTGGTTCCCTGTTATGACCCCACCTTTTGGTAACCTCCAATTAAGGGAGACCAAGAGGTTGAAGCCGCACCCATAAATTCTGGATCAAAGGTTCGACATATAACCAAAACAATTATTAAATTCTAACAGACTATACTGAAAAATGGTAATAAATTTTTTGCATACCTTTGAAAAGTTTGGAATAAACTAAACTTATAACCACAACTAGACTATTCTAACTAATTTCCTCCTTGTTCTTTGATTCTTGAATTCATAATGTGTCACTTTACTATTTGTACTTTTGAGATTTGTACCTAAATTGCCGACAAACAAAACGACGGTCATTCGAAGCTGGTATGTGGAGGAAACAGATAATGTTCAACTATGTTACCAATATAATCATTCAATTAATAATTTAACAATCAAGATTACATTTTAAACCATACAACTCAATCCATACATATTCTCAAACTCTGGGTTGTCCCTGTAGTGGACATGGATATCACCTATCTTTTAGGTAATAGAGTCACATGGCACTACCCAAAGATAGCCCAATATCTAACTCAATGTGACTTGATGGTCCTACCTCAATGGTAGAAATGTACTAAGTCATCCATAGACCTGATGGACCTACCCAATAGGTAACCATGTACTAGGTCATCCTTAGACGTGATGGACCTACCCAATAGGTAGCCATGTACTAGGTCTTTCTCTAACCTGATGGACCTACCCATAGAAAGTCATGTACTAGGTTAGCTATAATGCCATAGAGAGAACCAGGATCTGAGTTTGTAGGCATATATCCTTTGTGATAGTCATAGCCACATTATAGTTTGCAATATGAACATCCAAACAGTTTAGTTGAATTCAATGCGATTAAACATCTGGGAATCCATCGAAAAACTAAAGCGGTTATTCATAATTAACCACATACCTTTGGTTGTAGATTTCAAGATAGAATCAAATATGCAGAGAAACCCAAGCAAGAAATGAGAAAGAGAAATCCTAAAATAAAAGTACAATTTTCCTTTTATTAATACTTATCCAATTTTCATAACATTACTTAGGATTTCAATTCTTATTTTAGGGTTCCTTTGGAAATTACGGTTTTTATTTCTTCTTCCCTTATTATCATCCTTAATTTATCAAATCTACATAAAACCCCTAATTTCTCATTGAAACTCCTTTACTAAACATCTGATTATCTTATTCCACAAAAATATGATTTTTATCTCCTTTTATCCCAAATTAGGGTTTCCATGTAAATTAACCTTCTTTTAGGTATTACAACTCTAAATTAATCTCTTTTGCATTCAAATAGATAGTCAAACCACTTTTATC
The DNA here is from genome assembly GCA_963693085.1 of Alisma plantago-aquatica. Taxonomy (NCBI): domain Eukaryota; kingdom Viridiplantae; phylum Streptophyta; class Magnoliopsida; order Alismatales; family Alismataceae; genus Alisma; species Alisma plantago-aquatica. The sequence goes on from OY856412.1 coordinate 1,241,533,020, forward strand.
ATTAACAGGGTTAAACTTATCAATTTGACCTATTGATTTACCAAATTACACTTCTTAACATTCAATTAGGGTTCTCATCAATTTTTAATACACTTTATTAGCATATTAGGGTACTTTTGCAAAATAGATCAGAACTAGGTTTTCAAATCATATTTATTAGATTCCTCATATTTTTCTACACAATTTTCATATAAAAAGTTTTGTCATACGAGATTCCTAGTTATTTCTATCATTTTTGCAAGAACAATCCTTTTTCTGATTTATTTAATTAGAGAGGAATTTACCGGAAAATCCTTGGTCGCTCGATCTGTGGACCGGTGGTCCGCGTCTTGAATCCGACGATCCCGGTTGTGCGTGCCTAACTAGAGCTTCTCCCACCCTGGACCGCTTGATTTTGAGGGAGACCACCGTGGTCCCTGATCCAACGGCGATCCGATCGTCTCCTTCCTCCGTCCTAGCTACTCAGCGAGAGTCAACCTTGAGGTTAACTCTGAGTTCTCGACCACCAAAGCTTGCGCCATGAAGCTAGGGAGCTTCGTCTCCCTGCGTCGAACTCAACTGAAGCTTCAATTGGGAGCCCAACATGCGCTACGACTCCTCCCCAGTTGTCAGACCTCCGGTGAGGTTTACTGCTGGAACGGGGGTGTAGGTCGGGGTAGATGAACTAATTGAAGGCACGAATTCGTTCGTCTCGTCCTCCCGCAACGTTTGGTGTAGGAATCGGGGATGCTAACCCTCCCGTTTAAACCCCCCTATATATAGGGTTGAGGAAGCCCCCTGCTGGATTGGGAACTTTCCCAATCGGAGACTAAACCTCGACAAACTAGGGGTGAACCCCTTCGGTTTTCCTTCCCGAATCCAAAGGAAACGTCAGACATCTTGCAAACTTGATGGATTACGTAAAATCCAACAGATAGAATTCTCCTGCCACTGGTAGAATCCCAGTTCGTGCTGGACTAAGACGATGAGTGGCGCCCATTGGATCTAAATCCAAGGGTCCTCATCACACGTGCTTGAGCAAAAAGGAAATAATTTCCAATTAATTCGAATTACATTCCTAATTCAATGATATCTTGGAAAATTCATAACTCCCAAACGGTAACTCCTTTTTACTTCAAATTTTGAGGGAAACTCAATTCCATGCTACAAAATTTGGAGTTATTATATTAAAAGTACGATCCCTTTTCTTATTTTGCAAGTTATCCTTCTATTACTCATATTTTCCATGTCCTTTCTATTTCTTTTATTATTATTTTCCAATTCTGAGTTCCTTGAACCCTAAGGAATCCATTAAATCAAAATCCTATTTTTGGGAAATCATTCCTTATCCTTTTGTTCTTATTTCATTTATTTCTTTATGTATTCTTTTAATCCTTTTCTTTTTCTCCTTCAATTGGGCTCAATGGACAAAAAGGCCCAATAAGAAAATATACAAGCTATCAAACACAAAATCCATTCAAATCAACTCATTACATCAACCACGGATTTCATTTATCTTTAAAAAGGAAATTCACAATTTCATTACATATTTTGGAAAACTGGGGTTATAACATCCTCCCCTCCTTATAGGAATTTTGCCCTCAAAATTCAACAATCAAACAAACAAATCAGGATATGCTTTTTCCATGTCCGTCTTCAGCTCCCATGTGGCCTCATCCTCTCCATGGTGTTTCCAAAGAACCTTTACCATCTCTATATTCTTATTTCTGATCTCTTTTACCTTAGTATCTATAATACGCAAAGGTAACTCAGGATAAGACATCTTTCCTTGAAGCTCAATAGGTTCAATTCTCAACACATGGCTCAGATCTTGCACATGTCGCTTCATATTGGACACGTGAAACACATCATGCATCATACTATATTGAGGGGGTAACGCCAAACGATAAGCCACCTCACCAATCTATTCTAATACCTCAAACAGACGCACATATCGGAGACTCAACTTTCCTTTGTTCTTAGCTATAGCTCGGAGCGGTCGGATTTTCAGAAAAACATGCTCTCCCACAGTGAAATGCACATCAGTCCTCTTCGCATCAGCATACAACTTCTGTCGATCCTGGGCTCTCTTTAGCCTTTTCCTGATCAAAGTGACTTTATCAACATACACTTGGAGTTCATCTGACCTCAACAAGGTCCTCTCACCAACATCATCCCAGTGAAGTGGTGACCGATACGGTCTCCCGTATAGAGCTTCATATGGAGGCATCTCGATACTGGCTTGGTAACTGTTGTTGTAAGCAAACTCTACTAAAGGTAAGTACTGCTCCCATGATCCACCCCAATCGAGTACACAAGCTCTCAATAGATCCTCTAAAGTTTGGATTGTCCTTTATGACTGTCCATCTGTCTAGGGGTGATAAGTGGTACTGAACTTTAACCTTGTACCAAGCTCCTCTTGAACCTGCTTCCACAGTTTGGAAGTAAACTTCGGATCTCTATCAGATATGATAGAACTGAGTATGCCATGTAAACAAACTATCTCTCGAATGTACAACTCAACTAAATCTGACACCTTGGCAGTGGTTTTCAGTGCAAGGAAGTGTGTTGACTTGGTAAGGCAGTCCACCACAACCCATATCGCATCATGACCTCTCTTGGTCCGGGGTAAACCCACCACAAAGTCCATAGTGATCTGATCCCATTTCCACTCTGGAATCTCTATAGACTGTAAAAGTCCACCGGGTCGTTGATGTTCAGCCTTCACGTTTTGGCACGTAAGACAACTGGCCACATAAGATGCAATGTCTCTCTTCATTCCTGGCCACCAGAAAAACCTCTGTATGTCCTTAAACATCTTGGTAGTCCCTGGGCGTACTGTGTACTTAGAACCATGAGCCTCTCGTAAGATGCGTTCTTTCAGTGTTGAGTCTTCACGAATCCATATACGATTCTTGAACCTGATCCCTCCATCTACTCCCAAAGAAAAGCGGGTTTGAGGCTTCTTCATCAAGCCCCTCATCTTGTCAAGTTCCCTACTGGCCAACTGTGTTGCCACAATTTCATTCAACAATTCAGATTGTATCTGGATGTTGGCTAAACGAACATGATCATCTAAAGGTTGAGGAGACCATTTCACCAGCTCTTCTAAGCTCTTCCACTGACTGGACAGAACAACTGCACCCCTGAGTTGTTTCCGACTCAACGCATCTGCCACAACATTTTCCTTCCCTGGATGATAGGCAATGGTAAAGTCATAATCCTTCATGTATTCCATCCATCTTCATTGTCGTAGGTTTAAGTCTTTCTGGGTCAGAAGGTACTTTAGGCTCTTATGGTCAGTGAAAATCTCAAAAGTAGCACCATAAAGGTAATGCCGCCAAATCTTCAAGGCATGAAGGATAGTAGCCAACTCTAAGTCATGCGTCGGGTAATTCACCTCGTTAGGTTTACGTTGTCGGGATGCATATGCAACTACATGTCGATTCTGCTCCAAAACACATCCAAGACCCATTTTGGATGCATCGGTGAAGATCATGAAGCCCTCATTGCCCGATGGTAGAGTCAAAACTGGTGCAGTGGTCAACTTTTCTTTCAGTTCCTGAAAACGAGCCTCACAAACATCGGACCACACAAATTTCACATCCTTCTGAGTCAACATGGTCAAAGGCAAGGCAGTCTTTGAGAAATCTGCAATGAAATGCCGATAATATCCTGCTAATCCCAAGAAGCTTCAGATCTCGGAGGGGTTCTTTGGTGTAGGCCAGTCTCGAACTGCTGACACCTTGGCTGGATCCACTGTGATTGTTCCTCCTGAGATGATATGTCCAAGGAACATGACTCGGTCTATCCAAAACTCACATTTTGAGAATTTCCCATAGAACTTCTGCTTTCTCAGGATATCAAGAAGTTTACTTAGGTGGTCTCAGTGTTGTTCTAAGTCATTGGAGTAAACTAGTATGTCATCTATGAACACTATGACAAACGAGTCAAGAAAGGGTTGGAACACACTATTCATAAGGTTCATGAACACACTGGGTGCATTGGACAACCCAAAAGGCATAACCACAAACTCATAATGACCATATCATATTCGAAAAGCTATTTTTTGAATGTCCTCACTCTTGACTCTCAACTGATGGTAACCCGATCTTAAGTCAATTTTGGAAAAGACTCGAGCAGACTTCAACTGGTCGAACAGGTCATCTATTCGGGGTAAAGGGTATTTATTCTTAATGGTAGCTTGGTTGATCATCCGATAGTCTATACACATACGGAGCGAGCCATCCTTTTTCTTTAAAAAAAGGACTGGAGCTCCCCATGGTGATGTGCTAGGCCGGATAAAACCCTTGTCTAGCAATTCCTGCAATTGTTTCTTCAACTCAAGCAACTCTGCAGGGGCCATTCTATAAGGTGCATGTGAAATAGGGCTTGTTCCTGGAGCTAGCTCTATGGAGAAATCCACCTCTCTCTCGGGAGGAATCCCAGGTAGATCATACGGAAAAACATCTGCATAGCTCTTGACTACCTCTATTTCCTCTAAGGGTTGCACCTTGGGTTCAGGCTCGGTAACAACTGCTAGCAAAGCTTGACAACCTTTACTCATCATCCTTTCTGCCTTCAAGGATGACACATACAGGCTGATGGTGGCATCTTTCCTACCTCTAATGACAAAAGGTGGGTGACCTGGTTTCTTAATGATCACTTTCTTTTTCCTACAGTCAATATGGGCCCTATAGGTATAAAGCCAATCCATTCCAATGATCACATCAAAATCATTCATGTCAAGAAGGATAAAGTATGTAGGAAACTCATGATCTCGATATTTCACAGGTATCACTGGAGTTTTCAAAAGAGAGGTAAAGATTCGACCACTCGGGGTTGTAACATCTAAGACATATCCTAAATCCTTGATATCCAAACAAAGCATAGTTGCAAGATTCCTCGAAATGAAAGTATTAGTAGATCCAGAGTCAAATAATGCTTTTACATTATGTCCCATGACTTCAAGCATGCCTACATCATTTTTCCTCATACATTAGACCATTACATGCTTAGCTTCCCAAACATAAAGAAAAAAAACTCTAAGGGTTGTTACCCTCAATCAACCGATTAGCATTAGCTTGAGCTTCTTCATTGTCAATAGTGAACACTCGAGCTTGTTTTCTTTCTCCAGCAGGTGGGGCCACAACTACAGGTGGGGTGCTACTGGTGGGGCTGCCACCAGACCTGGTCCTTTTGGTGCTGGTAGGGGACAAGCAGCCAGGATATGCCCCTCTTGCTGACAACAAAAACAAATCTTCTTCTTGTGGCGACACTCACCAGGATGCCATTTCCCACAAGAGCGGCATCGCGGTCGGTTGTTTTCTGGATGGGGTTTTCCTTTTCCTTCATGTCTTCCCTTAGCTTGATGATGTCCTGGACCCTTCTTATGATGATTCTTCTATCCTCGGGTTTCCTCAGTGAAACCCAAATACCCCTTGGGTGGAAGTTGAGCAGGCATCAAAGTCATTTCCATGTCTAAGGAAGTGTTGTAAGCTTCTGCGAAGGTTTTAGGTTTGCTTGCCATCACATGAGGCTTGATGGTAGGGTGAAGACGCTCTATGAAGTGACCCACCCTCCTCTCCTCATCCATCTTGTACCCAAAATGTTCCAGGATTCGAAACTTGCGCCTAAAGTCTGCCACAGAGGAATTTCCTTGAGTCATGTTAGTGAATTTCCTTTCCTTTTCCTTCTTAGCTGCAACAGGGACGAATCTGGAAGTGAAGATGGTCTTGAAATCAGCCCATGCCATTGGTTCCTCAGTCAGATCTCGGCCTGTGATGTGAGTCTCCCACCATATCTTAGCTGCTCCTTCCAGAAGGTGAGCAGCAAAGAGGACCTTCTTGCTTGGCTATACTTCAAGCATGCAAAAACCATTCTCTATTGCAAGTATCTAGGCTTCTGCTTTATCAACCACCTCAGTCTTATCTTCTCCCCAGAACTTTTCTATGTTCAGTTTGAGAAAGTCTAGGATGGTGGCTCCCACACGTGGACGAACAGGGTATGGCTCACCATTCTCAGCTCTAGCTATGTCTCGAAGGGCCAAAGCATTAATAACTTCTGTCAACTTCCTCTGTTGCTCTATCCACAAGGTATCAGGGGTGTGGATCATCATGGTCGATTCTGGTTCAACATCTTGGTCCTCTTCCATCTTGGCTTCTTCCTCATACACATGTTGCTCCTCATATCCTTGGTCTTCTTCTTGGTTCAGGTTACTAAATGGTATCGGGTTAGGGTTAGGGACCTCATGAGTGACTTCTTCAGGCCTCTTCCTCTTCTTAGAGGATTCACCATCATGGTTCCTATTTCTCTTTTCAGAAGACTCCTTTCCTTTATGGGGAGGCCAAACACTACTAGCTGGATTCCCAGAGCCCTCAAGAATAGCAACAGTCTTTGTTCGTGCCATCTACATAAGCATAACAAACAAACCTTTAGTTTATCATTTAAACTATTTATACTTATGTTCAATGATATCTCATTACATATCTTTTATTAATTTGATGGAGGATTCTTAAACCCTTAGCTTACTTTCCCATACCACATGAGTGTGGAGGAGAGAGAGAATCCTACTCTTAAAACCTTAATAGAATATGTGATGAGAAGGGACGAATAAGATGAGAGAGTCCTAAAGGTATCTTATTTTGAATCATACCCTAACACTTTGTCTAGGCAGTCACACGGATGCGGGAGTCCTCGTATTCTGACTAGCGGTGCAGAGGAAAATATTTCCAGCCCCCGGTCGTGATCCTTTTCTAGACACCTCCGTCTTTCAGATAATCCTCTAATAACTCCCTTGGGTTCTATGGAGTTTGTAAAATTTAATAATTATTAATGGTTACATGAGGAACCTAGGCTCTGATACCAAATGTTATGACCCCACCTTTCGGTAACCCCCAATTAAGGGAGACCAAGAGGTTGAAGCCGCACCCATAAATTCCGGATCAAAGGTTTGACATATAACCAAAAACAATTATTAAATTCTAACAGACTATACTGAAAAACGGTAATAAAATTTTTGCATACCTTTGAAAAGTTTGGAATAAACTAAACTTCTAACTACAACTGGACTATTCTAACTAATTTCCTCCTTGTTCTTTAATTCTTGAATTCAAAATGTGTCGCTTTACTGTTTGTACTTTTGAGATTTGTACCTAAATCGCCGACAAACAAAACGACGGTCAGCCGAAGCTGGTATGTGGAGGAAACAAATAATGTTCAACTATGTTACCAATATAATCATTCAATTAAACATTTAACAATCAAGATTACATTTTAAACCATACAACTCAATCCATACATATTCTCGAACTCTGGGTTGTCACTGCAGTCGACATGGATATCACCTCTCTTTTAGGTAATAGAGTCGCATGACACTACCCGAAGATAGCCCAATATCTAACTCAATGTGACTTGATGGTCCTACCTCAATGGTAGCCATGTACTAAGTCATCCATAGACCTGATGGACCTACCCAATAGGTAGCCATGTACTAGGTCATCCTTAGACCTGATGGACCTACCCAATAGGTAGCCATGTACTAGGTCTTTCTCTAAGCTGATGGACCTACCCATAGGCAGTCATGTACTAGGTTAGCTATAATGCCACAGAGAGAACCAGGATCTGAGTTTGTAGGCATATATCCTTTGTGATAGTCATAGCCACAGTATAGTTTGCAATATGAACATCGAAACAATTTAGTTGCATTCAATGCGATTCAACATCCGGGAATCCATCGGAAAACTAAAGCGGTTATTCATAATTAACCACATACCTTTGGTTGCAGATTTCAAGATAGAATCAAATATGCAGAGAAACCCAAGAAAGCAATGAGAAAGAGAAATCCTGAAATAAAAGTACAATTTTCCTTTTATTAATACTTATCCAATTTTCATCACATTACTTAGGATTTCAATTCCTATTTTAGGGTTCCTTTGGAAATTAGGGTTTTTACTTCTTCTTCCCTTATTATCATCCTTAATTTATCAAAGCTACATAAAACCCCTAATTTCTCATTGAAACTCCTTTACTAAACATCTGATTATCTTATTCCACAAGAATATGATTTTTATCTCCTTTTATCCCAAATTAGGGTTTCCATGTAAATTAACCTTCTTTTAGGTATTACAACTCTAAATTAAGCCCTTTTTCATTCAAACAGATAGTCAAACCACTTTTATCATTAACAGGGTTAAACTTATCAATTTGACCTATTGATTTACCAAATTACACTTCTTAACATTCAATTAGGGTTCTCATCAATTTTTAATACACTTTATTAGCATATTAGGGTACTTTTGCAAAATAGAGAAAAAATAGGTTTTCAAATCATTTTTATTAGATTCCTCGTATTTTTCTACACAATTTTCATATAAAAAGTTTTGTCATACGAGATTCCTAGTTATTTCTATTATTTTTGCAAGAACAATCCTTTTTCTGATTTATTTGATTAGAGAGGAATTTACCGGAAAATCCTCGGTCGCTCGATCTGTGGACCGGTGGTCCGCGTCTTGAATCTGATGATCCCGGCTGTGCACACCTAACCAGAGCTGCTCCCACCCTGGACCGCTAGATTTTGAGGGAGACCACTGTGGTCCCTAATCCAACGGCGATCCGCTCGTCTCCTTCCTCCGTCCCAGCTACTCTGCGAGAGTCAACCTTGAGGTTGACTCTGAGTTCTCGACCTCCAAAGCTTGCGCCACGAAGCCAGGGAGCATCGTATCCCTGCGTTGAACTCAACTGAAGCTTCAATTGGGAGCCCAGCATGCGCCGCGACTCCTCCCCAGTCGCTGGACCTCCGGTGAGGTTTACTGCTGGAACGGGGGTGTAGGTCGGGGTAGATGACCTAATTGAAGGCACGAATTCATTCGTCTCGTCCTCCCGCAACGTCTGGTGTAGGAATCAGGGATGCTAACCCTCCCGTTTAACCCCCCCTATATATAGGGTCGAGCAAGCCCCCTGCTGGATTGGGAACTTTCCCAATTGGAGACGAAACCTTGACAAACCAGGGGTGAACCCCTTCAGTTTTCCTTCCTGAATCCAAAGGAAACGTCAGACAGCTTGCAAACTTGATGGATTACGAGAAATCCAATAGATAGAATTCGCTTGTCACTGGTAGAATCCCAGTCCGTGCTGGACTAAGACGATGAGTGGTGCCCATTAGATCTAACTCCAAGGGTCCTCATCACACGTGCTTGAGCAAAAAGGAAATAATTTCCAATTAATTTGAATTCCATTCCTAATTCAATGATATCTTGGAAAATTCATAATCCCCAAACAGTAAGTCCTTTTTACTTCAAATTTTGAGGGAAACTCAATTATATTCTTATCTTCCATCCTACAAAATTTGGAGTTATTATCTTAAAAGTACGATCCATTTTCTTGGTTTGCAATTTATCCTTCTATTACTCATATTTTCCATGTCCTTTCTATTTATTTTATTATTATTTTCCAATTCTGAGTTCCTTGAACCCTAAGGAATCCATTAACTCGAAATCCTATTTTTGGGAAATTATTCCTTATCCTTTTGTTCTTATTTCATTTATTTCTTTATGTATTCTTTTAATCCTTTTCTTTTTCTCCTTCAATTGGGCTCAATGGCCAAAAAGGCCCAATAAGAAAACATACAAGCTATCAAACACACAATCCATTCAAATCAACTCATTACATCAACCACAAATTTCATTTATCTTTAAAAAGGAGATTCACAATTTCATTACATATTTTGGAAAACTGGGGTTATAACATCCCCCATACACACAACCAACACCCTCCTCCCAACAACCATGTGGTGAAGAGAAAGGCACATGAAACATAATCTAAACAACCCCAATGTCCAACTTGCTAGACGCAACATGTAGACCCATGCATGCATGGTACATTAGCATTCTACTATGTGGAGAGCTAGGGAATATTGAGACAAATTTCTGTAATCTCTTGAAGAAGGACCAAAACTAGAGTAAGGATTAGAATCCACCACCTAAGAAAAAATCTAGGATTTTTTCCATGGAAGTAGAGGAAGAAGATGAGGTCAACGGTAATAGTTAATCCATGTTCACAAAATATTTTATAATTTAGATGTTTGATGTCACATATTTCTTTTGTTCAGTATGAGCTTAAGTGAACCTTGAATTGCTAACTATTAGTTACTAAAGAGATAAATTAACCCTAAGGTGGGTAGTAGCCTTGAGAAATTTTGAGGACAACATTTATTTTAAGGTGGGTGGAATTGTCACATCCCAGTTTTGTAAGTAGTTTAAAACTTAGAATTTAAATTAAGATTGTTGAAGGGCTTCTTGTATAAGACCATTAAATGATATTTATTTTAAAATAATGAATTGAGAAAAATGAAAAGAGAACTTAGATACTTTTCTCTTTTATATATGCCATAATGCGTGTCATTTAACTCAAAAGGGGGAATATTTGTTTTCCCTTCTTCTCTTTTGTCTCCTATCCTTTAGGACAATTAAGAGGAATAAAAAATAAAGACAAAATAAGTGGAATACAAAAATATGGAATAGATAACTTAAGCAAAAAGTATCAATTTTCTTTATATAGCTTTTTACACCGAAATAAAGTATCATTAACCTCTTGTCTATCTCTCCTCCAAGAAAGTTTATAAAAAGGCATAAAACATATTCCTCATCCACTCTTCACCTCTAATCCACTCTTCACCCTTAGTGAGGGAAATCCAGGTCAAGGAAAGAAAGTTTCATGCCTAGACTGGACTCAATTCTAGAGGCATAAAACATTCATGATATTTAAAAAAGTTTGCACATATTCCTTTCTAAATCTAGTTCTCCCTCATTTTGCAACATTTTTGTGAAATTTCTTCAGCAATGACTCCATACTTCCTTCCTGATTCAGATGGACCTTTAATTTCCTTCCACCTCGTTCTTCGAAAGAAATGCCTAAACTAGGTCTTGTCCCCACATGAAGTTACAATGATGTTGACATGTCTTCTAGTGCTTATATAAAGGATGGCCATCCACTTGCAGACTTCTTCCTTGGCTCCTCGTCCATCAATTTCACCTTTAGTGCTTCGATCCACCATCGCCTACTTGATTCACCCTTCTAGAACCATCTCACCTCCATAGCTCTCACCACTAGAAAGAGAGCAATTAAACACCTTATAAGAACCACCATATACCCCTCAACATTTTCTAAACAATGGTTTCCCATGCACATGCCCCAACCGCCATACTCAATAGTTGTGTTCTAGGTTCAGACCAACATTTCATCACCAAGCCAATTCACCTGCACTCCATTCCATGAAATCATAGATATGACATCACAAGCTCTCAGTTATGGTTTCTTGATCCCTTCTGGCCCCCTTTGTTTAGTGTTTTCTCATTATTTTGTTTGGATCTTTTCCTCTCATGTTTTCATCTGTTTCTATCAAAAGACCATAACTCTTTGGACATTGTCCGCATGTGATAATACCTTCACCTTTAGTTTGATCTCGTAACATTTCCCCCCTCATTTTCATGATTCCCTTATGATATTTGCCCTGCTTCATGTCCCTTGGTTTCTCCTTAGACATGTCTGAAGCAAAGTTATAGCTCTAGTACACGCCAAAGCTCATGAGTTGGCTCTATGGCTTCATAGAGATGTGGCAATCTTGCCTGAAGTCTTGGAATCTCGAGCAAAGCTCAGATCCACAATGATTGATTAGAGGTCATAGGCCTCTGTGAAGCTCCTTAGATCCGAAATCAAGAAGGAACAATGTCAAGGATAAAACTACCTTGAGGCCCACACTGACGTAATTACTCGATTTTAATCGCAAGGGTATTTTAGCAATTTCACACATAGTTTTGTTTTTAAAATGCCTAACTTCAATTTTTGAGTTAAATTCCTATTTTCCCCCACTTATTTGTTTATGTCATGCACACCTGAGTCTTGTTGTCTTTACAAATTTCATTTGCATTGGTCATAATTTTATTTAATTTTTTGTAACAATATAGTTCTCTACACCCTAGTTGGTCAGTGTCGTAATATTATAGAAATTACATACAACCTCAGAGAAATGAGAAAAAATATGCTTCGTAAAGATCTTTTGATTTTATGCCATTCTATATTGATCTCAAACTCTATTATCACATACAAATGCTTCAATATTTCAATGAACAATGATTAGGGTTTAATGATTATGAACTAATGTACACATTATGTTATTAGTTGAATTACATGTAATTAAAGGCTGAACAAGTCAGAGGACTTGACCAAGGTGGTTTGCTATAGATAAGAGGGTCATGCATTCTTGGCATAGTTAAATTTGATTTCATTGGATGTTTTATCCTTATGGTTATGAAAATTAGTATGTTCATAAAATTATGAATGGTCCCATATTGACACCATGTATAGATTTCAATGAACAATTGGTTGATTTCTTATAGTTTATTTATAAACCCTAGCTAGGGCCATTATTTATGAATAAAGAATCATGTTTAAGGAGGGATAAATCCCATTATTTCACTAAGAGGTAGAAATACCATTATGACCCTAAGAGGGAGAAATCTTGTTATGGACAAGATTAAGATTAAGTACGATTAATAAATAAGTATATGACCTATCGTAGTGAATAGAGTTAAGGATTTGGTCAAGTTTTTATATGATCCTCGGTCACGGACCTTTGGGTCATTACATGCTTTCCTAACATTATAGGGTTCCTAGCTATCAGGGATCCTATGGGACATTAAGAGAGGTGGAATATATTCAATTATCCAATTAATCATGTATAAATGATCCTAAGAATGCTTAAAGAAAATCCATGGTCAAGTTTATGTCAATTTTATTTTGACATCATGTTTACTTTAGGTCAAGTTATAGTTACTTTCTATCATATAAAGTGCCAAGTGCTGCTTATGATGTTGTTTGTTCTCCATGAATGGAAGGTGTGTCCATAGCATTAGGAGCTATCAAAGATCAAAAGAACAAGAAAGGGACTAGGAGGATTTTGAAGTATAGCTTGGTGGAGTGCCATCTACAAACTTGATCTAGAGTTTTAGTTATCATTTATATCATACATTTGTTTTGTTAGCCAAATATTGGCTCAGTAGATTTATACTTCTAGATGAACATGTTTTAAATTTGATGTACATGAATTATGTATGAACTATGTTTCAAATTAATGCACAATATTTCATTTACTTGAATTTCAATGATTAGAATTTACAACATCCTCTTGTGTATAATGCTTCCTCTCATTTATATATATACATATATATATACATGTATATATGCATATATATGTATATATATGTATATATATATATATATATATATATATATATATATATATATATATATATATATATATATATATATATATGGGATTAAGAGAGAAGGATTTCTCCCCCCTCTCCCACACCCATGACAGAGGCCGAATGCCCGAGAGGGTGGTAAATCAAGGAGGAAACTGTGATTCGAACCTGGGTCCCTTTTTTAGGGGACACCATGCTTGACAACTTGAACCACTCCTTGTTGTCTATATATATATATATATGTATGTATGTTTTAAGAAGTGTGATATTAGATTGTTGTATCTAAGCAAGAAGGTATATGGATAGTATCCAAAATATGATTCATATGTCCTAATTATAGCTATATATCCTCTTCAAATGTCCCTAAGAAGCATTACAAAGGCATAGAAAAGATAGATGATGTTCTAGATCTTTATGTCAACGAATTAGACACTAAGAAAATTCTAAGACAACCATAGAGAACACGGTTCAAGAATTTGTCAATGCTCTGGGTCAAAGGACCCATCACCCAAGACATAATTAGTTGACACTAGTGGGCTTCCTCAAGATAAGTCCCGACTCTTTCTTTGGTGAAGGATAGGTTAATATAGTCAATAATTGTGTAGAGTGGATTAGAGGAATGAAACATTGTTCCCGTGACCTAGCTCTTAAGACTCTAGGCTTTGTCTTGCAACCAACATGTTGAAGGGAGATCCCATACATGGTTGGATAATTTATGCAACTCAAGGGTAGATGATGCATCTACATTCACATGGGAGGGATTTGTTGAATTCTTCCAGGTGAACTATGTGTCTGAAGCCATGATATATAATAATAAGCTAAAGTATGCCAACCTATATTAAGTTGGTGACATGAGTGTGACCCAGTATGCCATGAAGTTCAAGATGTTGCAAAAGTATGTTTATGACAATGATGAGTGACGTAGGACAAATATTTTCATCTGGGGACTAAATCCTGACCTATATTTTACTTTGTCCGGAAGAGGCATCTGATCTCTTCAAGAAGCCCTAGAATAAGCCCAATAGTTGGAACATCGTCCTAGAAGATCATACAAGAAGGAGGTTACCCATAGAAATAACCAAAATCCTCCTCACAACAACCATGCACTCAAGAGAAATGCACCTGAAGTAGAAGCTGAAAGACCATGGTGTCCAACTGGAAATAGGCATCATGAATTTCCATGCATGCATGGTACATGAGCATGCTACTACTATGGAGAGCTAGGGCATATTCTGCCAAATATCCTTAAGCTCTTAAAGAAGGACCATAACTAGAATAAGGACATAATACACCACCTAAGGGAGAATCTAGGATTTTTCCAAGTTAGTAGAGAAAGAAGATGAGGAATAAGGTAATAGTCAATCCATGTCAACATAAAAATTTTATAATTTAGATTCCACATGTGATAGAATTATTTTCCTGAGTATGAACCCAACTGAACCTTGAATTGCTAACTATAATTACTAAAGAGGTAATAAAAATCCTATGGTGAGTTATAGCCTAGAGAAATTTCAAGGATGGAATTTACTTCAAGGTGGGTAGAAACGTTACAACCAATTTACAAAACTAATTTAAAACTTATAATCTGATTTTATTAAACAAAAATAGTTGAAGGGATTATAGAATAATGACCATGAAATGATTTTTCTTAAATAATAATGAAGTAGGAAAAACTAAATGTAAACTTAAAATACTTTTCTCTTTTACATATGCCATAATGTGTGTCATTTAACTCAAAAGGGTGAATATTAGTTTTCCCTTTTTTTTCTCTCCTATCCTTTAGGATTATTAAGAGGAATAAATTAGAAAGAAAAAAGAAGTGTAATTAGAAAATATGTAATAAACAACTTAAGAAAGAAGTTTTCCTTTACTTTTATAGCTTTTTACATAGGAAGAAAGTATCATTAACCTCTTTTCTCTCTCTTCTTCAAGAAAGTTTCTAAAAAGGCATAAAGACATGTGAAATGACTTTTCAGGGGATAATCAATGTCTATCTCAAAAATGGCTCAAAGACTAGCAAAAAAAACTTTTCCAATTATTTCATCCTTTACTTAAAAGTTAAGTAAAGGACCCTTATGGAAATAATGGAGATAACATATGTAACACTGAAATTTTATTGGATAGGAAGGATGTAGACTTCCTATTTGTGTGTGATCCTATTGTTGTATCAATTTGAATTGGTTTGTCCCCTCAACACATTTAGGAGATGATTTTGTACAACTTAATTAGAATTATATTAGAAATTCATTTAATGAACCAATCACAATATAGTACCATATTAATCTCCTCTCACACTCTTGTTTTTTTCTTTTTCAGTTTGCTTGTGTGCCATCTGACAGTCCACATTTAATTATGCCATGATCAAAGGCTCTACTGTCGTCCTCTTCCTCCAATTTTTTCATTAGTTTATAATCATTTGCATGAATTCCTTTCCCGATCTAGTTCTCCAATGAATTTGTAAGATTTCTTCTACAATGAATTTGTATTCCCTCCTCAATTTGAACATAAAATTAATTTCTTTCCCTCTCACGCTTTGCATGAAAAAACTAAACTGGGACTTCCTTTTCTTTCCACATCATGTTACAAAGATCCCTACATGTCTTCTCATGCCGATATAAAGGATGGTAATCCACCCTCACACTTCACTCTTGGCTCCTTATTCATCAATTTCACCTTTGATTCTCCGATCCACCATCACCTACTCAGTTCACCCTTCTGGCAATTGTCTCACCACCACTGCTCTCACCACTTCCAACAGAGAAATTGAACACCATGTAAGCATCACCATCGGCTCATTTATATTTTCTGAACAATGGTTTGCCAGATGATTTCTCTAGATTCCATACCATGTAGTTGTCTTTTAAGTTATCACTGATGTTTCATCGCTATGCCACTTCAATGGCCCACCAGCCCAGGAAACTACATCTACAACTTTGTAAGATATAACTTATGGTTGCTTGACCCCTTATGATCCCCTTTGTTTAGTGTTTCTCTTTGTTTAGTTTTGAGTTGTGCCTCCCATGTTTCCGTAGGGAAATCAATGTGATAGATAAGGCAGCAGAAACAAAAATTTAATGTCAAATTCCCTAATCAGCAAGATCTCATCAACAATGATGTATCTAGGATGGAAGGTAATAAGGGTTATACTTGGTCTTGGAGCAAGTATAGCAAAAACTCTTGTTGTAGTAATGTGTGCCTTTCTTCAAGTAGTAGTGCACTTCTTCTTTATGTAGCACTTGAGCAATTGTCAACAATGGCCTCCTGGTGAAATACCATGGACGGTAGTTGACCGTGTCCTCCTAGAGGCAGGAAATGACCACCTTGCCTCTAGAGTAGACTACATGGACCACTAAGAACACCAAGTTGCACTATCAGAGACAACAAGAATGAGTTGTCCCTTTGAATGTCAATCTATTAGGATTGATTCACTCTCCCAATTGTATCGTCCTTGTTGTCCCTCCCTTTGATGGGTAGGACTTGCTCAGGCTCTCGAATATTGGTTACCACAATAAGAGAGGAAAACAATTTTCAGAGATTATTGTTGTGTCTGGGAATCCCTCAATACCCCTCTATTTATAGGAGGGTCAGGGTCAGGGCTTCCAATCTGTCAGGGAGTCAAAGAGATAGAATTTATGATTTTTTTTGGAAGCTACAAATAGTGAAGCGGTTGGTTCATCTCATGAACTGGTCGGCTCAAAGGTGATCTGGTTTGTTCATCTCATGAATCGTTCGGTTCATTATCTTTCCTCTTTTAAATCCCATTGGTAATCAATGCATGATTAATGCAAACCATGACATCAACATCAATCCTTGATGCAACCAAATTGACTATTTGAACTGGATAGTTCATCACTTGATCAGGGCATATGAGACCATGAACCAATCATTCATGCCCTGGTTCATGCATTGTTCAACCAATGTCATTTCCATTTGTACAATGACTCCAACCGATTAGTTCAACACTTGAACTAGTCGGTTCTGAGTCTAGTCAGTCAATTTCAAACCTCAGTTGTTTAATTGAATACCTAAAAACTTTTGGTACTCAAGTTAAACATCATTCATGAATAAACTCCTATTCCAAGTACATCCTATGTGTGTGACCCTATGTCCCATCTTACGTGGACAGTCAATGTACATAACAATTTATGACATCACATGCAATGAGCGGTATCTAGCAACATATGATTGCTACCTAAGTAATTCAAAAAGTTAGAGAACATTTCAACCTACAATTTGTGATCAGTGTTACTGTGAACATATATTTCCTTTGTCTCTGATATCTATATTGAACTTGAGGCATGGAATAATCATCCTCTTCAATGTTCAATCCATGTTTCTTGAACTAGAGCAGACTCTCTCAGATGCATGCGATCTCACATATCAGATATTGAGTCACATGAGCATGCCCATACATTTCTCAGTCTTGCTTATCAAGTGGATTGGATATCAATCTCCTATAGGAGGGACAAATCCCATCTACATCACACAGACTCAATCCCCATGTATCACAGAGTACATGATCATCACCTTTATGGAAACCCTTATTTAAGGTCACATTGGATGATGTCTAAGTACAATGAATGACATGTGATGAATGTTGTGAGTTCAGGTCTAAGAACCAAAATAACGACTATCACTATGAGAGTTGATTCTGAATATCATACACTGGTTACCATGTGTCACAATCAAGGTGGGTCTGTCTGATATACTATTCTCTAACATGTACATGTGTGCTTGGTTTGATATCACATATCATGACTAATGAGATTTTGTCATCAACCAACACACACTCTAGTATTATGTATTATTGTTGTTTATTTTCCTTCCACATTAATATATGGCTATAACAAGAATACATGTAGTCTTATCATACATATGATCTCATTGTTCAAGTCATCAACCTGAAGACATATGTCATTGAGTGATATCATTCTTTAGACATCTATCATGTTTATGTCATCATCTCATGATTGAGATAAACATAATAGATGGAATTTCCTTTATCATTATCAACTTAGATATTTAATGCCACATTCCAATCATCATATGATTGTCTCTCTGGGAATACATACCAACAGTTTCTACGTGTTTCACTCAAGCGCCCACAACTCTTTGACCATTATCCTCATGCGAAGATAACTTCTCCTTCAATTTGTTCTCGCAATGTTTTCATGCTTCCCTCACAACATTTTCCCTAGTACCTATACTTGGTTAGATCCTCATCCATGGTCAAAGTAGAGCTGGAACTCTAGTACACACCAGAGACCACAAGAGGACTTCTTGGCTTCATAGAGATGTGAAAAATGCGTCACAAGTCTTGGAATCTCGAGAAAAGCTCAGATCCCCAATGATTGATCAGAGGTCATAGTCCTTTGTAATTCTCCTTGGAACCAAGAGCAAGAAGAAACAATGCAAAGAGTAAAACTAGCCTAATTCCCACATAGATGTGATCATCAAATTTGAATCACAATTGTAGTTTGACCTTTTTACACACATTTTTGTTTCTGAATGTGCAACTTCAGTTTTTGAATTAAATGTCTATTTTCTCACACCTATTTAATTTATCTGTCGCATGCACTTGAGTCTTCTTGTCTTTACACATTTTATTAACGTCAGCCATATTTTTATTTAAATCTTTCATAATATAGTTTTATTCTCCCTAATTGGTAAGTGTGGTAATGTTCATTGAAATTACATACAACCACAAAAAAAGAGAAAAAATATGTGTTGGAAAGGTCTTTATATTCTTTATTGTTTGATATGATTTTCAAACTTTTTTTCCAAATATAAATGCTTCAATATTTCAATTAACAATGATTAGGGTTTAATGACTAAGAACTAATGTACAAATTATGTTACTAATTAAAATATAGGTGATTAAAGGCTTAATGAAGTCAAAGGACCTGACCAAGGTGGTTCTCTAGAGGTAAGTGGGCCATTGATTATTGGTACAGTTAAATTTGGTTTCGTTTGATGTTTTATCCTTATGGTTATCTGCATTATTATGTTCATAAACTTATGAATGTTCCTCAATTGACACCATGTATATATATCATTGTACGATTGATTGATCTCCTATAGTCTGTTGTAAAAACCCTAGTTGTGGCTATGATCTATGAATAATGAATCATTTTCAAAGAAGGGAAAATCCAATTATGTCACTAAGAGGAAGAAATCCCAGTATGGCACTAAGAGGAAGCAATCTTGTAATGGTTAAGATTATGATTAAGGACATTTAATGATTAAGTAAAGACCCAAAATAGTGAATAAACATAAGGAATTGTTTAACGTTTTATATGCTCCTTGATCATGGACCTTTGGGTTGTTATGGGATTTCCTAGCATTATAGGCTTCTTAGAAAGCATGGTCTCCTACGGGGTAATAAGAGAGGTAGCATATATTCACTTATCATATTCATCATGTATAGATGATTCAAATAATTCTTGAAAATAATCTGTGTTCATGTTTATGTCAATTTTATTTCTTTTCCAGTTTACTTTATGTCAAGTTAAAATTACTTTGCATCTTATAAAATTCCAATTAGTGCTTACTTATGATGTTTGTTTTGCATGGTTGGGGCCATGATGTCTGTAGTATTTGGAGCTACTGAAGATCAAAATAACAAGCAAGGGACTAGGAGGATTTGAAGTATAGCCTGGTGGGGTGACATCTACAAACTCGGTCCATTCTTTTAGTTATCATTTATATCAAACCTTAGTTTGTTAGCCAAATATTTCCTCAATAGATTTAGACTTCTAGATGAATGAGTTTTAGATTTGATGTCCATGGATTATGTATGAACTATGTGTCAAATTAATACATAGTGTTTAATTTACCATAATTGCAATAATTAGAATTTTGTGACATCACATTGAGTCTAATGATTCCAATGAGTGATATATATATATATATATATATATATATATATATATATATATATATATATATGTGTGTGTGTGTGTGTGTGTGTGTGTGTGTGTGTGTGTGTGTGTGTTTTAGAAATTGGAATGTTATATTATGCTATCTGAGAAAGAAGGAAGATGTCCACAATGGAAAGATATAATTCATAAGTCCTAACCCAAAGTATATGCCCTTTTTAGGTGGCCCCTAAGAAATATTACAAGGGCACATAAAAGATGGGCGATGGTGCTAGATCTTTTAGTGCAGGAAATGAGCATGAGAAAAACCCTAAGATAACCTTAGAGAACATGTTTGAGTACTCATCATTACCCTAGGTCAAAGCCCTTATCACCAAGACATAATGAGTTGAGAATAGTGGCTTTCCCCAAGATAAAACTTGACTCTTTCTCTAGTGAAGGAGAGGTTGATGTAGACACTAAGGGTGAAGAGTGGGTTAGATTCATGAAACAATTTTCCAGTGACATATATTACCCTCAGCACTCCAGGGTTTGTTTTTCCACCCACATGCTTAAGATATCTCCCATACACGGTGAGAGAATTTCCTCTACTCAAGGGAATTTGATGCACATGCATTCACATTGCAGGGATTTGTTGAAGTCTTCCAGGAGCACTATCTGTCTGAAGACATGATAGAGAAGAAGGAGTTAGAGTTTTCCGACCTAGCTCAAGTTGATGACATGAGTGTGACCCAATACAACCATGAATTCAAGATGTTGCAAAAGTATGGTTATGATAATGATGAGTGATGTAGTGCAAAGAAGTTGATTCAGGGTTTCATGCCTTCCCTAAGTTTTTCTTTGTCTGGAAGTGGCATCTGATCTCTTCAAGAAGTCCTAAATTCAACCCTAGAGTTGGAAGACCATCCTAAAAGATCATACAAGAAGGAGATTCCCCATAGAAACAACTAACACCCTCCTTTGAACAACCATGTAGTGAAGATAGAGGCACCTGAAGTAGAAGATGAACAACCCCAATGTCCAATTTATAAGAGGCTTCATGCGGGCCTGATGACCTGAATATTCATCACTTTTCACTGGCTATTTTATTATGTATCTGGTGTACAATTTCTCATTTTGATGTTATTTGTGTATGATTTATCATTATTGTCTTGTTACATCCATTTGCATCAAATATCCCTATTTTTATTGATTTATGTTGGTTTATCATTATTTATGAGACTTATGTTCTCTATTGAGTTTCAAGAAAGTTGACAAATCCTAGATCAACAATGTGAGACCGAAAATTGAAGGAAAGAACAAATATGAGTCCAAGAAAATTAGTGGTACAAATAGATGAATGAGTTCTACTGACACGATCAATAATAATGCAACCAAAGTGGTTTAGTGCCCGACCTCCTATCGGTGGTACCAACTTTTACATGGAAAATCATTAGGAGATGTGAGGAGTTGTTAGGGAGAAACTCAATGATATCAATTCTTATGTTGGTAGTACGATATTTCATAGGGAGTCACGATCCAAAAAAAGACTCGATTCCACCAACATCCTATCAATGTTACCAACTTATCATAATCTAACAAGATTAAAGACTGTGATTAGTCTAACATCCATGACTTAATGATGTCATAAGTCAATCCTATGATTAGGGAGGATTTTCAAGAGATCTAGGGATCACATAAGAGTTCGTTTCATGATAGAGGAGATCCATGAGAATAGAAAGGAGAGGAGAAACCTATTTTCTAGATGATTCTAGCACTTCTAATGGATCAATTTGTAGCTAAAAGACAACAAATCATTATTCGTCAGATGGTGTCAATCAGATCATCTTCTCCATGGGTTTTCATTGATTCTTTGATGTTTTCCCCATGTTTTTCTTCTCCATCTATTTGTAATGCAACTAAAATTATGTGGGACTAAAATTCTAATTCCTTAGGATCTGGGAGTTGCCCGCTTATGTATTATAATTGACAATTATGAGTTAATATTTACATTTCCCTAATTTTTGGACATAACTCTATGATTGCTTCATGAATTATCTATGCTTGATCACCACAGTTGATTTCTTATACCATTAATTTCTTCAAAAGAGGGATTAATCGTTGTAGATTTACATAGCCTAGATTGTGCTTCAAGAGAAGGGTGACGATTGTGAAGGGTAGAGACCAGAGGTATTGTTAAAGCAACTCAATAATAATTAAGTCGGTATGAGAGTGGGATTTGTATTAGATAAGATTGTGAATCACACTACAAGAGCTGATGGTTCTTGCTATAGGTCCCTTGATCTAGGGTTAGGAGAACTAAATATTGATAAGTAACGTTAATTGTACTATAAACAATGGTGAAACTATAATTCTAGGGAATCCACACCAATTGTGATCACAACCTCAGTAACTTATTTTTTCTTTTTGAAATTAGCTAATTAATCAGTTAATCACTTTTTCACCAGGTCTCGCTGATTGAACCACAATTAGTAGTAGTCTTTGGTTTCACGTTTCACTATGTTACTTTGACCTATATTACTTTTTCACCAGGTCTAGCTGATTGAGACTCTTTTGGCCTATATTACTTTGATACATGCACTTGCATTTAATATGTGTAATAAACACACATCATGTTTTTGGCATCGTTTTTGAGGAAACTGTAAATCCAACACTACGAGTGTTGTAACTAGCCACTCTAAGCCACAATTTTTTTCTTTTATTTATTTTTAAAGATACCAAATTCAAATCTTCATTCAATCACTGGTATCCCTTTCTCACATTGATCTTATTATTTTTTAGGTACTAGTGTATGGTTCAGACCAAAACCATCAACTATAAAGAGTCAACTCCATAAAGTTTGAGCCAGGAGGAACTTCTGCGTAGGACAAAAGAGTATAGTGATTTTGTAGAAGGACTTATCCCAACTCTGACACCACAGATGAAACAACTAGAACAACCAGAAATGGGTTATGGTAATGTGGAAGATGAAGAACAGACTACCTAGGAGAAGATTAAGGCATCCTCAACTACAGCTCAGTTGGGACCAATAAGGAGACATACATTATATGTGGGCTGCTAAAAAATTGATCCAAAGCTGGTGGCTCTTATAAAATCACAGGCTTTTCATTGGAAAAATATGGAGAATCCAATGTCTCATATAAACAATTTTGTAGAAAGTTGTGATATGCTCAAAATTGATAGGGTCCCAGTGATAGTGATTTACTTGAAGTTATTTTCCTATTCATTATAGTTACAAAAAAACATGGTTTCTATGTCTTCCTCTTGAATCAATAGAAACATGGGATCGGGTGATTGACGTCTTATTTGAATGCTATTTTCCTCCCAAGAAGATGAGTGAGTTGGATGGGAAGATCTATAACTACAAGAAGTAGGCAGATGAGTCTTATTCATAAGCATGGGAGAGATTACAAAAAATGTTGAGGAAGGTCCCTCATCATGGGATTGATCTTTACGACCAAGAAAATACTTAATAGTACAAGCTACATAAGGTAGAGAGAAGATCACTAGATAGTGCAAGGTCATGACTTCTTCTCAACAATAAGGCTGCCAAGTTTCATGAAATTCTAAAGAACATGGCTAAAATCAATCGTGGGGTGAGGAAAGAGAGTCTCCAACAATAGTCAAGAGTGTTGGAGAGTCCACAGTCATCACACCATTGACTGAGAAGTTGGACAACCTTGCCAAGAAGTTAGATCAGAACTTAGGAAATTCATCTAGAGGCAAGGAAGAAGAATGTGTGTATATTTGGAAGCAGAACTACACGGGAATCAATGACTATTCTTGGAGGAAGGATCCAAAATTTTCATGGAAGGATCCCAACAACTTCCAGTAGGACCGGTCTGAAGCACAACAGGCTAAGCCACAAAAAGGAACTGAACAACAGTAGGACATGGGCCCCAGCAAGATAGACCACATAGAAGACATGCTAGGCAAGATGGTCAGTAAGAAAGAGGCAATCATTGGCCAAACACAGAGAGACTTGCAAAATCAAGGAGCACAAATCGACATCATAGAGAACCAAATATCTTAGATAGCATCAGAAGTGGAATCCTTGAAGAAACTAGGCTAAGAGGGATTCCCAACTAATACTGAAATTCCATCTAACAACCAACAGGTTAAGGCAGTGTTACACTGTAGTGGGAAAAAGATGTTCAATGAACAAAAAATAGATCTAAAAGGAAATAATAGTGCATGTAATATAGTACCAGTGTTTACTACTGATTCACTTGAGCCAAACACCACATCATAGGAGAAGGAAGCTGAAGAGGAAATTGAAGAGACAAAGGAGGACATAAAGGAAGCATATGTTCCACCTCACCAAAGGATGTTGGTAACTCTATTTCCATTCCCAAATAGTTTGAAAGAAAAGAAGGTTGACCAGAAATTCTAGAAATTTCTAGATGCTTTTAGGAAACTTCATTTTAGAAACATCCCTTTGATAGATGTAATAGATAAGATTTCGGCAAATGGAAAATTTTAGAATGACATCATCAATAAAAAGAGGAGAATATATGATTCAGTTGTAGTAGTGTTAAAAGAGGAAGTGAGTGCACTTATATAGAGGAGAATGCCACATAAGAGGCAAGATCTAGATGTTACAATATACTATGTTACATCGGCAAGACTAAGTTTGGAGAGTCTCTATGTGACTTAGGAGCAAGAATTAATCACATGCCCTTGACCACTTCCAAAAAATTTGGGACTGAATGAATCTAGGAAGAGGAACATGACCATAAAGCTTGTAGAAATTCAGTGGTTAGGCCATATGCTATCTATGAAGATGTTTTAGTTAAGGTTGATGAATTTATTTTTCCAGCAGACTTTGTAGTTATGGAGATGCATGATGATCATGGAAATGAGCTACTCTTGGGTAGGCCATTTTAGGTTATAGTAGACATGAACCTAGAGATGGGTAGAGGAAGACTGACATTGGGTATTCAGGATGACTTCTTTGAAATAAAGATGTCAAACTCTCAACGATCAGTGGTTGATATGACACAATGCCACATGTTGTAGAAGTTAAAAGGAGAGGTGTCTCTATTTTCTGGGAATCCATTGCTAGACATGGCTCATGTCATGACAAAGGTGTAGAAAGGCACTCTGGTAGTGGATATCATGGAGCATACCAAGGAGGTTTCATTTACAAAGGCAGTACAATATCCCATTGATGAAGGGGAGGAGGCATGCCCAATGACAATTGAAGAGGCAACATCTTCTGCTCTCACCCAAGAATACTCATAACTACCACTGGAGGTGTGCATCATGAATTTGGTGGATGACTACATTTTATGACGTTCTTTATAAGAGTGTGTTATGTTTCTTCAGGCATTGCCATGTTTCTACACCATGCACTATGCTTATTTAGGGTCACCTCCACAACTGTTGATCCAATCATTGTAGAGTCCTCCAAATCTTGACTGAAGCCACTCCCACTGCATATAAAGCACATTATCTTGGCAACAAATGAGAACTTCCCTTCATCATTTCATCCTCATTGAGTGTACAAGAGGATGATAAATTGCTTGTGTGCTAAAGAACCACCGAGCAAAATTTGGGTGGTATGTTGCAGACATCAAAGGGATATCCCCTAACTTTTTCCAACATAAGATCAGAATTGAAGAAGGATCCAAACCGATAGTACAACCTCAATGATGTCTCAATCCAATCATGATTGAGGTAGTAAAGAAAGATGTATCTAATCTTCTATCTGTAGGTATGATCTATGCTATTTTTGATTCAAATTGGGTTAGCCCAACCCCAGTGGTTCCTACGAAAGGGGGAATAATGGTAACAACAAATTCAGCTGGTGAGTTGATCTCTACTAGATTAGTGGTCAGGTGTTGGGTATGTATTGATTACTACCAATTGAATGTTGCCACACTTAAAGACCATTTCCCACTTCCCTTCATTGATAAAATTCTTGAGCGGCTCACTGGCTGTTCTCATTTCCATTTTCTCAATGGGTATTCTGGGTATAATTATATTTCTATCGAACCATAAGATCCAGAGAAGTCTACCTTCACTTGTTATTATGGCATGTTTTCATACTTTCCGATGCCCTTTGGCCTTTGTAATGCATTGAATACTTTCTAGATAAGTATGCTTGCCATTTTTTAGATATGATGGAGCACTGTCTCGAGGTTTTTATGCATGATTTTTTGGTGTATGAAGAGTCTTTGGATGACTTCCTTGACAGTCTTGAAATTTTTTTCCAAAGGTCTGAGGACAATCACCTAGTGTTGAATTGGGATAAGTGCCACGTGATGATAACTAAAGGGATAGTTTTGGGGCACAAGGGGTCCAATAGAGGAGTGGAAGTCGATCCGATTGAAATTGAATTCATCTCTAAGCTACCCCCACCATTGTTGGTGAAAAGGGTTAGAAGTTTTCTAGGACACACTGGTTTTTTGGAGATTGCAAAGCCACTTTCTAAATTGTTAGAGAAAGACATGGAGTTTAATTTTGATGGCCAGTGTTTGTAGAATTTTGAGGTGTTAAAGGATAAATTGGTCTTCACACCATTGGAACAGGCTCCAAGTTGGAGCCAACCAATTGAGCTCATGTGAGATGCATTAGACTTTGAGGTAGGGGTTGTTCTAGGACAACCCAAGAATAAACCCCCCTGTTATTTGTTATGTGTTAAAAACACTTAATGATGCCCAACTTAATTACAAACAAATGAAAAAGAGGTCTTGGAGGTAGTTTTTTATTTTGAAAAATTTTGCCAACATTTGATCGGGGAAAGGGTTATTGTTTGGACATGCCATGTAGTGATAAAGTATCTACTACAAAAGAAGGATAACCAGACCTAATTGATAAGATAGATTTTGCTACTATAAGAGTTTGACATAGAAATTGAGGATAAGGCATGGACATAAAATGTGGTAGCAGATTATTTGTCTAGGATGGAAAGAATATATGAGAAGGATCTAGAGATACCCATAGTTGAGGGGCTCCTAATTGAGCAATTGTTTGACATGAAAAAAAGTACCCTTGGTTTGCAAATATTGTGAACTACTTGTCATGTGGAGATCTTCCAGAAGATTGAGGTATCAAGATAAGAAGAAAATTTTCCATTCCTTGAGATTTTAGGTGTGCGATGACCCCATCTTTCTCAAGTAATGTAGGGATGGGATTTTGAGGAAGTGTGTTCTTGAGTATGAGATAGAGAGTATCTTGGAATATTGTCACTCCCTATTTATTGGGGACACCATGCTAGCTCAAGGATAGAGGAAAAGGTTTTACAAAGTGCGTTCTATTGTCCATAATTGTTTAAATATGCTTATAATTTTGTGTGTGATTGTAATGAATGTCAACAAGCAAAAAATATATCTAGGAGACATGAAATGCCCATAAACATTTTTTAGGTAGTTGAGGTTTTTGATCTTTTGGGAATCAATTTTATTGTACCCTTTGTGCATTCTAATTCTAATATATATATATATATATTACTTGTAGTTGACTATGTGTCTAAATGGGTGGAAGAAATTCCAACTCACAACAATGGTGCACGTGTTGTTTACAAATTTGTCAAGGACCATATTTTATGCAGCTTAGGGGTGCCAAGAGTGATGATAAGTGATGAGGGATCTCACTTCACTAATAAGAAGTTTGGATCTCTACTGAGAAAGTATGGAGTGATGCACAAAATAGGAACCATGCATCACCCACAAACCCAATGACAAGTTGAGGTGTCTAATAGGGAGATTAAGAAGATCTTGGAAAAGACATTCTCAACAAATAGGACCAATTAAAGCATGAAATTAAATGATTCTCTTTTAGAATATAGGACAACCTATAAAACACCTATAGAAACAACTCCATTTAGGCTGGTTTATGAGAGAGAATATCATATACCTGTAGAATTGGAACACAAAGCCATATGGTCTTTGAGGAAGTTGAGTTAGAATATTGATGGTGTAGGAAAGAACTGCATGTTGGAGTTCAATGAATTGGATGAGCTCAAGCTAGGTGCCTATGAAAGTTGAAGGATATATAAGGACAAAACGAAGAAGATCCATGATTGCTATATTTTTCATAGAGTGTTCAGTCCAGGACAGAAGGTTCTTTTGTTCAATTCTAGGATGAAATTGCTCACGGAGAAATTTAGGTCTAGATGGAGAGGTCCATATGTGGTGGTCAAAGCATTCCCTCATTCAGTAGTGGAGATTAGTAATGTGGATGATCCATTTCTTGTGAATGGGAAATAGTTGAAACTCTACATTGAGGGATAGGAGATCAAGCTCCTTTAGCTTCACTAGTGTCAATTTGATATGATCCTCGAGACTATGATGTAAAACAAGGGCTCTTGTTGGGAGGCAACCCAATTTTCTTTTATCGTATTTTAGTTTTTGTCTTTGACATTTGTTTTAGCAGCTTTGATTGTTCTAGTTTGCATTTTAATTTTTAGATATAAAAGATGTACCTTGATCCTTTATGTTTCTTGTATAGGAGGTAGAAAAGTTGGTACGAGTGACACCATCAATCAAAATCAACAATGGAAATTTGAGAGCTAGTCGGTACCACCTAAAAGTGTTTTGGTGGCATCGAGATTTGAAAAATTTTATAGGGGCAAGATTTAACGAATCAGTACCACTGACACATTAATCAGTGGCACTGACACTTTTCAATAGGGATGCTCAAAATACAAATAGTACTACTAACATAGTAGTCGTTGGCACCAATTTCATGTAGAGGGACATGAAGGAGTCATTCGAGAGTACCGAGAGTACTAGTGACTCAATATCACTGACACACAAAGTCAGTGGCACAGACATCTGCAATAGTGGTGGCCGAAAAACAATTTGATACCACCAAAAAACACATCAGTGGTACCGACACCTAAAAGCATAGAATTTGTATATGCACAATTCAACTAATCAAATCAATTCCATCCAATGTTTGGTGGAAACGATCTGACAAAGCTTTTTAGAAATTAGTACCACTGACACAAAGTCAGTACTATCGACACAGAGTGATCCATGTGTCATGACATCTACAGACCCAAGCCATCAATATCAACGATGGATACCGATTTCACATAGATCGTGGAAGATGATTTGGTGTCACCTACATACCTATCAGTGGTATCAATGTGACGTGTGAGGACCGACCATGGGATATAAAAGGAGAGGTATTGGTTGTGACTCGAACACACTCACACCATCTCCTTTGCACTCAGAGTAGCTTTAGAGATCCAAGGCGCCCAAAATCTTCCAAATTCTCTTTTCTTCACCCCTTTTCTCTTCTATGACCAATGGTGATAAGGAGGTCAACTTCATCGGGTGGCAGGAGCCAACATGATTGTGTCCAAGTCGGCATGCATGGATCATGTCAATGACAACCAAAAGAATATATATGCCAGTGTGATGAAGAGGAAGATGATACCCAAATAGTATGGTGATTATGCCTTCCTCGCCAAAGTAGGATTCACCGAGAGTCTCCAGAAAGATTGTGCTGGTCAGGACATGGTGGGTGATCACTACTTCTTTGGTGATTGGCCCACCTACCAGGATATTGTGTTTGAGTTCATGGCATTTTGGAGGTCTACTGGATCCCCAACCATGGGGAAGGATGGGAGGAAGGCTAGGCATGCTTCCGCCTCTACAACACCACCCACTACTTCACATTGGAAGATTTCAACACCATTTATGGGTGTCTAATAGGGGACATACACTACAAACTCGGTGACTTAAACTACTCATGGGAACGGAGGCTCCTGACAGACTTGGCACAGGGATTCACTATCAATTGACATAAAAACTCATGATTGACATGGATCACTCATTTTCTTAGATTCTGCACTGCTACCTCACCAACATCATCTTTCCCATGTCTACACAAGGGAAGGGGAAGATGAAGCAGGTCGACCTTTATGTCCTTTGGGTATTCTTGGCTAAAGGGGAAGAGAAGATCGACCTCAGCTCTTTCTTTCTACAACATATGTTGGAGGTCAAAGTGTCAGGTGAAGAAAAATCCATCAATCTAGTTTGGAGGGCTTATTAAACCGATAGCCATGCACCTCAACCTCAACCTCTTCACCAACCATTTAAGGAACTCCAACAAGCTAGATTTCAAGAACTTTCAAAAGCCTCACCTCATCAGCAAGTGCCAGGAGATGGTGTATGCCTATTTCACAGTCAATGACTAGTGACCAAAAGAGCTCTGCCTGACCCCATCTTTAGCCTATAAGGGTGCAACACATGAGGTGGCCATAAGAGGATGTAAAGGAGGATGAGGAGGAACAAGAAAACATCAAGCCAACATAGGGTGGAAATGTCGAGGAGTAAGAGGCAACCATGTCATTCACACAATGTCGAGTCATCTACAAGTCTTCACGAAGACATGAAGCATCAAGCTTTACCACTCCACCACCTGCTCAGCAAGAGGACCCATATTTTATGGTAGGTATGTATGGGATGCTATAGACAATTCAACAAGGGCAATAATAACAAAGAACCACATTAGCAGAAATCCATAACTTTTAGGGGTGGCTTCTATAAGAGTAGCAAGCCATTATGACAATGAGCATCTTCTACTGACTAAGCAGGAGAACATGCACACTCACATACAACAAATTGAGTACTACCAATAGTCATTCTATGATTATTACTGGAGTCAGGGGCAGTTTAGCAAATACTTACAGCCTCCAGAGATGCTACGGTAGCCACCTAGTTTCACTAGAACTTTCTACCCGCTGGATCCAAACATGCCACCACCACCATTTTGAATGGGTACCATTGTTCCACCTCTTTGGTTGGATTCTAACTATGAGGACATAGTCAAGTTCAAGCTTAGGGGGGTGTAACATACTCAATTTTATCTACCATAATTATTATAAGCAATTTTCCTCTCAGTTGGATTTATTTATAATATTACCTTCCATTCCAAATTCTACCTAATTATCTTGCTTATGGTCTTTGATATAGAATAATCCTCAATTGAATTCCCTTGTCTCTAAATGTATCAGTTATCCTCACTTGAGAAATATTTGCAATCCAAACCCTTATTTGAGTATCATTTGTAATATTTGAAATCATTTAGTCCAACTTTATGTGTTTGTACCTCAATACCTTGATTACATCTTGAACCCACCTAATTCTCTCAATTTTACAAAGGAGAAACTGTAATCACCTTTATAGAAAGAAATATTAGAATTAATTATAGGTGCGATTAAGTTAGATTGGTAAAGTAAAGTTACTAGGATCTTAGTTGAATATAAATAAAATGATGGTCAATATCTCATTTCATTTAGAAGTTATAGAACTAATAGGAATGTATAATTAACTATACTCACTAACTCCATATCCTATTAAATAGGTGAAGCCCACCTTGACATCTCCCATGCGAACCCTCATATCTTCCTTCTTCTTAGGTCACACATCCATCCATCAGATCTAGAGAAACGATAATGTCTATTTTACATGCCAACACTACCTTGAAAACTCCATTAATATTTCCCATGAGTCACTAGTGTCTTTCACCTTCTAAACCCTAGAAAACCTTTGTCGCCAACTATATATGAACTAGGAAACACCGACCTAAACACCAACATAGGGTATAAACATGGTGTTTCCCCATCAACCTCTCCATCCACCCCTAGCTCCCTGGTCACCCAACACCACCACTTATAGTACCTGATCATCCGCTCCATATTTCATAGCCATCTTCTCCTCATGCGTCACTACTACTCTCCCTTCACTGGTTTGGCCAAATGAAACAACGACAACCTACATGACTACCCTCGCCTTTCCAACAACCAACTTCATAACACTAGAGTTTTTCCACATGCAGTCCCCCTACCTAGCTCCACCTCTAACTCCCTCACTGGTGTACACCATCCAAAGAGCTTTTATCTTCCTGCAATAGGTATCTCTAGAGAATGATTCATCCACTGATCCCTACAGAGGTGAGCCAAATTCAGAAAACTATCTTGGATTCAACCCCTTGCACCAACACAATAGTAGAACCTAATGTATGGAAATAAGGCTATAAAGTAGGCAATAGAAACAAAATTTTTAACTACCTTATTCCCTTTAATTAGCTGATTGCGTCAATAACTGTAATGTAGGAAGGATGGTTTTGAGGATATACTTGATCCTAGAGCAAGTCTAATGACATATCCTCATTTTTGTTGATGCACAACTGTCTTGGACAGTGTCTATGCAACTCCTTGTTGCATTGGGACTCATATGACTACTACCCCTCTTATTTGCACCTCAGGTAGTAGAAATGCTACAAATTCTCCTAGTTGCACCAGAGACTGTAGCCACGAATGTGATCTTCCTCAACATCTCCTCTTGTCATGGACTGTTGGCTGACATTGTCATTCAAGTAACAGAAAAAAACCTCTTGCCTCTATGGTAGTCCACACGGACCGCCTGGAACTCTTTTCCTCCTGCTAGAATGGATAGGAAGGAATTGTCCCTTTCGTTGGTGTACTAGCTGCCAACTCGCTTTCCTATAATAATTGATCTTTTCGTTGCTATCCCAATATAGTTGGGTAGGACTTGCTTGGGCTTTCATGGTTACCACAACCAGAGAGGAAAAAAATTGTTAGAGAAATTGATTCTCAGTTATTTATGTTGTGTTTTGGGAAGCCCCGATATCCCCTCTATTATAGGCGGGGTTTTGGTCCAGGTTCCCAATTGATGCAGGAGTGGAAGGGACCCGAAGAACCCAAATTTTTGCAACAATTCTGGAAATATCACAACCCGTGACATCCTAGATGGTCATCTGGCATGCTAGATGATTGTTTGACACAGCCCAAATGACCATTTGGCTATTTCCCAATTGTACACGAATTTGAAATATTAATTCCCATGCACATTAGACATTGATTTCCTTGTGCAACAAGTATTTCTCAAGAAAAATGAATAGGGAAATGTCAAGAACCTTCCCCGGCTAAACTGGACTATCTCGCTTATGTGAGACGTCCATCTCGGTCACCCAGACGGTCTTTTGGTGATCCAAGTCGATCCAGTTTGGTTGGGTCAGTTCACATCTTAGCCAAATGAAACTCAAAATAGGCATGACAACTAGACAGACACCCATCTCAACACTTGTGGCGACTGTTTGGCACTTCCAGATGGTTGTGTCAACCCTTGAGATGGGTGTTTGGTAGCGTTGTCAGCCTTTTTGTTGCATGAATCATATACCAAACACTTTTGTACTTAATTCAATTGTCATTCGAGATTTGAGGTCCTCTTCTAGGTTGAGACCTATGTGTGTGACCCTATAGGTCCCTTATTACATTGGTAGTGAATGTCCATAACAACTTATGACATCACAAGCAAAGAGTGGTTCCTAGTCACACATCAATGCTACCCAAGTAAAAGGAGAGTTGGGGAACAACTTTGACCTACAATCTGTGTATAGTGTTATAGTGTTTGTGTAGTTCCTTTGTCACTGATATCCAAATTGAACTAGAGGCATAGAGTAGTCACCCTACTTATTATTCAATCTTGTTTCTTGAACCAGAGCATACATTATGAGAAATATGTAAGCTCAACACATTGACTCACATGTACATGGACATGTATTTTCTTAGTCTCACTAATCAAGAGGCATTGGATATCATACTCCAATAGGAGGGACAAATACCATGTTCTATGATAAACTTCTTGATCCATATGACCTCCTTTGCTGCATTCGATACAACAATATACTCGACCTCTATTGTAGAATTGGCAACTATTTCTTGCTTGGAACTCTTCTAGCTCACATCTCCATTGTTGAGACAAAACATGAATCTTGATTGCAATTTGTCATCA
Organism: Alisma plantago-aquatica; assembly: GCA_963693085.1. Lineage (NCBI taxonomy): Eukaryota > Viridiplantae > Streptophyta > Magnoliopsida > Alismatales > Alismataceae > Alisma > Alisma plantago-aquatica. The sequence continues at coordinate 1,241,566,914 of OY856412.1, forward strand.
TCTTGATAAGTCTAGAATCTTGCATCTACCACCAACTCTTCCTCTCTACCGTAGGCCAAGAACTGATCCTTAGTCCTTCTCAAGTACTAGAGGATGTTCTTCGCGGCTATCCAGTGAGGATCACCTAGATCTGACTAATATCTTCTCATCATGCTCAGGGCATATGAGATGTCTATACGGATACATAACATTACATGCATGATTGATCCAATTGCTGAGGAATATGGAATCATACTCATGTGTTCCCTTTCTTCATAAGAACTGGGTCATTGAGCTTTAGAGATAGGGACACCATGGCGTGGAGGTAGGTTTCCTCTCTTTGAGTTCTCCATGCTGAACTGCTTCAATACTTTGTCAATGTATATGCTATGACATAGTCTGAGAAGTTTTCTGCATCTATCTCTATAGATATTTATCCCCAATCTATAGGATGCTTCACCCAAGTCTTTAATAGATAATTTATTTCCAAGCCGTGTCTTTACCTTTTATAAAGTAGGGATGTCATTCCCCATCAACTATATGTCATCTACATACAATATGAGGAATGTCACTATTCTCCCACTGACATTCTTGTACACACAAGGTTCATATTCATGTTGAATAAAGCCAAACGCTTTGACTGTCTCTTCAAAATGAAGATTCTAGCTCTGAGATGCTTGCTTCAATGCATAGATTGACCTTTGTTGCTTATAGGCTTTATTTGCATATTTTTTATTGATAAAACCTTCAGGTTGTGACATGTATGCATCCTCGAGTAAATTCCTATTAAGGAATGATGTTTTAACATCCATCTGCCTAATCTCATAGTCATGATAAGCTGCAATAGCAAGCATGATCATGATTGATTTAACCATGGTCACTGGAGAAAAGGTTTCATCATAGTCAACACCTTAAACTTGTTTGAAATTCTTTGCATCCAATCTTCCCTTATATGTTTGAACTCTTCCATCAATGTTTGTCTTCTTCTTCAAGACCTACTTGCACCCTATGGGTTTTACCCCTTCAAGTGGATCCACTAAAGTCCATACTTTGTTGGTATACATGGATTCCATCTCAAATCTCATTAGCTCAAGCCATTTCTCAGACTTTGATCCCTTAATATCATCTTTATAGGATATTGACTCATCATCTATGACTAATTCATTGCCTTCTTGAGTCACAAGATATCCATATCTCTTAGGTTCAAGGCATGTACTATTAGATCTATGAGGTTCCTGTGTTACCTGAGGAATTTGAGTCTTCACAACACTTTTTGATTCTCTTTGTTCATCTGGTTATTCTATCAGTTCTATGTTTTCTTACTGGTCTTTGACCTCTTCAAATTCCACTTTCCTCCCACTAATTCCTTTGGAAATAAATTGCCTTTGAAGGAATACATCTATCCTGGCAACAAACACTTTGTTGTCAGATGGAGTATAAAAGTAGTATCCCCTTATTTCTTTGGATATCCAACAAAATAACATTGATCAGACTTAGGGCCAAGATTTTCAGGAACCATTCTTCTAACATAAGCCTCACATCCCCAAATCTTCATAAAAGACACATCGGGACATATCCCATGACATATCTCATATAATATACTTTGAAGTACACAGTTAAGTGTTAACGTGGCAGTTTCAAGAGCATAACCCCAGAAGGAAGTTGGAAGATCATCAAAACTCATCATAGATTACACCATATCTAGCAATGTGTAATTCCTTCTTTTTGATACACCATTATGTTGGGGTGTTCCAAGTGAAGTCCATTGGGATATAATGACATGGGCTCTCCGAAGGTCCTCAATCTCTTGGCTTAAGTATTCTACACCTAGATCTGAATGAAGTTCCTTAATACTTTTGCCAAGTTGATATGTACTTCATTCATAAACTCTCTAAACTTTTCAAGAGTTTTTATTTATGTCTCATCAAGTAGAAATATACATACCTACTTAAATCATAAGTAAAGGTAATGAAGTACTTGTACCCACCTCTAGAGATTGTTCTAAAAGGGCCACATACATCAGTATGTATGAGTCCTAGTAAATCACTAGCCCTCTCACTATTTCCAATAAAGGGTGTCCTAGTCATCTTGCCCAACAAACAAGATTCACATGTCTCTATTGATTCAAGATCAAAAGGGTCCAGATAACCATCCTTATGGATCCTAGATATGTGTTTCTCATTTATGTGCCTTAGACGACAATGACAAAGGTATGTTTGGTTTGAGTCATTGAATTTCTTTTCTTTTGGTATTTACATTATATACAGTTGTCTCTATATCTATCAAGTATAGACCATAAGACATAGGGGCACTGCCATAAAAGATCCCATCTTCACTAATAGAACACCTTCCATTCTTTATAAGAAATTTGAATCCATTCTTATCCAAACAAGATACAGATATGATGTTTGTATTAATGGTAGGAATGTAATAGAAGTTTTCTAACTCTATTAAATCCCCACTTGGTAGAGATAACTCAGAAGTTCCATCTGCACTAGATGCAACTCTTGCACCATTTGCAACACACAGTTAAACCTCACCTTTGTCTAAAGGTCTAATTCTTTTCAGATCCTTCATATTTGAGAATGTGTGTGGTCCACATCTGGTATCTAGTACCCATGATTAGGAATTACTAAAGATAGCCTCAATAATGTATACACCAGAAGTGGAGATCTCAATCCCTTTATTCCTAGGTTCCCTTATCCGTCTCCTAATTTTGAGTGCAGAAGACTTGGATCTTAGATTAGCCACAAAACGCTTCTTGGAATTGCCTTTGTCTTTGGACTCAACTCCGCTGATCATCATCAAAAAAATTTCCTTTTGCATTTATTCTTTGACACTTAAGAATATGTCAAGCAACTCTGACAATGGTCTATCCAAAGGCGGACTCTAGGGTTGTGCTTCCGCGTGCGATGACCTGGGCAATCCGAGGTGCCACCCCATCCCCCCGTTGGGGGGCACCCCTCCCATCTCTCCGGTGCCATGGCTGCTGAGGAACAACCTAGCGATGCTCCTCCTCCTACTTCTGAGCACCCCATACCTAGGCGTGCCTGGAACTAAGTCTTATCGGGTGGAGATCTCACTGCTTGAGTGGCATTCTTTTATCCCTCCTGAGAAGATCGATGGTAAACGCTTTGTTACCATTGATGAACCTACGTACGATGCTATGGAGAAGTGCTGGGAACACACTGCAATTCTATACGTGATGGGCAAGCGCCCATACTACTTTCATCTTCTTGCTTGGATTCGACGCATCAGGAAACCTAAAGGTGGCTTTGACTTGTTCTCCAAACTGGACAAATTCTTTCTCCTTCGCTTCAACTCGGCTGAGGACAAGAAGAACATCATCGACAACGGCCCACGTTGGTTCGATAATCGACTGGTGGTCGTTAAGGATTACAAAATGGGTGCCGATTTAAAGAAAGATTTCTTCAGTTCTATTCCGGTTTGGATCAACATTCCTAGTATGGGTCGGAATTGGTCCCCTATGGCAGTTGGTATTGTTGCCAGTGGAGTTGGTCACCTTCTCAGGATCAACTACAAATCGCTAGGGAGGGAATCCTTGGGCGAGGCAAGGGCTCTGGTAGAGATTGAAGCAGATGAGGAACCTCCCCTGGAGGTCTGGGTTAATATGCCTAAGCGGGAGGTTGTTCCAGTGAAGATCCAATATCCATACATCCCATCAAGGTGCACTGAGTGCAAAGTCTTTGGTCATGTTGATTCTTACTGTCCTATTAATCCGATCAGCAATGTAGAAATCCCTTCTCCAAAGACAACACAAACGTCGATGGTGGTGGGCAAGAAGGGCAAAGAGACTGTCGCTGGAGTTGCTAGCGATGATGCTGGTGTTGATTCTTCCAAGGGTGCAAAGGCTACTAATGCCGCAACTTCTTCCTCAGGGGGTGAAGCTGTGCTGAGTTCTGAAGTTCCTAGCACAGCGTCGGGCGCTACTAACACTGCGTCAGGTTCTGACACTGTTAACACCATTAACGGAGGAGGTGTTGCTAATGCTATTGTGGGGACAGGCGTTGTTAACGCTGCGTTAGGCTCGGGCGTTACTAACACCGTGCCGAGGGTTAGTGTTGCTTACGCTGCAACAGCAGCGAGCGTTGCTTACGCAGCACTGAGGGCTAGCGATGCTAACACAGCGTCAAGCAACAGTGCTGCTAACGCTGCGTCTAATGCTACTATCGACGTTGAAGAGGACGCCCCCATGTTGGGTGCTAATGGTGGTCCTGATACTGATTTGGATGGTGCTAATATGGATACATTTGGCTCAGCAACTAAACGTTCCATGGGTGCATCAACTTCTTCATCTTCTAAAGGGTCAAAAACGTCTAAGGGTGAAGGGTCGCGTAAGACCCGTGCTGCTTGTAGGGATCTTTAATGACCTTTCTAATGACTAATGTTCATGGCTCGGGGAAGCCACGTAAAAAAAAAGAAGTAAGGAGAACTATCCTTAAGAACAAGGCTGCTATGGCTATTCTTGTTGAATCTAAAATTAAGTCTCATATGTCCCATACATCTGTTCGCATGTTCCCTAATGGCTGGCTATGGGTATCTAATCACTTGCATGACCCTAATGGTCGTATCTATGTTGGATGGAATCCTAATTGCTGGGATACCTCGGTGATTGAGATGGATGACCAACATATTACTATCAAATGCAACAATAAATGTGATCTCATCATCTATACTACAACTATCTATGCTAGGAATTATGTGGCTGATCGTTCTGCTCTATGGAGTACTTTGGAGAGGATTGCTACTACCATTAATGATGTTTGGCTTCACAGGTGACTTCAACAACATCAGGAAATAGGAGGAGAAGGCTGGGGGTCGAGAGGTACCATCTATAGTACTTAGCTCTTTTAATACTGCACTTGATAACTCTGGTCTTATTGAACTACCTGTCATTGGTAAGGAGGTATACACTTAGCATAATAAACAAGGTGTTGCTAAGAGAGTTGCATGCAAGCTTGATAGAGCTTTTGTTAATGACACTTGGCTTTCTAAATTTCCTACTTCCAAAACAAAGTTCATTACTTGCAATTATTCTGATCATTGTGCTCTTAACGTCAGCATGAGGTCTTTCTCCTTCGAAAAGAAACCTTTCAGATTTCTTAACTTCTAGATGCAGTGGGAGGGTTGTCGTGACATCATTAAAGAAGCCTGGGATACTGATATTAAAGGCAACCCACTTTTCCAATTTTGTCATAAACTCAAGATGGTCAAAGACAAATTGAAAAACTAGTCCAAACACTATTGCAATCTTAAGAATCTTATTGTCAATGAAAGGATGGAGCTTGATGATATCTCTGTTGTGATCTGCAGATGCCCTCTTGATTCTGAGCTCATTCAGGCTAAAAAACTTACCCTTGAGAGGTTGGACACACTTTTTAAGGCTGAGGAGATCTATTACTGGCAACGCAGTAGGATGGAGTGGCTTTCTAATGTTGATAGAAACACCAGCTTCTATCATACCATTGTGAAAAGAAGGGACGCAATAAATTCAATAACTGAACTTTTTGATGCTAATGGTGATCTTTTGCAGGGCAACAATGACATTGTGGATGACATTGTTCAGTTCTTTGAACAACTATATAATCAGCCTCATGTTGCATCCAATTCTTGTATTCCAGAGTGGTCCCCTCTTGTTTCTGAGAATGATAATGTTATGCTATGTTCTATCCCAAATTTGAATGAAGTTCATGATGCTGTTTGGAGTATAGGACCTCATAAAAGCCCCGACCCGGATGGTTTCAACGGCTATTTCTATAGAGAAAAATGGAATGTCATCTGTAATGATCTTCTTAAGGCTGTCTAATGGATTTTTGAAGGTGGTAACATGGTTAGACAGGTTAACCATGTTTTCCTTGCTCTTATTCCTAAGAAGGATATTATCTCGTCACCTGCTGATTTTAGGCCAATTTCTTGCTGCTCTATGCTCTATAAAATTATTGCCAAAGTAATCTCTCAGAGGTTATCTAACTTTCTACCAAATATTATTTCTCCTTATCAAGGTGCATTTGTTAAAGGTAGAAATATCGAGGACTGCTCTCTTCTTGCAGCTGAGTTTACTCTTAAATTCAACCAGAAATCTAGTCCTCCCGTAGCTTGCATCAAGTTGGACATCACAAAGGCCTTTGACTCGGTGCATTAGTCTTATCTATGGGATTGTCTTTCTGGTCTTGGTTTCAATGACAGGTTTATTTCCATACTTAAGCAATGTGTTGAAACTCCATATTTTTCTCTATTGTTGAATGGCTCTTCGGTTGGTTTCTTTAAAAGCTCGAATGGGCTGTGACAAGGTGATCCCCTATCTCCTTTATTATTTGTTCTTGCTATGGAAGGTTTCAGCAGATGTTTGGAAGATGCCTATGAGTGCAAGCAAATTAGAAGTTTCCCTATCAACAAGACCAAAGCTCTTAGTCATCTCCTATTTGTGGATGATGTTCTTATTTTCACCGAGGGGCAACTACGTAGTCTTGTAAAGCTCAAACAAGTTTTGCATGACTTTGGTTCTATCTCAGGTATGAAATACAATACTAACAAGACCCACATCTTTCTATCCTCTTCTTGCCACAACAAAGATTCTTTGATTGTATGCATGGGCATTCATCACGGTACTTGGCCCACGAAGTACCTTGGCTTTCCTATGGCAGGTGGTAATCTCAGGAGGTGCCACTTCCATGAATGCTTGGACAAACTTAGAGACATGATCCAAAGATGGCCGGGTTCTAAGATTTCTATGGCTGGTCGTCTTGTTCTTATCAAGCATTGTGCTATGGGATTGATTGGCTATTGGCTACGTATGGGTGACATTCCTCCTGCTGTTTTACGTCGTATGGAGTTACTTCTCTCAGATTTTCTTTGGGGCAACTCGGTCCATCCCTCTAGCTGGGCTCGGTTGGCTTATCCTTTATGTGAAGGTGGTCTTGGTCTTAAAAGACTTGATGAACTTGCTGATTTTTATACTTTACGTCGTATTAAAAGGTTCACTCAAGTCCAATGTTTGTGGAGCTCATGGATTTCTTGTAGGTATGGAAATTCTTTGAGTTCTATCTCTAAGAATAGCTCTACTTGTCATAAACACATGGTTGCATTGTGGCCTTCGTTCTCTTTGTGGGAGGGCAAGGTTATTTGGGATAACACTAGACAAAAGCTTCCTATGGAAAAAGCTTATGGTAATCTTTGGTTATCTATGCATTATCCTAGGTGGAGTCTCACCACCTTTAGGGCCCTCAATAATGTCCTCCCTACTTCGGAGAAGATCTCATCTTGGTCGGGGGCGCCTATCGCTACTTGCTTGCTTTGTGGTTTACATAATGATTCTGTTGCACGTCTTTTTGGAAGCTACAAATATTGGAAATATATTTGGGGCCGATCTCAACTTAAGCTTAGCATCAAATCCTCATATTCTCTTTATGCTTGCCTCACGGATCTTGGTAACAGGTCTATGAACTCAAGAATCATAGAGCTTTGGGCTATCACTGGTGGTGTCCACTTCATTTGGGAGGAGCGTAATAAAAGGCTGCACAATGGTGGCATCACTGACTTTGTGGGCATCTTCAACCGCCTGGCGTTGGAGATTAAGAGATTATACTTTACTTTTAAATCATGCATTGTAATCTCTCCTTTGATTACTAGGAATTGGGATCTATTTTAACCAATTCTTAGTAGTTTGTAGTCACATGTAAGGGTGTGACTTGTATCTTTGTTCCCCCTTACCCGGGGGGTTTTTCAAATATACTTACCAATTTTCCAAAAAAAATGGTCTATCCATGTTACTTAAGTGATAACACTCGATAAACTAGTTATATAATTTTGGCAATGATTGTAAAATCATATTCGTTGCCAACTCATGACTTGAAGAAAATCCCAGTCTCTCAGGTTCATCTTGGGATGTCTTCATCTTCTTCATAACAGAAAGTAAACTATCCAACTTTAACATGATTATAGGGAAACCTTGAGTTACATTCATGGGGATTAAAGGTAAAAGAGAATTAACTTTACATTGTGAAGATAAGATAGAGGCTCGATACACAAACTGAGATAAAAGGATAAACTGACCACATACAACCATGCACATATAGGGGTTATTGGCCATAACCATGCCACACATCCACCATCGAAACCGCTTTTAGGGCACTGTGTGTATATATATATATCATATATATATATATATATATATATATATATATATATATATATATATATATATATATATTAATTTGGGATTATCTTGGTATTGGATTTTACATGATATTATTCGCATCACATTAAATAATAGAACGACAGAACCAAAATCCAATCATATCGATTATCTCGTAATATAATAAATTGACGTTGGATCTGATACCACTATAGGGAAATAAAGATACAGAGCAGGCAGTGGAAACAAAAAATTTATCTACCTTATTCCCTTAAGAAGATCGTGTCAATAACAATAATGTAGGAAGGATGGTTTTGAGGATATAGTAGGTCCTGGAGCAAGTCCAGTGACATCTCCTCGTCAGCATTGATGTACAACTATCTTGGGATGGTTTTTATGAAGCACCTTGTTTCATTGGGACTCGTATAACTATTGCGCCCTCTGATTTGCACCTCAGGTAGTAGGACTTCCGCAACTTCTCTTAGTCGACCAGAGACATCAACCATGAACGTCGTCTTCCTCAACAGCTCCTCTTATCACAAATTGTTGGCTAATGTTGTCCTCCGAGCGATAGACAACAACCTCTTGACTCGATGGTAGTTGACACAGACTTCTTAGAACTCCTATCATCCTGCTAGAACAGAAAGGAAGGAGCCATCCCTTATGTTGGTGTACTAGTCACCAACTCTCTCTCCCACAACAATGATCTCAATTGCTCTTTCATTTGCTATCCCTCCCTAGTCAGGTAGGACTTGCTCGGGCTCTCGTGATTACCACAAGTAGAGAGGACAACGTTTGTCAGAGCAACTGATTGTCAATTGTTTGTGTTGTGGTCTGGGAAGTCCTAATACCCCCTCTATTTATAGGTGGGGTTTGGGTCTAGGTTCCCAGTCGATGTAGGAGTGGAAGGGACCAGAAGAACTTAAATTTTCACAACAATTTTGATAATCTCACAACCTGGGACAGCTCAGATAGTTGTCTAGCAACCAAGACAGTCATTTGGCATAGCCTAGAAGGCTGTTTGGCTATTTCCCAATAGTACATGAATTGGGAAAATCAATTCCCATCAATTTTAGACATTGATTTCTTTGTGCAACATGTACTTTTCAAGTGAAATGATTAGGTAAATGTCTAAAACCTTCCCCGGCTGAACTGGACCATCTCGCCCATGCGAGACGACCATCTTAGTCACCATGATGGTCATCTAGTGACCCGAGTCAAGCCAGTTTGGGTGGGTTAGTTTGCATCTTAGCCAAATTCAACTCAAAATAGGCATGACACCCAGACGCCTGTCTCAACACTTGAGATGACCATTTGGAACTTCCAAACGGTCATCTTAACACTTCAAATGTGCATTTGGCAGTGTTGTCAAGCTGTTTGTTGAGTGAGTCAAATACCTAAACACTTTAGTACTTAATTCAATTGTCTTCGAGATATGAACTCCTCTTCTAGGTCAAGATCTATGTGTGTAATCCTATAGGTCCCATACTACATTGGCACTGAATGTCCATAACAACTTATGGCTTCACAAGCAAAGAATGGTGCCTAGTCGCACATGAATGCCACCCAAGTAAATGGAAAGTTGGGGAGCAACTTCAATCTACAATCTGTGTATGGTGTTGTAGTGTTTGTATAGTTCCTTTTTCACTAATAACCAGCTGAACTAGAGGCATGGAGAAGTCACCCTCATTATTATTCAATCTTGTTTCTTGAACCGGAGAAGACCGTCTGAGATATATGTAAGCTCAACACATTGACTCACATGTACATGTCTATGTATTTTCTCAGTCTCTCTAATCAAGAGGCCTTGGATATCATATTCCAATAGGTGGGACAAATCCCATATCTATCAATCATAGTGAATCTGCATGTGTCAAAGACACCCAATGATCATTGTTATAAAAACCAATGTTTCAGGAATGTGTTTGATCATGTCAAAGTGTACCCAATGGCATGTGATGGGTGCAATTATTTTAGGTCTAAGAACCACAACCACCACCATCACTGTGAGAGCTGACTATGCCTTCGATGATGATGGCTTCCATGTGTCAGTCTCACAGTGGGTCTGTCTAATACACTATTATCTAACATGTATCTGTGTGCTTGGTTTGATATAGCCATATAATGACCAATGGGACTCAGTCATCAACCAGCTCACACTTTGATCTTATGTGTTATTGCTATTTATCATCCTTCCATAATAAAAATCGATCAGGGACATAATGAGAATATATATACTCTTAACATTTGTATGAACTCATTTCTCAGGTCCTCAACCTGAAGACATACATCATTGAGTAATATAATTCTCTATACATTTATTATGTTATTTCATTATCTCATAACTGAGAAAACAAAATAAATTGGAAGCTTGCCTTTATTAATAATCAAATCATTTACATTTATGCCATTACAATCATCACATGCTTGGCTCTCTAGGGATACACACCAACACCTAAGACTGTCCCTGGTCTTGACAGCAGCCTAGATAGATCCTCATGGCATGTAGTAGAGCACTAAAAATGCTAATATAGAGAGATTTGATGTCAAAGAATCTAGGAGAATGACCCCATGGTCACCTTAGACCTGGTGAAGGAACACTTATGACACAAGAATATTGAAGCACCATGACCTGGAACTAAAGAAGAACCAGACACCTCCGTGACTCCCTGTTGTTGTTGGACAAGGAACACATATTCTGCTTTCAACCCCCCATATCCTGTGTTGTTGTCTATGATTCCTAGTAGAGGCTCTATCATACTGGAAAGTTGTTATAGTTCCTTGCTCTGAAACTCCATACTACTGCCAATGACCTACGAACTACTAGAACATAACCTTCATGCCTACTACCATGATCCAAGAGAAAAACATCACCTCAACCATGACCTCAAGGCTCTGGCTAACGACCATCTACCCAATTGAGTTCAAAAACTAGTATGTGGACTAATCTTCTAGGGTCAATTGTATCAAAGATACATTTTATATAGGTCACTAAACTAACTACTTCTTACTTCACTAAGTCATGGGTTGTATTTACTTATGATTATCTTCTGAAATCCTATTGTCATAAAACCTAGTAACCATTAATAACAAATGGTCGATTTACTCTATCTTATTAACATATACATGCATTTAAACATATAAACATGCCAGTATGATAACATTAGGTTACAAGAGACTTATAATTTCATTATAAATGCTAATTTCAACAAGTCAATTAGTCCATATGTATATTGTAAACAATTATGTTATGTTATACATATATATGAATGGTTCTATACTAATAGCCTTTCCTGGTTAATCAACCATGTAAATATATGTGGTATAAGTATTAAGACATATGTTTCTATATGCCTTAAGGATAAAAATTGATATAGTGAAATGAATAGCTAGTAGTAGTAAAAATTCAAGGTTAGAAATACGATTGTTATTGAGAATTTGAAACACTAGATTTCACATAATTTTAGTAACACTAGGAAGTACATTTATCAATACACACGTCATTTGAATTAAAGGGGTAAAAGAAGCAAAAATATTTATACATATAGGAGATTGCTCTTATAAATACATGTGGATAACCCATTATCTTGAAAAATATACCTTAGACGACATCTTTGTTAGGATTTCACCCATACTTAACATACTTCTTGTAGGTTGTATATTTGAGACTTAGAACATAGTAATAATGCCAATATACTTATGTTATGTCTAAGGAACCAATTCATAAACCCTATAATGATAAATAAATGGGGAAAATATGGAATAGAAACCATAGATGGAAAAGAAATGTAATCCCAAATAAGTAAACTTGAACAAACTTCACATCAAGCCAAGGAGCATCAAATATCCCTAATAAATTCTTTCTTGCCAGATTATTGAGAAATCAAAATCCTTCATTCTTGTGAACCTCTTGATTGTCATATATTAGTTGACACAAGTACTAGATTCTCTATTTTAATATTGAATTATTAAATCCCCTCTTGAATTCCATGTACATTGTTTAGTGGTGAACCCTATACTTTTGAAAGCCTTTCCTACCTCTTTGAAAGTTCACCGCATCAAATTTATTATTGTTGGATTGCATTGAATATTACAGTAGCACTTGACTTGATCCATTTTGAGTTTTATATCCCTAAACTTTGGTCCCTTTGGGCTTTGTCCCCATTAAAGATTTAGCTATCTTGAGGTAGGGTACGTCCCACTACCATGTGCATAGGTTGCAATGGTTTAGTCAACCCCTAGTCGACCGGTTAAAATAGTAATTAGGCTCAATGTTGTTCTTTCATAGATAATTGGACCTAAGGCATTGTATCCCTTGAAGGAAATGCTAGAATAGTGCTGAAATTTAATATTCAAAAGTTAATGAGTGTAAGTACTTTGATAATTTGATATCTTGAATTATTTTGCATAGCCTTGTGGAAGTTTCATCTTTAAATACAAACATTGAAATGTTGATATTCTTACTTTGAAAGATTTAGTCCACCAAATATTCCTTGCCTAGATTTTATATTACCTTGAATCATACTTAGTACCTATATTTTTCAAATAGCTTGTTACAAGAATCTAATACCAGCCATTTTGACCTATGATTCCAAATACAGGGTCCATGTGTGGTTTTGTTCCCTTTGAAAACTCATGGATAGGTGGTAGATGGAAGAGATTGAATAGATGTGCATGGGTAATCCTCCATTGAAGACTAGAGAGGAATGAATTCTTATTCTTAAACTTTGTAATGATATTTGTAAGCTTCAATGATTCTGATGTAAAATCTTGATTGTGATAAAGACTTGTTTATATTACTAATATTAATTTTAAAATATTCAATTGTAAGGATCGAGTCTTTACAACATGGTATCAAGGCTATAAACGGTTGACTCTCATGCATGTCTTGTGGAAATTAGGTTAGTCAGAAAGATAGATCACGTAGCGAGGACTTAGATACCTAGTTGACAACAAATTCCTATTTTACTAGCCCTGACTACCAAGGATAGAAATAAAATCTTATGTGGCCATATATGTACCCTAAACCTAGAAGTACTTAGAATATAATTATGTCATTTAGTATATTTTTAACTCTCTATCTAGAATGGACTTATTATGAGTTAGGTATGAAGAAAAAAAAATTGAGGTATATGTGTTTATTTTTGCAATCATGTCTAGTATAACAACACTTTGACCCCTATGTATACAAATGTTGTAGAGTGCCCTAGATTATATTCTTAGTTTGGGACATCCAAAAATAATTATAAATATGTAAAATATAATGAATAAATAATGTAAGTCCCAAAATCCTTTGAATTCATGTCAATATTGTCATACATGATAAATTTTCATTTTGAATAATGAAAAAAAATGTTGACAATCTGAAAAAAATGAATTTTGTAATCCCCTTATAATTTTTTAGTTACACCATTTGAGAAAATAAGTATCTAGAAAATCTATGACACTTGAAATAAATTCAACATTAAATCCAAAAAAGTAGGAAATCGAGATTGCTTTTTTTTTTGGAAATAGGTAAATGTATTGCCAAAAGGGGTATAGCTAAGCTATACTATACAGAAACATTGTGGGGCATCTGTAACTAGACCCCATAAAGGCACACCACCGGGTTATATAACAAGATCCCGGTAGGTTCTACTTTGTATATTCAGATTACACAGCCATTCATGGTTGGCTCTACACTTCCACCTCATATGTTTAGCTATCTCATCCACCAGGATGGTACCAGCACGTTCAGTACCATTGTGGACTCTATAGTTTCTTTCCTGCCACATGAAGAAGCAAGTAGCGGCCAGGCACACACAGTTAAATTCGAAATCAGCTTTGTTGTGCCAGTTTTTGCTCAGTAGCTGGTGGATGATGCTACCCAGGCACCAGTCCCAGACCGGCCCCTTTCCATTTTTCAAACTAACCACAGACCAAACATTAGCAGTGTACCTACAGTTCAGGAAGGTGTGATGTATCGACTCTTCCTCCCTATGGCATAACGGACATACAGTATCCCCTATCAGGCACCATCTACTCAATCAATCACGTGTGGGCAATCTTTTTATCACAACTCTATACATCAGCGTACTCTATTTGGGGTAGTAGTTATTGACCCAAACAGATTTTGTCCATTCAAACCCATCCACAGAACCTCTGTTGATCCATGGTGAACGGGTAATGCAAGCCCATGCACCATTGTCATCAACAGCGTACATGTGCTAAATTTCAGAGTAAGTCTTGCACATATTCCTCCACACGGGGGAAGGTTTACTTTGTTCATTCATCAGAAGGTTTCTCCCATATCTGTATGTGATCCATGTAGCCCAGTCGGTGTTAGGTGTCAACAGGAACCTATCGATTCTCTTTATAGTATTGATCCTCATGATATCAATAGGGTCTGTGAGTTGTAAACCCCCCTCCTGAAAAGGTTTAGCAATTTTCTCCCAAGCTACACCATGGGCTTTACCACCCCAACCAAACAAGCAATCAAGGATTTAATGGCATCCAGTGTCGGTTTGGGTATATGGCACATATACGCCCAGAACCTGACTTTACTTTGAAGCACAGATCTAACCAAGACAAGTATGCCCGCCATGGATATCTTAAGGCCACTCCACTTTTCTATTTTATCCCTTATCTCATCCTTGCACATTTTGAAATCAGTAGCAGTGCCCCTACCCCCAACAATGGGTATACCCAGGTACCTGGTAGGGAGTTTTCCTCTATTCATACCTGCAAAATTCTTTAGTTTGCCTCTCCTCGTGTCACAAGACTTGGAGAGGAACACACGATATTTGATAGCACTTATATACAGCCCACTGCTTTTCCAAAACATAATAAGGACTTTGTAGAATTGTTTCAGTCTGCTCACGTGGCCCACAAAGAAGAAAAGAACATCGTCAGCAAATATAAGATGAGACATAACTTTTGTGCCTTTAACTTTAAACATTTTAATGTGTCCTTTATCTTCTGCTTCTTTGATGAGCGTCATGAGTCCTTTCATGACAATGGTGAAGAGTAGGGGGGATAAGGGGTCACCTTGGCATAGGCCATTAGAAGCTCTGAACAAACCAGTAGGTGAACCATTAATAAGGATGGAGAAAGAAGTTGTTTCCACACATTGACGCATGGTATTCATCCATTTGGTTGAGAACCCGAGCATACTCATCATCTTCCACAAGAACCCCCAATCAACATGATAATAGGCTTTGCTTATGTCTATCTTCATGCAAGCCTTACCATTAGATCTTTTGATATTAAAGTCATTTAAGAATTCAGTCGTCAGCAGAGAGCAATCAGCTATTTTCCTTCCCTGTACAAAAGCATTTTGTTCCTCAGAGATGATGTGTGGGAGAACCTCTTTCAGACGTCTGGCCAGAAGTTCGGATATTATTTTATAAAGCACAGAGCAGCAAGCTATCGGTTTGTAATCACCCATCTCCATAGCCTCTTTCTTCTTTGGTATTAGCTTGATAAAACAATGGTTAACTGCCCTAACCATATTTCTACCCTTCAAGAACCATCTCACAGCTTCACAAATGTCTTTATTTATAAGAGGCCACATATGTTGGAAGAATTTTCTGTTAAACCCGTCTGGACCGGGTGCTTTATCGGGATTTATTGTCATCAAGGCATCATGTATCTCCTTATCAGTAGGGTCCTTATCAAGATTGTAATTCATTTGCTCATTAATTTTTCTCTGGATAATAATGTCTCCCATTTGTCTCTCTGTTGTTGTCTTATTATAAAGCTTATAGAAGTAATCAATAACATGTTCAGATATCTCCTCTCTGCTTCTAGCCTTCTGACCCTGTTCATTGATGAGTTCCCAGATCGTGTCTCTCATCTCCACCTTTTTAATGGCTGTGTGATAAGCACGAGTGTTTCTGTCCCCATCTTGTATCCATCTAATCCTGCTTCTTTGCCACAGGAAGGACTCTTGAGCTTTCTCCATATCATTCAGCCTTTTTTTCTTTGTCTCTCATTTTCAATAGCTTCATGTAACACCGGGTTACGCCTCACCCACTCTGCGGCTTCAATGTACTCCTCTTTAGCTTTTCTAAGTAGGTTTGGGATATTCACTTTCTGTTTTGCCCACTCTTTAAGGTTGTTTTTTGTGAGTTGTAATTTCTTAAGCACCACAAACAAAGGGTTCCCATAGACCGTCGTATTCTAGCTTTTCTCCACCTCTTCCTTGAAACCAGTCCACCCGCACCAAAGGTTAAGGAATCTGAAAGGCCTACACGGTTTCTTTGTGTTTGTGAGGAAAACCCTCATCCAAGTGTGATCGCTAAATGGGTGTCCATCCATGTTAACAGCTGCGTAGGGGAAGACATCCAACCAGGCTTCATTAACCAGTCCCCTATCAAGAAGGCTTACAATTCTTCTTTTATGATTTTGTTTGTTAGACAAAGAAACTATGACTCCATATCTATTCATCTCAAGGAGGTTAGCATCTTCAATGGCATTATTGAAACTTTCCAGGATTCTGTCCGGAACTTGCAAACCACCATGTTTTTCTCTAGCTTTCCTAGTGTTGTTGAAGTCCCCTAGCACCAACCAAGGAATCTCATCTTGGGTGGTTTCTTTTACGGTCTCCCATAATCTTTCTCTATCTTTATCAAGGTTTTCGCCATACACTCCTGAGATTGCACTAGGTTAAGATGTTGTTAATAATATGTTGAATTAAGATATATATGATGAACTGGAGATTTTGAACTTGTAATTTCCATGTATACATTATACTTAGATAGATGATGTGACCTTCAATAACAGAGAAATAAAATCCAATATTACTTGAAAAAAAATTGAAGTATATCATATATCTTAACCGAATAAGTTATACCAAAAATATAGGTGGCAACAATAAAAAAATGATCAAACATATATATATATATATATATATATAGTGCATAACTTGAAAATTTCAATAATTAGAGATAAAAGTGTTTAGAATACAATACTAGATACATACAAATAGCAACTAGAAGGTAAAAAAAGAGTCAAAATTTTGAATCCAATTGGGGGTTAAATTGTAATTAATAATTGTTAGAAAGAAAAAAAACTTATGATCAATATATAATTAGAACCTCAACTATATATATAATTTTGGGGCAAAATATAGTAACGAGACCAAAAAAAAGAATTATAAATCATGAAACAAAATAAAATCACTCAAACATTAATAATAAGTATATTGGATTAAAATTTATGAAGTACTGATAACTATAGATTGACCAATGACCTTGAGGTGTAATTCAAACTTTTGATAATGGTGTTCTAGAACAATAAATTAAACATGTAAGCTATCACATTAGGATATGATGTTTGAATTCTTATGGACTAGTCATCATTAAGCACCAATGCAATAATAGGTATACTTTTCAAAATAGCATTTGCGCCTAAATCAATTCAGGAAATTCCAAGACAGAATAATAAATGAATTGGTTTGTCACCTTGACTAGGGCATAGGATAGTCAAAGGGGAATTAGAGTTGTGTGGATTATTTGAGGAGGAAATTTGTGTAAACAAGAGTAGTATGATAGATCATGGAAGGAACCTAGTTTTCAAGAAGGATAGGATTTCGAGTATGAAATCCCTTTTGAATTGTGGTAGTGTTGTAACATACTCATTTTTGTCTATTATATTTGTGTTGAGAAATTTCCCCTCAATTAGATTTACTAAAAATTTTACCCTCCATTACATATTCAACCTACTTATCTTGATTATGGTCTTTGATATTTAATAGTCCTCAATGGAATTCCCTTGTCTCGAAATGTGTCAATTATCCTCACTTGAGAAATATTTGCAATCGAAACCCGCATTTGAGTATCATTTGTCATATTTGAAATCATTTAGTACAACTTGATGTATTTGTGCGTCAATACCTTGATTACATTTTGAACCCACCTATTTCTCTCAATTTGAACAAGGAGAAACATTAATCACCTTTAAAGAAATAAACACTAGAATCAACTATTAGGGCAATTAAGTTAGATTTGTAAAGTAATTTTACTAGGATCTAAGTTGAATATAAAAATAATGACGATCAATATCTCATTTCATTTAGAAGTTATATAACTAACATGAATGTATTAATAACTATACTAATTAACTCCAAATCTTATTAGATGAGGTAACACCCACCTTGACCTCTCCCACACAAACCCTCATGTCTTCCTCCTCCTTAGGTCTCACATCCATCCTACATATCTAGAGAAATGGTAGTGTTTGTTTCATATGCCAACACTTCCTCAAAAATGCCATTATTCCCATGATTTGTAGGTGTCTTCTACCTTCTAATCCCTAGGAAACCATTGTCACCAACTTTATATGAACTAGGCAACACTGACATGAACACCACCATAAGGTACATGCCTGAAGCTGCCTCATCGACCTCTCCATCTTCCCTGGCTCCATAGTAACATGATACCACCACTTGTAGTATCCAATCATCCCCTCCATATTGCATAGTCATCTTCTCCTCATGTGTCACCATTCCCCCCCACCAGTTTGGCCAACTAAAATAGAGGCAACATGTCCCCTACCTGACCGCCCTCGCCTCGTCAATATCATGCTTCATAGTTTTTCCATGTGCAATCCCCTTCCCTAACTCCACCTTTGACTTGCTCACTGATGACCTCCATTCGAAGAGTTTTCCTCTTCCTTCAATAGTTATCTCCAAGAAATGTTTCATCTACTAATCCCTTCAGAGGCGAGGCAAATTCAGAAAAGTATCTTGGATCCAACCCCTTGCACCAACATAGTCATGTAACCTAAGACAGTCCTTGGTCTTGATGGCAGCCTAGATAGATACTCGTGGCCTGCAACAAAAAAATGGCAATGCTAATATGGGGAGATTTGATGTCAAAGACTCTAGGAGAATGACCACCATGGTCGCCTTGGACCTGGTCAAGGAACACCCATGACACAAGAAGATTGAAGCACCATGGTTAGGAACCCTAGAAGAACCAAACACCTCTGTGACCCCCTGTTGTTGTTGGGAAAGGAACACATGTTCTTCCCTCAACCCCCCACAATTTGTGTTTTTTATTACAATTCCTAGAAGAGGCTCTATTTTTCATGGCAAGATACTACAGTTCCTTGTTCTAAAACTCCACACTACTACCAATTACTTGCAAACTACTAGAACAGAACCTTCATGCCTGGAACAATGATCCAAGAGAAAAACATCACCTGAACCACAATCTCAAGGCTTTGACTAAGGACCATCTACCCAACTGAGTTTGAAACCTAGACTACAGACTGATCATCTAGAGTCAGTTGTATAAACAATACATTTTATACAGGTCACTAAACTAACTACTTCTTAATTTATTATGTCATGGGTTGTAATTTCTTAGGATTATCTCCTAAAGACCTACTATCATAAAACCTAGTAACTAATAATAACACTTTCTTGAGTTACATGCATCAAAACATATAAACGTGCTAGTATGATATCATTAGGTTTAAAGAGACATATAATTTCTTTATCAATGTAAATTTTAGGAAATAATTTAGTCCATATGTATATTGTAAACAATTAAGCAATGTTATACATATATATAGGAATGGTTCTATACTAATAACCTTTCCTGGTAAATAAACTATGTAAATATATGTCACATTAGTACTAAGATATATGTTTATATATGTCTTATGGATAAACAATGATTTAGTGAAATGAAAATTTATCAATAGTAAGAATTCGAATTTAGAAATACAATTAAAATTGAAAATTTGAAACACTATATTTCACATAATTTTGATAATAGTTGGAAGTAATTTTATCAATTCATACCATATTTGAATTAAAGGGGTAAAAGAAGAAAATAGATTTATACATATAGGAGAGTGCTCTTGTAAATACATGTGTATAACCCATTATCTTGACAAAAATACCTTACATGACATCTTTATTAGAATGTCACCCATACTTAACATCACTCTTGTAAGATGTATATTTGAGACCTAGATAATAGTAATAATGAAAATATACTTATGTATGTGATGGTAAGGAACCTATTCATAAACCATAGAATGATAACTAAAAGGAGAAAATATGTAATAGAAATCCTAGATAGAAAAGAAATCTATTCCTGAATAAATCAACTTGAACAAACTTGATTCCATCCCAAGGAACATTAAATAACCGTAGTAAATTCTTTCTTGCTAGATTTTTGAAAAATTGACATCCTTGATTCTTGTGAACCTCTTGATTGGAATCTCTCAATTTAGACTGGTACTAGATTATCTATTTTTATATTGAGTTATTAAATTACCTCTTTAATTCCATGTGCATTTTCTAGTGGTGAACCCTATACTTTTGTAAGACTTTCCTACCTCTTTGAAAGTTCACCACATCAAATTTATTATTGTTGGATTGGGATGAATATTATGGTAGCTCTTGACTTGATCTATTTGGAGTTTTGACTCCCTGGACTTTGGTCCCTTTGGGATTTGGCCTCAATAGATCTTTGTCTTGCTTGAGGTAGGATATGTACCACCACCCGATGCATAAGTTGTAATGGTTTAGTCAACCCCCAGTTGACGGGTTAAAATAGTAATTAGGCTCAATGTTGTTCTTTCATAGATTATTACACATAAGGCATTGTATCCCATGAAGGAAATGATAGAATAGTGCTCAACCTTAATATTTAAAAGTTAATCATTGTGCCAATAGAAACCTAGTTAGAGAGAGAGAGCGCTTCGTTCCCTATCTAGTTTGGGGGTGCCATGGCGGGCGCCACTAAGAAAGGGGTGGTCTTCTCTGCCTTGTCCTCTGTTATAGGAGTGTGGGGGGGACCTGCTACTGATGTCATAGTGGGTAAGGGAGGGTCTGTTGTAGTTGCCAAAGCAATCACAATTAGGCCCAACCTATCACCACTGATAGGACCAGAGGACCCCAAAGCTCCATCGTTCAGCTCAAACGATGAGAGACCCTGGATGAAGATGCCAGCCCCAACGGTGGAAGAGATGGACAACTTCCATAAGTTCTCAGTCATTGTTCAAGTGATGGGATCAAAATGCTACATCCAACACCTGTACGGATGGATGCTATAGAGCTGGTGGTCGAAGGGGGAGCTTCAATGTTTGCCACTCATGGGAGGAATTTTTCTGGCTAGGTTTTTGCCAGAGGAATACTTGAGGGTTGCCCTTGACTATGGACCTTGGTTCTTCAACTGTAAGTTGGTGTTGACGAGGCACTGAACTCCCAAAGTTGACATATGCAGATCCGCCCTCACCTCGGTTCTGGTTTGGGTGATGCTTCCTGATGTGGGGGTCCATTGGTCTAGAAGGGCGATCACCATCATCTGCAACGGTGTTGGAGATCCAAAGGTTATTAATTTCCATGGTGAGGGCAGATATGCTGGAGCTGCTCATGTATGCCTAGAACTCAAAGTTGAATGCAAACCTCCGTTGGTGGTTATGGTCGAAATGCCTGATGGCAAGGAGATGGAATTCAAAGTTATATATAATGCTTTTCCCAAGAGGTGTGAAGGTTGCAAGGCGTTCGGCCACTCTATTGGTTGTTGTCCGGATGCTAGAGTCGTGTTCCAGGAGCCACCCATTAATAGAGGTTGGGACTTCTACAATCAACAGGCCACCATAACGAGGAAGCATAGGAGCAGAAGGAGGAATTGAAATGTGACTACTACTTTCGTTGGGGTGTCGGGCCAAGCAAGGGTGGTTTAGGAGGATGGAGGAGTCGTGCAGCAAGGAGGGGTAAGTGTGTAGGTATTGGCCATCCAAGGAGGTGATAATGCACACACTGAAGAGTCTCTGAGGGTGGAGGAAACAATGGAGAGGGAGAGTGATGTTGTTATGGATTATAATGACACTACTGAGGATCTAGGTACTGGTGTCTTGATGGGATATTAGGAAATGAGCAAACAATTTTCCTTGATGGAAATTTTGGATATAGATGACCTGTTCGATGAAATGTCAGGGACAGTCACGAGAAGAAATGGACAACATAGCACGGCTATATCAAGGGACAGGCAGACATCTCCCAGAGTGAACACCTCTAGAAGGGGTGGCACAACAAATGTTGAAATGTCAGTCCTCACTTGGAATGTGAAGGGGGTGTCATGGCTGAAGTGACAAAGAAGGGTAATGAAGGTGATTATGGAGGTTGGGTCCTCATTGGTTTTCATTCTGGAAACTAGGATTAAGAGATAATTCAAAGACAAAATGAAAGGCTTATTCTCAGTCGGCTAGGGGATGGAGTCAAACTTAGAACAAGTCATGGGCAGAAGGATTACCTTGGGCTGGGACAAGGAGGTGTGGGATGTTTAAGTCATACATGCCACAAACCAGGTTATGATAGCAAGCTGCATAAATAATGGTGGGTTCCATTGTGTGATCACTGGAGTCTATGGGCATAATGATAAAGGGAGCCACAAACATTGCTGGGACACCATTAGAGAGACTATAGAACATCAAGTTCTTTAGTTGGTTGTTGGCGATTTCAACCATGTCAGGAAAGCAGGGGAGAAGTATGGTGGGCTTCCCATGTCTGACTCGATTATGAGTAGGTTTAATGATATTGTGGATGTAGTTAAGCTTATTGAGTTGAACATGAACGGGGGGGTCATGACTTGGCAGAACAAGAGAAGCCCGACACATAGAATATCTAGCCAGTTCGATAGGGTCTTGGTGAATTCTGTATGGCTGGAATTTTTTTGAGAGGCAAATATCTCTCTTGGGGGACATCCAAATAGCAATTGCTCATGGATGATAGTGTCGATGATGGATAACATGAAGAAGAACAAGCCTTTCAGATTCCTAAATTTTTGGGTGGATTGGCCTAGGTTCAATGATATGGTAAAGGAGGTATGGAAGGACACAGTGGTTGGGAACCCAGTCTATTGTATTGTGGAAAAACTCAAGAGGACAAAGAAAGCTCTTAAAAGTTGGTCCGCTGATTTGGTAAATCTACCCAACTTGGCAAGTAAAGCAAAAGTTGATTATAGGGAGGTTGCTCGTGATTTGAGATCGCATCCTAGTGATATTGACAAGATGAAAGAGGAAGAGGAGAAGGCGAGCAAGTTGCTGTGGTTGGAGAAGGAGGAGGAGGCTTACCACTGGCAAAGGAGCAGAATGAGATGGATAAAAGATGGGGATAGGAACACATATATTTATCATAATGCAACTAAGAAGAACCACATGAAGGATTTTATTCATGGGCTGATTAAGGAGGATGGTTCAGCTGCTAGAGGCCCAAGAGAGGTGGAATAGGAGGCAATTCACTACTTCAGAACCTTGTACAACAAAGAGCATAATATTCAACATGGATGCATGCCTATGGTGAATGTAGATGATGAGATGAATAGAGGACTGTGTGGTCCAGTCACAAAATAGGAAACTAGGGAGGTTGTCTTCTCTATTGGCCCATCCAAGGCACCTATGTCTGACGGGTTCAATGGGAAGTTCTTCCACACTATTGGGATATCATTAAGGATGACGTCTGTCGACTTGTACGCTGGTTCATGATGGGCAGTACTATTCTTGATCTAGTTAATCATGCATTCATTAGGCTAATCCCAAAGAAGAATTTGACATCTTCCATGGTGGATTTCTAGCCCATAGTTTGTTGCTCAGTGTTATACAAAATTTTTGCCAAACTTCTGTCAATGCGGATCAAGAGAATCTTACCCGAGATTGTTTCCCCCAACCAGATGGCTTTTGTACAAGGGAGGGCTATTGATGATGGGACTTTATTGGAATCCATGTTCCTAACCCACTTTAGTCTAAATAATTCTACAAAGAAGGCTTGTTTCAAGTTGGTATTACAAAATCCTATGATCATGTTGAATGGCCAACTTCGTGGAAGATCATGGCGGCTATGTGATTCTCTAGTAGGTGAATTAAGCTGATGGTTCAGTGTGTGGAATCCACTTCTTTCTCGGTTCTTGTGAATGGCGTGCCACATGGTTTTTTCACTACTTCTAATGGTCTACGGTAGGGTGAGCCCCTCTCTCCCATGCTATTTTTTATCATCATGGAGGCCTTGTCTACTTCCATCTCCCATGTTGAGAACATGGGGAGACTCAAATGTTCAAGGTGAATAGCATGCATGTTATATCGCATCTAGTGTTCATAGATGATGTGATGATTTTCACCGTAGTCCACTACAAGTAACTTAAGTAGGTTAGAAGCCTTCTCAAGGAGTTTGGGTGAATGACTGCCCTTTATATAAGTGATATCAAGTCAAAAGTCTTCTTATCATGCTCTTGTGACTCTAGGTGTGGTAGGTTGAGAGTTTCTACAGGGATTATAGGAGGTGGTTTTCCCACAAAGTATTTGGGAATCCCTATCTTTGGTGGGAAAGGAAGACGTAAAGACCATGGTATCCTGGTTGATGAACTTAGGTACCAGAATGAGAAGTGGGCTGGTTTGTCAATTTCCATGGCGGGAAGGTTGGTTCTATGCAACACCTTGTTAATGGCCAAAGTCAGATTTTGGTACAGACAAACCAAACTCCCTCTTTTTATCATTGGTAAGCTAAGGAGCCCGGTGAGCAGTTTTTTGTGGGGTGGCAAGGCTCATGGTATTGCTTGGGATACCATTACTAGGGATTGTATGCATGGAGGTTTGGGGATTGCTGATCCGAGCAATATGGAGGGGATTGCCACTATGCAGCGTGTACATAGATTCATCATGCAGCCTAGTTCTGTGTGGACAGCTTGGATGAAGAACATATATGGTCACTCTTTAGAGGTAATGGATGTTGGGTGTAGCTCACTTGTGTGGAGGAGAATGATGAGGGATTGGCACAAAGTGAAGGATGCTTATCAAATGAGGCCTGATGGTGGATGGGCAAATCTGGTGACTAAACCTTGGGAGATGAAGCCTTGTGGCCCTCCTGTTCTGTGGGCTGAGATTGTTTGGAACAAGCTATAGACGCCCAAATGGGGTTGCTGCTTGTACATGGTTGTGTTAGGGTGACTGCCTACTGTTGACAGGCTGTGTGCTTGGGGTTTCAATGTCAACCCCATGTGTCTTTTTTGAAAACTGGAGGCAGAATTGCATGACCATTTGTTTTTTCGTTGTCCTTTTTCCAAATACATGTGGTGCAGATGGGCGCTTAGGAATAGCTGGGGTGGGAGGCCACCTGAGAACCTGGATGATGGCTTAAAATGAACAAGGTAATTAACTTACAAAAAGGAAAACATGAGGGCGTTCAGGGGTGTAGTCATTGTTGTTATTGTGTTCTGCATTTGGCATGAAAGAAATACTAGGCTTCATGGGGGTCACGAGAGTGACATATTTGTGGTTTTTAGTGCTCTGTCTGATAGGATGGGCCTTGCTGGAAGGGCCAAACCTGACATTTATAAAGGTTTGGACCCAATTACCAAAACACAGTGGGGATTTTGTAGTTAACCCACCCTCGGTGAAGTATAGGTTCCTCTATATGGTTTTTTGAAATAGTAATATTTTACCTGATCCATAAAAAGGTTGATCATTGCAAGTACTTTGATAATTTGATCTCTTGAATTATTTTGCATATCCTTGTGGAAGTTTCATCTTGAAATACAAACAGTGAATTGTTGCTATTCTTACTTTGAAATATTTAGTCCACCAAATATTCCTTGCCTAGATTTGATATTTCCTTGAATCATATTTAGTACCATGATTTTGCAAATATCTCAATATAAAAATCTATTACCAGACATCCTCACCTAAGTTTCCCAATACGGGGTCCATGTGTGGTTTCATTCCCTCTGGGAACTCATTGGCATATGGTATATGGAACAGATTGAAGAGATGTGCATGGGTAGTCCTCCATTGAACACTAGATAGGAATGAATTCTTATTCTTAAACTTTGTAATCATATTTGTAAGATTCCGCGATTCTGATGTAAGACCATGATTGTAATAATGATTTTTTTATATTTCTGATATTATTTGTAAATATTTGACTATAAGGGTCGAGTCTTTATGACATGGTGTCAGATCCATAAACGTTCAACACTCATGCATGTCTTATGGAAATTAGGTTTGTCAGGAATATAAATTGAGTAGTGAGGACTTAGATAACAAGTTGAATCCTAGTTTTACTGGCCTTAACTACCAAGGATAGAAATAAAAGCATATGTGGCAATATATGTACCTTGTCCTAGAAGTACTTAGAATATAATTATGTCATATAGTAGATTTTGAACTCTCTATATAGACATGGAAATTTTTTTAGTTAGGGAGGAAGAGAAAAAAATTGAGAAATATGTGTCTACTTTTGCAATGATGTCTGGTAGAACATCACTTTGACCCCTATGTATACAAATGTTGTAGAGAGCCCTAGATTATCTCCTTAGTTTAGGACATCCACAAATGATTATAAATATGTAAAATAGAATAAATAAATAACACAAGTCATAAAATCCTTTAAATTCATGTCAATATTGTCACATATGATAAAATTTCATTTTGAATATTGAAACAAATGTTGACAATCTAAAAAAAATGAATAATGTAATCCCCTTATAATTTTTTAGTTACACCTTTTGAGAAAATAATTATATAGAATAAAAATGACACTTGAATTAAGATATATATGATGAACTTGAGATTTTGAACTTGCAATTTTCATGTTCACATAATACTTAACAGAGCTGATGTAACCTGGAAAAAACCTGATCTTACTTGAAAATAAATTGAAGTATATCAAAAATTTTAACCCAATAAATCATTGGGCAAATATATGTGGAAAAAATATTAAAGAAGAATATGATCAAATATAATATATATTTTTATATAGTGAAGTCCTTGAAAATTTTAATAATTTGATATAAAAGTGTTTAGAATAAAATATCAAATAAACACAAATAGGAAATAGATGGTAAAAAAAGAGTCAAAATTTTGAAGCCAATTGGGGTTAAGTATTAATTAATAACTGTTACAAAGAAAGAAAAAAAATAGGACCACTATATTATTAGATCCTCAACTACATAGATAATTTTGGGGAAAATATAGTAACGAGACCCTACAAAAAGAAGTATAAATCATGACACAAAATAAACATCACTCAATCATTAATAGTAAGTATATTGGATTAAAATTGATGGAGTATTGATAGCTATAGCTTGACCAATGAGCTTGTGGTCGAATTCAAACTTTTGATAATGATGGTCAAGAACCACAAATTGAACATGAAAGCTCTCATATTAGGATATGATGTTAGAAGTTTTATGGACTAGTCATCATTAAGCACCAATGTAATAATCGATATACTTTTCCAAATAGCATGTTCTCCTAAATCAGTTTAGGAAACTCCAAGATAGAATAGTAAATGAATTAGTTGGTCACCTTGACTAGGGCATAGGCTAGTCCAATGGGAATTAGAGTCATGTGTATTAGTTGAGAATGATATTTTTGCAAACAAGAGTAGTATGACTAACCTAGGCAGGAACCTAGTTGTCAAGAAGGATATGATTTCAGGGGTGAAATCCCTTTTGAAGGGTGGTAGTGCATAACATGCTCAATTTTGGCTAGTATATTTGTGTTGAGAAATTTCCCCCTTAGTTGAACTCATTTACAATATTACCCTCCATTCCAAATTTGACCTACTTATCTTGGTTATGGTCTTTGATATATAATAGTCCCCAATTGAATCTCCTTGTCCCTAAATGTATCAGTTATCCTCACTTGAGAAATATTTGCAATCAAAACCCTGATTTGAGTATCATTGGTCATATTTGAAATCATTTACTCCACTTTGATGTGTTTGTGCCTCAATACCTTGATTACATCTTGAACCCACCTATTTCTCTCAATTTGACCAAAGAGAAACAATAATCACCTTTAAATAAAGAAATAGTAGAATTAATTATAGGGGCAATTAATTTAGGTTTGTAAAGTATGTTACTAGGATCTTAGTTGAATATAAATATAAAGATTGTCAATATCTCATTTCATTTAGAAGTTATAGAATGAATATGAATGTATTAATAATTATACTTATTAACTCCATATCCTATTGAAATAGGTAATGCCCGCCTTGACCTCTCCCATGTGAACCCTCGTGTCTTCCTCCTCCTTAGGTCACACATCCATTCTCCAGATCTAGAGAAACGACAGTGTCCGTTTCATATGACAACACTACCCCAAAAACACCATTAATCTTTGCCATTTTCCTAGGTATCTTCCACCTTCTAAACCCTTGAAAACATTCCTTGCCAACTATAGATGAACTAGGCAACACTGACATGAACACCACCACAAGGTACATGCCTTGTACCTCTCCACCAACCTCCCCATCTTCCCCGAATCCCTGGTAACTCGATGCCACCACCTATGTACCTGATCAGCCCCTCCAGATTGCATAGTCATCTTCTCCTCATGTGTCACCACTGCCCCTCCCCCCTTCACCGATTTGGCCAACTGAAACAAAGGAAACATGTCCCCTACCTGACTGCCCTAGCCTCTCTAGCAACTAGCTTTGTAACACTAGAGTTCTGCCACATGAAATCCCCATCTCTAGATCCACCTCTGACTCCCTCATTGATTTCTTCCTTTTGAAGAGTTATCCTCTACCTTCAATAGGTATCTCCAGCAACTACTGCATCTACCAACCCCTACAGAGGCAAGGCAAATTTAGAAAACTATCTTGGATCCAACCTGTTGCACCCGCATAGTCATGGAACCTAAGACTATCCCTGGTCTTGATGGAGGCCTAGACTAATCCTCATGGCCTGTGGTAGAGCATCAGAAATGCTAATATAGGGAGATCTAATGTGAAAGACTCTAGGAGAATGGCAACAACGGTCACTATGGACCTGGTGAAGGAACACCCATGACATAAGAAGATTGAACCACCATGACCAGGAAGCTTAGAAGAACCAGACACCTCTGTGACTCCCTATTGTTGTTGGGAAAGGAACACATATTCTTCCATAAACCCCCAACATCCAGTGTTGTTGACTACGATTCCTACAAAAGTCTTTATCTTCATGACAAGTTGCTACAGTTCCTTGTTCCAAAATTTCATACTTCCGCAATGACCTATGAACTACTAGAACAAAATATTTATGCATACAACCAAGATCCAAGACAAAAACATCATCTGAACCATGACCTCAAGGCTCTGGCTAAGGACCATCTCCCCAATTGAGTTCAAAACTTAAATTGTAGACTGATCATTTAGGGTCAGTTGTATCAATGACACATTTTATAGAAATCACTAAACTAGCCACTTCTTACTTTATTAAGTCATGGGTTGTAATTGCTTAGGATTATCTTCTGAAATCCTACTTTTATAAAACCTAGTAACCAGTAATAACAATTGGTTGATTTACTCCATCTTATTAACATATACATGCATCTTAATATATAAGCATGCTAGTATGATAGAACTAGGTCACACGAGACTTATAATTTCTTTATCAATGCTAATTTTAGGAAATCAGTTAGTCCATAATTATATTGTAAACAATTAGGTTATGTTATATATATGAATGGTTCTATATTAATAAACTTTCCAGGTTAATCAACTATCTAAATATAAGTCACATCAGTACTAAGACATATGTTTATATATGCCATATGGATAAACAATGATTTAGTGAAATGAATAGTTATTCATAGTAGAAATTCGAGTTTAGAAATACTACTATTATTGAGAATATGAAACACTATATTTTGTAGTATTTTGATAATAGTAGGAAATACATTTATCAATACATACCTTATTTGGATTAAAGGGGTAATAGAAGTAAACATATGTATACATATAGGAGAGTGCTCTTACAAATACATGTGGATAACCCATTATCTTCATAAATATACCTATGTTGACATCTTTGTTAGGATTTCACCCATACTTAAACATAATTCTTGTAAGTTGTATATTTGAGACCTAGATAATAGTAATCATGACAATATACTTATGTTTGTGATGGTAAGGAACATATTCATTAAACTAGAATGATAATTAAAAGGGGAAAATATGGAATACAAACCCTTGATGGAAAAAAGTCAACTTGAACAAACTTGATTCCAAGCCAAGGAAAATCAAATAACCCTAGTAAATTTTGTCTTGCCAGATTATTGAGAGATCAATATCCTTGATTTTAGGGGACCTCTTGATTGGAATCTATCAGTTGAGATAGGAGCTAGATTCTATATCTTTATATGCAGTTATTAAACTCCCACTTCAATTCCATGTACATTGTTTAGTGGTCAACCGTATACTTTTGTAAGCTTTTCTACCTCTTTGAAAGTTCACCACATAGAATTTATTTTTGTTGGATTGAAATGAAAACTAGTATAGCACTTAACTTGATCTATTTGGAGTTTTGACTCCCTAGAATTTGGTTCCTTTAGGATTTGGCCCCATTAGAGGTTTCAATTGCTTGAGGTAGGTTACGTCCCGCTGCCCTTTGAATAGGTTGTAATGGTTTAGTCAACCTCCATTCGATGGGTTAAAATAGTAATTATGCTCAATGTTGTTCTTTCATAGATGATTGGACATAAAGCATTGTGCCCCATCAAACAAATGATAGAATAGTGCTCAACCATAATAATCAAAGTTAATCATTGTAAGTACTTTGATAATTTTACATCTTGAATTATTTTTCATACCCTTATGGAAGTTTCATCTTGAAATCCAAACATTGAAATGTTGCTATTTTTACTTTGTAATATTTAGTCCACCAAATATACCTTTCCTAGATTCCACCTTATAAACCCTAGAAAACCTTCCTCGCCAACTATATATGAACTAGGAAACAACAACTTGAACACCACCACAAGGTACAGACTTGGTGCTGCCCCATCGACCTCTTCATCCACCCCAACTCCCTGGTTACCTGATGCCACCACCTATAGTACTTGATCATCCCCTCCAGATTGCATAGACATCTTCTCCTCATGTATCACCACTGCTCCCCCCTTCATCAGTTTGGCCAACTAAAATAGGGGCAACAAGTCCCCTACCTGACTGCCCTCGCCTCGCCAAAAACATGCATCGTAACACCAAAATTCTTTTGCATGCAATCCCCTTCCCTAGCCCCACCTCTGACTCCTTCACTAATGTCCTCCATATGAAGAGGTTTACTCTGCCTACAATAGGTATCTCTAGGAAATGTTGCATCAATTGATCCCTACAGAGGAAAGTCAAATTCAGAAAACTATCTCAGATCCAACCCCTTGTGCCAACACAGTCATGGAACCTAAGACTATCCATGGTCTTGATGGAGGCCTAGGTGGATCCCCATGGCCTACAGTAGAGCATTGGTAATTCTAATATATGAAGATTTTATGTCAAATACTCTAGGATAATGACCACCATGGTCTACTCAGACCTAGTGAAGGAACACCCATGACACAAGAATATTGAAGATGTTGGTATAGTATGCCCAGAGAGCCAATCATATGATGATTGCAATGAGGTATGTTATACCTGATTTGATAATAATAAAGGCAATTTCCATCTATATATTTTAATCTATTTTGAGATAATGACATAACATGTTAGATGTCTAAAGAATCATATTACTCAATGATGTATGTCTTCAGGTTAAGCACCTGAACAATGAGATCATACGTATGTTACGAGTATACATTCTTGTTATGTCCCTAGTCGGTTGTTATTGTGGAAATAACCATAGACATCAATAACACAAAAGACTAGAGTGTGTGTTGGTTGATGACAGAATCTCATCAGTCATGATATATGATATCAAACCAAGAACATAGATACATGTTAGAGAACAATGTATCGGACAAACCCACCATAAGAATGATGCATGGAAACCACATTTGGTTAGTCAGGATCATCTCTTATAGTATTGGTGGTGACTGTGGTTCTTAGACATGAAATCACTGCCCTCATCACATGTGGTTGGGTACACTTTGACATCATCAAATACTGTCCTGAAACATGGGTTGTTATAATGATTATGATTGGGTGACTTCGACACTTGGGGACTTGATTGTGAGGGATTGATATTGAATTTGTCCCTCCTAAGGGAGTGTGATATCCTGGCCACTTGAGGAGTGAGACTGAGAAATGCATGGCCATACACATGTAAGTCAATATATGATATTGAGCTTACATATATCTTAGACAGTTTACTCTGAATCAAGAAACATGGATTGAACATTTCTAGAGGATGACAAGTCCATGCCTCGAGTTCAATCCATATATCAATGACAAAGGAAATATACATTCATTGTAACACCAATAGTAGATTGTAGGTTGAAAGTTGTTCTCCAAATTTCCTTTTCACTTGGATAGCATTGATGTACGACTAGGCACCACTCTTTGCTTGTGATGTCATAAGTTAGTTATGTACATTCACTGCCTATGTGAAATGGAACCTATAGGATCACACACATAGGATTAACCTGGAAGAGGAGTTTATCCATGAATGATGTTTAGATTGATTACTAAAGTGTTTAGGTACTCAATTAAATATTCCATCAATAAACTTGACTCAAAATCATCAACTTCAAGTGTTGAACCAACTGATTATAGTGTCAGATTGATTGAGAATTGCATTGATTGAGTTCTACACAACCTGGACCACCAACCGACCAGTTCACTGGGTGAATCGATCGACACATGGTCAGTGAGACGACTGGTTCACTCTAGTGAACTGATAGGATCACATGAACCAAACGAGCTAGTGTTGGGTTTCCTGGTTCGTGAGAAAAGACCCTCGTTTCACTTGTTCAATTGGATTGGGACAAGAATTAATCTTTGCGTTAATTAGAAATGAATAAGGAAAGTCAATTATGGGAAAGTATGGGAAGTGAAACGATCAGTTTACTTGGTGAACCAATCATCTCACCTGCCCAAACGATCAGTTTAGTTATGAATCGATCGGTTCACCTACCCAAATGATCGATTCACAAGCTACAGTGCAATAATTTCATGGAAATTCTAGACCCTTCTACTCCCACACAGACTGGGAACCCTGATCCTGCCCTCTACTATAAATAAAGGGGTATAGAGGGCTTCTCAGAACACACAACTCAGAACATCTGTTGCTCTACAAAGTTGTTGTCCTCTCTGGTTGTGGTAACCGACAGAGCCCAAGCAAGTTCTACCCGTCCAAGGAGGAGCAACGAGGGAAAGACAATTGCAGACTAGCAACTGATGGTGGGAGAGTGTGTCGGTGACTAGTACGCCGACAGAAAGGGGACAACTCCTTCTAGTCTATCCATTAGTATGACTCGAGTTCCCGATAGTCCGTGTCAACTATCTATAGAGGTGGGAGATTTCTATCGCTCGGGAGGATGATCGTCAACCGCAGTCTGGGTTAGGACTATGAGTTGCACAGATGTTATAGAAGACTAGGTGGTTGAAGGCCACACTAGTTGTGAGGTATTGTCATAGAGAGCCTCAGGACTAGGTATATCTTGCTATACCATCTTTTCTATTGCATAGTTGTTGATGTGATCTACTGGTTATGGGTTTGTGGTTAAATAATTTTTGTTTCCGCTTCCTATTCTTATCCCACAAAACCCAGCAGTGGTATCAGATACACGTCAACATACTATTTTTTATGATTAATTGATATGATCAGATTTTGGTATATTTCTATTTATGTATTGCATATGATGTGAATACTTTAACTGGGTAATGTGCATATCAGATTAAACACTATGATCCCTATATACATATATGATATGGTATATATATGCAATCGATACACGTCACCCTAAAATAGTTTTGATGGTGGATGTGTAGTGTGGTTATGGCCTATAAACCCCTATGTGTGTGCTTGGTTGGTTGTAGTTGTTTGCATCTTGGTATGCGTACTGAGTCCTTTCTCCTATTTAGGGTGTAACTCTAGATAACTTGAGCCTTCTCTTCTACTTTTTCTCCCCCATGAATGTAACTCGGGGTTTCTCAAGATATATGAGAAAGTAGGATAGTTTTATTTCTTGTTATGTTGAAGAACGATGGGCACCCAGACGAGTGGTTGAAGGACCGAGATGACCGGCTGATGGTGTGATACGAGTAGTTGGTGGCCTTATGAGGAGCATGATGACCCGACGAACCGACCGTCTGGATGTGCCAGATGATCCGTTGGTGACAACCAACCGACCAACTAGGAGGTGAGTCGATCTGTCATAGGATGATATGATCAACCCGGAATGGCTCAAGCACAGATCTTCATCAACTATAGGTCTTTGCATATGATGTAGACCTAGATGACCGTAATTCCTTATGGCTCAAGGAATTACAAATAGGATGGCCATAATCATTGCTTTATTGCTTCACCTATTTTCTTATGGGATATACCATGTATATGATACATACTATGTATGTGTGGTGATTGGATACGTTTATGTATATAAATACCAAATCTCTCAATATAATATTAAGTCTTAGATGCTCTCCATAAGCAACACACATTAAAAACTTGATCAACAGGCGTGGGCATCCCAAGGGTGGTGCGATGTCTATCTCATAAAAGTGTGATGGCAGTTGTGTGGGCCATCCAAGCGAGGTGCACTCCTATCGTGTTGGCTTTTGGGTCAGGCTTAACTAAGTGGTCATAAGTGGTCTTAATGAGATTAAGCACTTAGTTGTGCATATCATCTATCCAAGAATTGCATAAGATGCAATTGGTAAATGTTACCTACCTTAATAATTGATTATTGACGCTGGCGTTGGCCTGGTAATAACACAATTGTTTTGTATCTTGGCTCACTAGAAGGTTGTACGCTGCAATCTTCCAAATTGATGGTGATTGGCTACCAATTTGATCAAAAGAGTGGGAGCAATAATTAATTAAATACCTAATTAATATCGTCAACTTTATCAAATCAAACAAATAATTTTTTTTGAAATGTTGCAAAATTCGTTTATAGAATCTAAATGACAAACACAAATACATTATCGTTGCGATCAGTTCATAAATGACATAAACTTTAAATATGGTTTGCGACTTTTGAGAAGTGTTCTCAATAGTGAGTGTAAACGCTGAACTCCTTGAAAGACTAGAGCCAGTAGAACCACCCCAAATACACCTAAGGCTAAAATTGGATGTTTACTTGAAGTATGTCAATGATGCCTAAGACATCAAGAACCTTATGCTGAGCTATATGAACTATGAGTTGCATAAATAGCTTGAAGCATGGACATTCTTGATATGGTTATTCATCTTAAGAATCATGTAAAGTGTGAAAGGTATAATATCTTCAAAGAGATATTTGTGTATAATCAGACAGATGGAGATCAAGTATAATCTCATATGCTCAATATGATTGTGCATAAAGATCAATTGTGATTTCTTATAGGTCAAGAGTTGACCAAACATATGATTCTTCAAATCATTGTGTGAATTAAATAGCCAGTTTATCAAATGTTAAGAAACTTGGACAAACCATTATCTAAAGTGCTTGGCATATTGATGCCAAAGCATGAATGAAGAAAGGACAAAACTTGTGATAGTGATCAGTAGAGTGAAGTCCACAGACTAAAGCAAGGTCAAGAAGTGTTCTGAAGCCAAGCATAGGTCCAAGTCTTCATCACTCAAGATATGGAGAGGAGTAAGAAGGAAAGGGAAATAACCTCTATATAGAGGATCTCAAGAAGGTGAAAGAGAGATAGAGATCTCTACTTCAGGACCTAAGAAGAAGTAAG
Organism: Alisma plantago-aquatica; assembly: GCA_963693085.1. Lineage (NCBI taxonomy): Eukaryota > Viridiplantae > Streptophyta > Magnoliopsida > Alismatales > Alismataceae > Alisma > Alisma plantago-aquatica. The sequence continues at coordinate 1,241,602,640 of OY856412.1, forward strand.
CTAGAAACTGTGTGTAGAAAGAGTTTCTATTATTACAGTTACAATATGACATTCATGGGCATATAATTGAATTAGTGAATTTCTATTTATCTTCCATCAATGAAATCATCATACATCTTGTATGGACAAGATTGTAATGAACGGATGTTTCATTTCAAAGAAATGATCTTTTATGGAAATGCCTATGTCTCATCAACTATACTTGATAGTTAAAGAGAAAAATGTGTGTGACATATGTAATGAATGACATGATAACTCAAACTTAAATGCCTATAGCATAGTCATCTGTAGTGCATAAATGAGAACAACATTTCTAGAAATCCATATGATGGTTATGTAGAATCATTTTGGTTATTGAACCAATAGAGACATGCAAATCTCATTCATTGTGCAATATGACAAATGTTCTTCACTAGATGTAGTGGGAGAATGATTATTCTATTAAGGATTATACATATTTATTTATATAGACCTTTTAGAATAAATGCTAAAGGTAATCAATAGTACTTCAATATATTTACTGATGGCCTGAGTAGATATTGTAGTTTGTATTTGATAAATACAAACATATATGAATCTCTTGAAGTGTTCAAGGAGATCATAAATGAAGTACATTACAAAATTGGTATAAGTATTAAATTTCGATATGATTGATATGGAAATACTTTGAACCAAGAGTTTGAGAACCTTTTGGAAGATCATGATAGTGTATCATGATAGACTACACTTGAAACACAATGATAGTGTATCATGAGAAGTGTATTAGAAAGAAGGAATCACATCTTGATAAGTCAGAGTGTGAATACCAGCTAAAATTCAAATTTCCTTTTGGGCACATGCTTAACACTAAAACAATGTACCATTTGATTAGTTTAAAAGACACCATATGAGATATGAAATGGGAAGTGTCTGAATATGTCTTTATAAAGATTAGGGTTGAAAGCCTAAATAAGAAAAATGTTTCTTAAAAGGTTTTGTCCACAAATTCGATAAATGTTATTTTGTTGAATACTACTTTGATATCCAAATCCAACAAAAAAGGTGTTTTGGATGGCTGCATTCCTAGAGGAGAACCTAGTTCTCAAGGAATCAGTGGGAGAGAAAAGTAGAACTTGAAATGTTAAAGACAAACAAGAAAAACATTGAACTTAAAGAGGTACAATGGGAATAAAGAGAATCACAAAATATTGTGGAATCTCAAAGTTCCTTAAGTAACACACAAAACTCATGGTTTTGGTAGAACATGCCTAGAGCTTGAATGATATATGATATCTTGTGGACAAGAAGGCAATGAGTTGATCATATGATGAGTCAATAGTCTACCTAGAAGCTAATGAGAGCCAAAAACTGAGATATGGCTTGAAGCCATGAAATCCAAGATGGACTCCATGTACATCAACAAAGTATGACCTTGGTTGATCCACCTGAAGGGGTAAAACCCATAGGGTACTTTTGGGTCTTCCAGAAGAAGACTAACATGGAGGATAATTTGGTTGCAAAGAGTTTCTAACAAGTTCAAGGTGTTGAAGATGATGAAATATTTTCAGCAGTTATCAAGGATAAATCCATCAGAATAATGCTTGCTATTGTAGCTTAATGGAAATAAAGTCCATGAAGTTGCATAGATCAATCTTTGGATTGAAGTGGGAACCTCAGAACTTGGATCTTCTATTTGACAAGATAGTCAAAGAGTTTGAATTGGGTCAAAATAAAGAAGTAATTTGTGATTACAAGAATTTAGTGGGAGCATATGTATATTCCACATATTGATGGGGAATAACATCCTTATATGCAAAAATTAAAAACTGGCAACAATGTGCATTCTAAAGTTTTAAAGAAGCATCCTATGTGATAGGAATCAAGATCTATATAGAGAGATCAAGAGGGCTTCTTGACCTAAGAAAGAGAACATACATTGGCAAGATGTTGAAAGGGCTCAACATGATGAGAGAAAACATGTCCATGTTCCATGGAGTTAGTCTCTCAAGAGCCAAAGTGTCCCAATTCTTATGATGAATAAGGAACACATGGATAGACGTCATATGAATTTGCAATTGGATCTATCATGTATGAACTCATCTCGTTATCTTGTTTGTATTGTACATGATGAGAAAATATGAACTAATTATATTGTATGTATTGGACTTGACAAGAATATACGAACTCATCATCTTGTATGGATTGGACATGACAAGAAGATATGGAATCCAATTATTTCTTATGTATTGGACATGACGAATGGATATCTGTCAAACTCCAATAAGAGTTACTGGAATACCACGAAGGACATCTTTATGCACTTGTGAAGTACTTAAAGGATTAGTTCTTTAGTTATGGTAATAAGGAAGAGTTGGGTGTAAAGAGTTACACCTATACAAGCTTACAAAATGACAAAATTGTGTTTGACCTTGGAATAAGAATTGTTAGTTGGAAATGTTCCAAACATAATACAATTAATTAATTATACAATAAGAAGTTGAGTACCTTACTATTACAAACACTGTAAAGGATACTATATGGATCTAGAAGTTCATATGAATGAACTTATGGAAGGTTCTGACCATTGGTGACTCAGTAGTAATATTGTGACAATAATGGAGCTACTGGTTAGGAAAAGAAATTTCAGATAGCATACTATGGCACTTCCATCTCATATGAGTCTTTGTATAGTGAGGGGATGTGAAACATGCAATATACTGACTTGAAGCAAATGTTGTTTACTTGCTACAAAATCACTTGTGCAACAGTAACATGATGGACATGTTAAGATCACTAATAATGTGATTCGTGGATGATTGGTTCTAAGTGCAAGTGGGATTCTGTTGGTATAGTATGCCCAGAGAGCCAATCATATGATGATTGTAATGAGGCATGTGATACTTGATTTGATAATAATAAAGGCAAATTCGGTCTATATATTTTAATCTATTTTAAGATAATGATATAACATGTTAGATGTCTAAAGAATCGTATTACTCAATGATGCATGTCTTCAGGTTAAGGACCTAAACAATGAAATCATATGTATGTTAAGAGTGTACATTCTTGTTATGTCCCTAGTCGGTTGTTATTGCTGAAATAACCATAGACATCAATAACACAAAAGACTAGAGTGTGTGTTGGTTGATGACAGAATCCCATTAGTCATGATATATGTTATCAAACCAAGCACATAGATACATATTAGAGAACAGTGTGTCAGACAGACCCACCGTAAGAGTGATGAATGGAAACCATACTTGGTTAGTCATGATCATCTCTTATTGTATTGGTGGTCATTGTAACATCCGTGACCTGGGTTATAAACTAACCCTAGATGTTTTGCCTAAATATGTAATTAAAATACTTGTGATTACTCCCTGGCATGTAATTAAGTTCCCTAGGAACATACAATTTCAATTTTGTCCTTTCTAAACAAAGTTGTAGTATTGTTTTGTAATGCAGGGACCTATGTGCAAATTACCCAGTTAAGGGGTTTAACTTGCAAATTTCACAAGTTAAGATGTTCTTCTGGTAATGAGACATCATATGAGTGAATATGATGAAATATAATGGATTTCCTAAGCCTGGGCATCAAGATGCAACTTGTGGGACAATCCTTGTGTTTAAAACCCTAATTTTGGAGTAAAATGCAATTTACCCAAAATGTGGGGTGCAACTTGTAAAATACACCTTCTAGAATATCTTTTATGACTCTTGACATTAATTAGAGTAGGAATGATGAAAGGGGCACTTCAATGAATAATCAGATGAGAAGAATAATCTTTGTGGTAAAATTCACCTAATATGAGTAAGGAGACCTTTCATATATGAACCCTAGTTGAAAGTTGGTTTTCTTTTGCCCTTAGATCTTGAGTTTTGATGAAGCTTTGCATAAGTTTTGATAGCTTGGGAGTGCCTTAGAAACAAGGAGGGACTTAGATGAGAATTCCATGTTCTAGAGGTCCTTAAGGTGGAAAATAGCCTAAAGTATATAAGCCTTGACCCTTGCAAACCAAGTGAACGTATCACTTATCCTCTTCATTTCTCATCTTTCTCAAATGGCCAAGGCAGAGCTCTAGACTTCAGGGAGACGACCAAGTAGTTCTAAGGTGAGTAGGAACCATCTTCAAGCTCGGATTTTTGGATGAATTCATCATATAAGGTTGGTTCTATGGTTAACTCACTTAGATTCTTTGTTCTAGCCGACCATCCCCATCTTTTCCTTGGAGAATCACCTCTGTCCGACTTGTGGAGCTCAAGACGCCATTAGAGGCTTGAAGCTTGGAAGCTTGGAGCTCTAGGAACAAGTTTGAGGCGGGTTTTATAACTCTAAACTCCTTGCTTTATTATGCTTATCTTTGTTCTTTCTTTTAGTGCTTAGTTCTTCTTCTACCTCCCTTCTTCCTTGCACTTTTGCAAGTAAAATGGTGGAGTAACCGACCTGAACAGAGGTTGAAGATGATGGGCGTGAATTCCTAGGCAACTTTATCAACCGACCTTGGACCCTTTTGGTCCAAATGGTTGCAAAACCGTTTGAGGTCAAACGGTCTCAAACCGTTTGATCTCATGCGGTCTTGCAAGACCGTTTGGATCAAAACAGTCTCAAGACCATTTGATAGTGTTGACCTAGGGACGACTGTTTTAGGGTCTTTTGGTAACATATTGAATTTCATTCCTACAAAGAATCATAATCTAATTCGTAACCAATTGAGAGTTGAAGGCACTTCAACACCCTAACCCTAATCGGGTTGAAATTGCTGATTTCAAGTATAGATCTTGTTGAGTTTTGGGTTGAAAGACCCAAACGGTCTCAAGAACATTTGGGGATTCATCCAAACGGTCTCAAGACCATTTGGTGACAACCCAAGACCGTTTGGAGGTCTAGTTTTGAGCTAATTTGATGGGTTGAGGGTCCAATTGCAACAAGTTGAAGAATTGATAAAAATACTGATTTTAGACCTAATTAGGGTTCAACCCTTATCCAACCGACTTGGTTTTTGGTCAAACTTTGGGCAAATAGTCTCAAGACCGTTTGGAGGATGTCCAAATGATCTAAAGACCGTTTGGGCCAAGTTTGGTCCCAATTGGAGGTCAATTGATAGGTTCAACCTCGATTTGATTCACATTGTTGAACTTTGATGATTATCCGATTGAAACCCTAATTGAGATGGACTTAACCCAAATTGGCTTTCAATTGAAGGTCAATTTGGTGTTCAATTGATTAAGGCTCATCCTAATTGACTCAATTTGTAAGTGGTTTACATGGATTTGGATAATTGAAGGCTTCAACATACATAACCATAATCGATTGTAACTTTTGAACCATGTTTGAGGTCCAAACGGTCTCAAGACCATTTGAGGCCAAACGGTCTCAAGACCATTTGGGGCCAAACGGTCTCAATACCATTTGGGCTCAAACGATCTCAAGGTCGTTTGGACCAATCGATCTCAAGAACGTTTTGATCAAACGGTTTCAACCCACAAAAGCTTCAAACGGTTTGGAGGTCAACTTTACCCAAATGGTCAACGCACCCCAAACAGTCTCAAGACCATTTGAGGTCAAACGGTCTCAAGACCGTTTGGTGGTTGAAGGTTGAAACCGTATGGAGATGTTCAAGGTTGTTTATACTTAATCAATTGAAGGTGTAATGGGTTCAATGGTGATCTGATCTAAACCCTAATGATAACCTAGGACATTAAGGGATTAAGTGACTAATGATTTGACCCATGATGGTGATCAATGGTGTAAATTACCAAAATGCCCTTGAAAGGTACAAGTGAGTGATACCTTGTTTTAATCAATCCCTTATCACATGTTAGTGGTGATTTGACTTATGATAGTCAATGAGGACTTGTCCCAACCTAATCTAGAGTGGTGTAATCACCATCTACTAGTAAGAGGAGAGAGAAAGTACCATTTATGGTTGAAACTCAAGTAAAGTACATTTAATACATATGAATGTGCATGATTAGGGTATGATCCACCTATGTGAGATCATGGAAACCCTAATTGTGATAATTGATGAATCTTAATCTTATCTGAGGGCTTTAATGATGATGTTTCTCATACATGATGATGTTATGAGTTCATTTCACCATGAGGTGAATAGTAAACCCTAATTTTAGGGTGATGACATGTAATGTGAATAGTAAACCCTAAATTGATAAAAATCAGGGAACCTAACTCTTGTAAGAATAGGAAGGTATAACTTCTTTGAAATGAATTGTTTACTGTTATCAGTTGAATTGACCATGTAGGTTCTTATGGGAAGATAATCATATCCAGGTAAGGATGATGATACCATATTCATTGAAAGCATATTATTAGCTTTGTGAATAGTGAAATACCATGTTGCCTAGTAAGTGGCATCTAATGAGATTGTTAGGCTGTGAGAGCCATGAGTATCATCAAGGTCATGCTTAACAGATGACTTGTGATGAGATGATTGAGAAATGATAATTGATGTGAGTTAGACTTGTTACATTTAAGTATTCTACTTTCATAGCTGCTATGCTAATGATTAATGTTTGAGAACATGTATGATGTTAAAAGAATACTGAAATGTACCTAACTAATCAAGTATAATCATACCATGTAGAGCCCTGATCATAGATCCATCATTGTCAGAAAGCAAAATGATGGTGAAACAGGTTTTCCTAAGGGAACTCCTGGATCACATACTTTTGAGTATGTGGGGGAATATGGATGTGTAAATCCTTACATCCTAGTGTAGGAATTGATGTAGATGTATCTTAATCCATCAACCCTTCACTATATGTTTATGATGTAACACTCAAGGAAATCCTTATACCGCATCAATCAGAGATAAACAAGAAATCTCTCGATGATGAAGAGAGTACAGAATGCCACTGTAACTCTAAAAATAGCGAAGTACCAGATTACCTTGGTGAGCTATAGTAGTAGAGACACAAGATGTCATGCAAGTTATCCTCACTCTGACTGAGGAAGATGCGGTCATAAGAATCTGGCTCTCTTGATGACCTATGTATGATACCGATGCGACTTAACAAGTGATCGGTTGGAGTATGAGTGGTATACCTCATCTCCGCAGGGCGTAATAATGTTTGTAAACATAATCAATAGCGTAGTATATCTGTTAGGATTAACTACGAGATACTTGATTGATGTTACACTGAATAGTACACATGTTCTTCATATTTCTTAAATGATGAACTTCTACTTATTACCAAACTGCTGTTGAATACTTTGAGAGCTTTTATAGCTTATGTTATTCTTTCAATTGCTATATAAAGCTTCTAGTGGAGAGTTATAACTCTCGCTGGGACAATTATTTAAAATTGTCTCACCCCGTAGACTTCAACTTTTTAGGTGGTCATCGAAGACGGAGGAACCAGCCTACAGGTGACCAAAACCAGCAGCAGTAGCACCAGGAGCAGTAGTGAATCTCAGGTGGAGATACTGACTATTGAGTTATGTAGTTAGATAGTCCTATGTCGTCTCTGTACTCTCAGGTCCTAGGAGTTAGTGTCTGAGATTTTGGTTTTGACTCTTGAGAATTTTGTATCATGTTGTATATAATTACTCAAGAAGTAATTATCATAGATGTAAATAGTTTATTTCCTTTCTCTATGGAAGGAGTTTCATGGTTTCAAGATCTTATCTCAAAAAGTTTTAATTTCCCGTGATTTTTGTCTTCCGCTGTTAATCGATTGCTTCCGCTAAGTTTAAATCATGTTTATATCGGGATTTTGGAGATCAGAGCCCACAGTCATTGTGGTTCTTAGACCTGAAATCACTGCCCTCATCACATGTGGTTGGGTACACTTTGACATCATCAAACACAATCTTGAAATACATGTTGTTATAACGGTGATGATTGGGTGCCTTTGACACATGGGGACTAGACTGTTAGTGACATATATAGAATTTATCCCTCCTAAGGGAGTGTGATATCCTGACCACTTGAGGAGTGAGACTAAGAAATGCATGGCCATGCACATGTAAGTCAATATATGATATTGAGCTTACATATATCTCAGACGGTCTACTCTGAATCAAGAAACATGGATTGGAAGTTTATAGAGGATGAAAAGTCCATGCCTTGAGTTCAATCAGGATATCAACAACAAAGGAATTATACATTCACTATAACACCAATAACAGATTTTAGGTTGAAAGTTGTTCTCCAACTTTCCTTTTCACTTGGGTAGCACTGATGTATGACTAGGCACCACTCTTTGCTTGTGATGTCATAAGTTAGTTATAGACATTCACTACCAACTTGAAATGGAACCTATAGGTTCACACACATAGGATTAACCTGGAAGAGGAGTTTATCCATGAATGATGTTTAGATTGATGACTAAAGTGTTTACGTACTCAATTAAAAATTCAATCAATAGACTTGATTTGGAATAATCAATTTCAAGTGTTGAACCAACTGATTAGAGTGTCAGATTGTTTGAGAACTACATTGACTGAGTTCTGCACAACCTGGACCACCAACCGATCAGTTCATTTGGTGAACCAATCGGCTCATGGTCAGTGAGATGATCAGTTCACATGTACCAAATGAGCATGTTTTGGGTTTTCCGATTTGTGAGAAAAGATCCTTGTTCCACTTGTTCAATTCGATTGGGACAAGAATTAATCTTTTCATTAATCAGAAACGAATAAGGAAAGTCAATTGTGGGTCAGTCTGGGAAGTGAAATGACCAGTTCACTTGGTGAATCGATCAGCTCACCTACCCAAACTATCAGTTCAATTGTGAAATGATCGGTTCACCTACCACAATGTAATCAGTTCGTAGAAAATCCAGACCCTTCTACTCTAGCACAGACTGGGAAACATGACCCTAGCCTCTACTATAAATAGAGGGATACAGGGGGCTTCTCAGAACATCAGTTGCTCTGCAAAGTTGTTGTCCTCTCTAGTTGTGGTAACTGAGAGAGACAATCAAGTTCTACCTATCTAGGGAGGAATAGTGAGGGAAAGACAACTGTAGAAAAGCAATTGATGGTGGGATAGTGTGTCAGTGACTAGTACGGTGATAGAAGGGGATAACTCCTTCTAGTCTATTCATTAGGATGACTAGAGTTCCTGATAGTCTGTGTGGACTATCTATAGAGGTGGGAGATTTCTTCTTCTCATGAGGACGACTGTCAACAACAGTCTGAGTCAGGACCAGGAGCTGCACAGACGTCGTCGAAGACTAGGTGGTTGAAGGCTGCACTAGTTGTGAGGTATTGTTGCTAAGCAAGCCTCAGGACTAGGTATATCTCGCTAAACCATCTTTCCTATTGCATATTTGTTTATGCAATATGATGGTTATGTGTTTTTGGTTAGATAAATTTTTGTTTCCGCTACCGATTCTGATCCCACAAAACCCAACAGAAGAACCATGACCAGGAACCCTAGAAGAACCAGACACCTTTGTGAATCCTTGTTGCCATCGGGCAGAGTAAATTATATTCTACCATCAACCCCCACTTACCATGTTGTTTACTACAATTCCTACAAGATAAGTGGCTATAGTTCATTTTTCCAAAACTCCATACTTTCGACAATGACCTACGAACTACCAAAACATAACCTTCATGTCTACAAACACAATAGAAGAGAAAATTATCACTGAACCACGACCTCAAGGCTCTGGCTAAGGACCATCTACCCAACTATGATTGAATCCTAGACTATATACTTATCATCTAGGGTCACTTGTATCGACGATACATTTTATACAGGTCAATAAACTAACTACTTCTTACTTTATTAAGTCATGGGTTGTAATTTCTTAGGATTATCTCCTAAAATCCTACTGTCATAAAACCTAGTAACTAGTAATAAAATTTGGTCGAGTTACTCCATCTTATAAACTTATACATGCTTCTAAACATATAAACATGCTAGTATGATAACATTAGGTTAGACAAAACTTATAATTTCTTTATCAATGCTAATTTTAGGAAATCAATAAGTCCATTTGAATATTATAAAAAACTATGTTATGTTATACATATATATGAATGGTTCTATAGTAACAACCTTTCATGGTTAATCAACTATGTAAATATAAGTCACATTAGTACTAAGACATATGTTTTTATATGCCTTATGGATAAACAATGATTTAGTGAAATGGGTAGATATTATTAGTAAAAATTCGAGTTTATAAATACTATTATTATTGAGAATTTGAAACACTAGATTTCACATAATTTTTATAATACTAGGAAGTGTGTTTATAAATACACACCTTAATTGAGTTAAAGGGGTAAAAGAAGAAAACATACTTATACATATAGCAGAGTGGTCTTGTAAAGAAATGTGGATAACCCATTATCTTGACAAATATATCTTAGATGAATATACTTAACATACTTCTTATAATTTGTATATTTGAGACCTAGATAATAGTAATAGTGATGATATACTTACGTATGTGATGGTAAGGAACCTATTCATAAGCCCTAGAATGATAATTTAATGGTGAAATATGGAATAGAAACCCTAGATGGAAAAAATCTAATCCTAAATAAGTCAACTTGAACAAACTTTATTCCAACCAAAGGAACATCAAATAACCCTAGTAAATTATTTCTTGCCAGATTATAGAAATTTACATCCTTGACTCTTGTGAACCTCATGATCGGAATCTCTATTTTTATATTGAGTTATTAAATTCCCTCTTGAATTCCATGTATGTTGTTTTGTGGTGAACCCAATACTTCTGTAAGCATTTCTTACCTCTTTGAAAGTTCACCACATTAAATTTATTATTGTTGGATTGCGTTGAATATTATTATAGCACTTGACTTGATCAATTTGGGGTTTTGACTCCCTGGACTTTGGTCCATTTGGGATTTGGCCCCATTAGAGGTTGGGCTTGCTTGAGGTAGGGTATGTCCCGCTTCCATGTGCACATGTTGTAATGGTTTAGTCAACCCCCCATTGACAGGTCAAAATAATTATTAGGCTCAATGTAGTTCTTTCATAGATGATTGGACATAAGGCATTCTATCCCTTGAAGGAAATTATATAATAGTGCTCAACATTAATATTCAAAAAGTTGATCATTACAAGTACTTTGATAATTTGATATCTTGAATTATTTTGCACAGTCTTGTGTAAGTTTCATCTTGAAATATAAACATTGAAATGTTACTATTCTTACTTTGGAAGATTTCGTCCACCAAATATTCCTTGCTTAGAATTGATAATACCTTGAATCATAATTAGTACCTATATTTTGCAAATAGCTAGATATAAGAATCTAGTACCAACCAACTGACGTAAGTTTCCAAATATGGGTCCATCTGTGGTTTTGTTCCCTTTGGGAACTAACAAACAAGTGGTAGATGGAAGATATTTAAGAGACGTGCACATGTAGTCTTCCATTGAAGACTAGATAGGAATGAATTCTTATTCTTGAACTTTGCAATCATATTTGTAAGATTCCACAATTCTAATGGAAAAACATGATTGTAATAGAGATTTGTTTAGGGTTAAACTTGGACTACGCTACACCTTGTTCTATTAATCCATATCTCGCTCGTCCTCTCTAACCGCTCCGGCGATTAGGGTTTCGACGCTGGGATACCTTATCGCCCTAGTGGCGTCTTTCTTCTCCTTCGTGGTTACCTTTTCTTGCAAGTCAAGGTTGGTAGTCTCTCGTGGACTAGGTACGACCAGAGATGGCAGAAGAATTAGCAGAGAGGTACGCAAGACTGGAACATGAGGATGAGGAGGAGGCGATTCTCGATCTTCCTAGCGGAGGACAAGAAGAGGCGGAGGACCATGTGTCTCTAGCGCTGGTGGCCCGATTACTGACTGATCGCCCATATAACTTCTGGGCAATGAAGAGAACCCTAACCCTAGCGTGGTCCCTCAAGGAGAGCGTCGTCTTTAAACAACTGGACATGGAGGCTTTCGTAATCCAGTTCCTCCATTAGAAGGACAAGCAGAAGGTCCTGGAGAACGGTCCATGGCATTTTGATAACCGGTTTCTTCTCACGAAGGAAGTCGACGATGGAGATGTACCCGGGCAGATTGTCTTCAAGGAATGTATTTTCTGGGCACAGTTGTATGGACTACCGCTGGGGCAAAGATCCACGACAGTGATTACGTCGATAGCTGAGAGGATTGGGAGGCTAGTGGAACTCGACAAAGATGACCTGGGGTGGGATTCTTCAGTCCGAATCCGATTAGCATTGGACGTGTCCAAACCCTTATGGCGTGTACAGAAGGTTAAAGACAGCAGGGGGTGGTGACGGAAGTAGAGATCAAGTACGAAAGTTTGCCCAATTACTGTTACATATGCAGGAAACTGGATCATGTGGATCGGGACTGCCCTAAAGAGGAAGATGATGACACGATTCAACGTGGGTGGGGAGCCTGGCTGCGGGCGTCTCCACGGAAACCAAAAGAATCCGTTGTTGAAGAAATCTACGGAGCACGAAGCTCAAAGAAATCACTGCAGTTCCATGTAAAGCCCAAGCGAACAGGGGACCGGGAGGAAAGCGGTGGATAGAGGGGAAAGGAGCTAGCGACGGCAGGAGGTCAGCGGGACCAATGGCGGAAGGGTGGATCGGACAACAGAGTTCAATCCGGCGACCAAAGGAACAAAGTTCCAAGCAATACCAAAGAAAATAGCAAGTCCAGGCTCGGGGAGCAGCACACTCAAAGATCTATCGAAGAAACCCTAGCAGTGACAGGGGAACGGGAGAAGGATGAAGCGCCCAGGTCTGTTGCACGAGCGGAGAATAGGGATAATCCTATTACTACTGTGGAGGATCGGCGGGAAGAGTACAATAAGCAGAATCGGGAAGGAAATCCACATGATAAGGAGTCTACTGTCTCTAACATCTTTTCTAACATTCTCTCCGATCTGGGGCGAAACAGAGGGGTGGAAAATAGGCAAGCTGGAGAGGTGCCAACCTCGGGCATGTGATACAACAACGGAAGCGGGGAAAGTATGAGAGTTACCAGAGGACAAAGGACAAAGATGCGGAACAAAACTCATCAGGTCTTAAAATCACCAGCGAGACAACACATCAAGGGAAGAAGAGTTCATATCCGACGTAGGTCAGAGGTGAGAGAAGTCGAGGAACAAGAGGAAACACACACAGCTGGTCATCAGTTGGGTAAAAGAGTTAGGACGGATGATATTGTGATAGTTGCAGACATAGATTTGGAGACTGTTTTCGTGCACAAAAAACACATTGTTCAACAGGTGCAAGGGGTTGAGGCGGCACCGTCTTTCTCTTCAGTAGCGGGTACTGACGCAGACCAGACCCGTGAACAACAATGAAAATCTTCAGCTGGAACTGTCGAGGCTTGGGAAAACTCGACAGTAGGAGAGCTCTTCGTACTTGGGTAGGGAGAGAAAGGCCCAACCTGGTGTTTCTAGCTGAAACCATGGTTGCTGACATAAAGCTAGAGGAAGTAAAATGTTTCTGTGGCTTCAATGACGGTCTGTGTCTCTCAAGCAACGGGAGATCGGGAGGATTGGGTCTTTGGTGGAAAGACATTGTTGTGGAGGTCATTAGCTATTCTGATCATCACATCGAGTGTTGGGTCCAAGAAGGTATTAATCAGATGAAATGGAAAGCAGTCGCCATCTACAGTTGGGCAGATCAACAGAATAAATATCGCACCTGGGATCTCATGCGGAAGGTCATGGACAATTCTGAGGCTCCTACTATCATGTTCGGGGACTTTAATCAAATTCTTTCCAATGAGGAAAAGTGGGGGGGCACCCAGGCCAGAGCGCTGGATGCAGGATTTCCGTGATGCTGTGGATGATTGTGGTCTATTCGACTTGGGTTTCTCTGGCAAACCGTTCACTTCGGAAAGAGGAAAACAGATTGATAATCTGGTGAGGGAAAGATTGGACCGAGCCTTGGCAAATTATGAATGGAGTAGGATTTTCTCTTCTTGTAAAGTTATCCATCTTCCTTTTTACATTTCTGATCACTGTCCAGTCGTCATCTCTGCTGATCACACAAAGAAGGAAAAGAAAAGGAGGCAGCATTATTTCCGGTTCGAACCGATGTGGATACACGAGGAGGGTTTCCTGGATACTATACAGCGTGCATGGGGAGATCATTACAGGGGGGGACTGGTGGACAAGATTGTGGGGTGCGGAGAAAAGCTTAATTTTTGGGCTATGACACACTTGGGAAATATCAGGAAAAAAATTAGGGAGATAGAAAAGCTATTGGTAGAAGAGCAAGAAAAACCACCGAACAACCAAGTGCTGAGAAACTGTGAGGTGTTGGTAAAGGAATTACAGCAATGGCATAGACGGGATGAGGAATACTGGTGTGCAAGGGCACGTGGTAATGAAATGAAGTCGGGTGATCGAAATATGGCATACTTCCATCACAAGGCTTCTCATAGAAGGAAAAGAAATCAAATTGATCAGTTGCTTGATAAAAATAATGTTCTACGCACAGAAGAGAAAGAGATTGAATCAGTGGTGGTGGATTTTTTTGAGGAGCTCTTCACTACAAGTGATCCGCAGAACTTAGAAGAGGCAGTTTTGGGGCTAAGCGAAATAGTTAACTCGTCTATGAATGTGGCTTTGGAAAAAGACATTACAGACAAGGAAATAGAAGAAGCTTTGGCAGACATGCACCCTAACAAAGCACCTGGGCCCGACGGATTGAAACCTCTTTTCTTCCAACACTACTGGAAAGTCGTGGGAAAGGATGTAGCTAATTATATTGAAGGGTGGTGGAAGGGAGAGGAGGATATTGGGAAAGTGAACTCTACGGTGGTGGTCCTTATTCTAAAAGTTGAGAAGCCAAAAAGTCTAGCTGAATACAGACCCATTTGTCTTTGTAATGTGGTCTACAAAATTGCCTCTAAGGTCATGGCCAATAGACTCAAGCCGTTGATGGATAATCTGATTTCTGAGAATCAAAGTGCCTTCATACCAGGGAGAATGATTACTGACAATGCTCTGGTTGCCTTTGAAGTACACCACAAAATGAAGAATGAAGGAAAAAATAAAAAAGGCAAGTTTCGCCTTGAAGCTAGATATGTCTAAAGCGTATGATAGGGTGGAGTGGAAGTTCTTAGATGTGGTCCAAGAAAAGATGGGTTTTGGAAGATTATGGAGAAGCAAAGTTTAGGATTTTGTATCATCTGTTAATTTTCCTTTTGCCATCAACGGTAACCGGTCCAGGAAGATACTATCATCCCGCGGCCTCAGGCAAGGTGATCCTCTCTCCCCCTACTTGTTTATTCTTTGTGTTGAAGCCTTCTCAAAATCTATTTCTTTAGCTTTAGCAAATAAATCTATTAGGGGGGTCAATACCAGCAGAAATGGACCCCCCATCACTCACCTCTTCTTTGCAGATGACAGTATTCTCTTTGCAACCAAGGAAGAATGCATGATATTAGCTAGTATTATTAGCCAGTACGAACAGGCATCGGGACAAAGAATCAACCTAAGTAAAACTGAAGTTGTTTTTAGCAAAGGAGTACCGCACCACCAAAGAGGGGAGTTGTTGGATGTTCTAAAAGTAAAAGAGAAACAGAGACATACCAAATATTTGGGTCTGCCGGTGTCCATTGGAAGATCAAAGAAGCAGGTCTTTAGCTATATCAAGGACAGAGTTTGGAAAAAGCTTCAGGGGTGGAAAGAAAAATTCCTATCTAAACCGGGAAAGGAGGTGCTTGTCAAAGCGGTAGTAAGGCGATTCCAATGTATGTTATGAATGTCTTTCAACTACCGGTGGGCTTAATTGATGAGATACAAAGCTGCATTGCTAGGTTTTGGTGGGGTGCAAAAAATAATGAAAGGAAAATTTCTTGGATGAGTTGGAACAGCCTTTGTAAGCCTAAAAGAGCGGGGGGTCTGGGCTTTAGAGATCTTCATGCTTTCAACCAGGCCATGCTCGCTAAACAAATTTGGAGGCTGTTCACGAAAGTAGACTCCCTGGCGTATAAAATTCTGAAGGCAAGATACTTCCCGAGATCGAGTATTTTGGAGGCTAGACGTGGCTACAATCCCAGTTTCACATGGAGAAGCATCTGGGGCGCCAAACCGGTGTTACTGGAGGGAGTTAACTGGAGAGTGGGGAATGGTAGAAGCATCAGTATATGGAAGGATAGATGGACGGTGGGTTAGCACGAGAGCTTCCAGGATTCTTACCTGAGCCATGTCAATGATTTGGGTTTAGTCCAGGACATAATGGCAGAAGAGGGGGGGTGGGACAACCAACTGATCACAGCAGTGTTCCCGTCAGTGGTGAGCTCCAGTATCCTGCGCACGCCAATCAGCAGCCGTCTCCAAGAAGATTCGCCATACTGGTGGTCGGAGGACAAAGGGTGTTTCTCGGTTAAGTTTGCCTACTGGTTAAGCCTGCTGGGAAAGGCGGAATACAGATCATCACGAGGAGCAGACAGGAACGAACTCTGGAAGCTGGTTTGGCAGTCACAGCTACCGCCGAAGCTCGCCCACTTTCTATGGCGGGTGTGTACGGGAGGCTTGGTGACAAGAGGCCGTCTGTGGGACAGACATTGCATCACTGCCGGCAACTGTACCCGCTGTAATGCACCAAAGGAGACTATCTCTCATGTGTTCTTCAGATGCACGGCGGCGAGGGAGGTGTGGGCAGCTGCTCAGATTCCACTCCAGCCCGAAGAGCTAGACCAGGTGAGCCCGGCGGAGGCCGTGTGGGAGATGCACGAAAGGCTGAGCCAATCGGAGTGTCTACGATCGTTTGGTATTATGTGGGGGCTATGGTCACACCGGAACAAGGTGGTGTTTGAGACCAGCAGGGCGTCACCGGAACAGTTCATCCGGCAGGCTATCACCTTCTGTGAGGATTTTAGAAGAATAAACGAGCGGACACGGACGACAGGGGAAAGGGAGGAAGTCGCAGAGGGGGCGAGATGGACAAAACCATCGCCGGGGAGGTATAAGTTGAACTGCGATGCCGCGATGGGTCAAGGAGGCTCGACCGGCCTGGGTGGAGTCATCCGTGATACTGAAGGCATCTTGCAGGCGTTGGTGGCGGAAAGAATTCAAAGCACAGGGGACGTCCGTATCGTGGAAGCACTAGCTATCCTGGCTGTGATGAAACGAGCTAGTGAGTGGGGATACACGACCATTGAAGTGGAAACATACTCGAAGATGGTGGCGGAGGCTGTTTGGAAGCTGACCAAAAGGAGGGATTACCTCGGCTTGCTGGTGGATGAAATTAAGTCAGTAGGAAATTCATTTGTTTTCTTTTCAGTTAGTTTTGTTCGACGATCAAGTAACAGACTAGCCCATGAAATAGCGAAATGTGCCCTTCAGGGCACAGTGAGCTCTTCAAGGGAAGTACTTGACGTCCAATCTTTTATTTTTGATGTAGCTCGTACTGATATCTCTTAATATATAAGGCGGTTAACTTTAAAAAAAATAGAGATTTGTTTATATTTCTAATATTATTTTGTACATATTCAACTGTAAGGATCTAGTCTTTATAGGGGTTCTAGAACAGCTCTATCTTTATTTTACTTTTTAGTTTATCATTGTGAGTTTGTAGGATTCATAAGTATCTATTGTAATCGTGGAGCATTATTATAATGAATTATGCCTTCATCAAATTTTGTGTTCTTCTATCTCTTTGCAATGAAATCTCAAAAATTAAAATAACAGTTTAAAAATTGTAATATCTCTAAAACCATAGTTACAAATTCCAAATGCAACATCACCTAGAGGAAGGGTATGGGTTAGTCATCTTAAGGACATTTGATACAAATTAAAGACATAATTATCCATGAATTTTGGACGGTGACGGGGTTTGAGCCTGAACTAAGCAGACAACTAATGAGACCTTAAATGGAAGTTTTACAAGAAATCCTAAGGTAATCTTGTGAACAAGTTGATAGGAGAGGGGCATATCATAGTTTAAAAAAGGCATTGTCTCTTAATATTGTGATTCCATTCATTTTTTCATACTTTTGATCCACCACCTTAAGATGATCAAGTAATCTAATTTTTTTCCTCTTGATTGCATTGAATACAAGATAGGTAACATGATATTTAGTTTCCTTTTATTGCATTAGTTACAAAAAGAAAAAAATGTTTGTGTATATCACGTAGTTGCATAACAAATCAATGCAGATTGCATATCTTTTGCATGATTCATTCTTACATCATGTACCCATGTTATTTTCTTCTAAAAAGTATAATTTAGGGATACACATCCATACCCTTTGAAAAGAAAAGAAAAAAATTGATTTGCTATAGTGAAACCCAAACATTCTCTTCAATCATACTAAAATAGTGGGCCAATAAAAAAACTTTTTATGAAATAAAGAGGAAGAAGTTGTTGCCCTAAGCTCTTTGAATCTTTCTTCAAAAAGAGATGAAAACAACTATGTGATGTATTATTTTGTTTACTCTCATCAATCTGATTAGATTTTCAGTGCATGCATCATTCCAACCATAACATTAGGCAGTAGGATTCAAGCATTCCATATTACCCTCATGTTGTAAGTTCATCATGTTTGTTTTTGCATAAATGATTCAAAATTACTTGTGATTCTTCATAAGCCACCTACTTCACTCCACCAATTTCTCTTATTGGTAGGCCATAAATATGATATCTCCTCATTCATTCTTACAAGAAACTACTTCCAAGTAGTTGGTAGTTAGGATAAGAGCAATGTAGATAGGGAACAATAAGATGCACCAAGTGAATGCCTATTTGACTATGACATTAACTGCTCAATTAATAGTATTTCACTGATATAAGGGTGAACATATTTAATTTATGTTTTTCGTCACTTTAGAGTAGTAATTTTTTCAGTGGTTGGTAAGAGCCAGTTTGGGACCACCAGGTGGAGGTAGTTGAGAAGTGAAGTTCATATTAGTTGTCCTTTTGACTTATCTCAAATAGATCCAAGGTTAGTGTTTCTTGAGGATGAGCAACATTTAATCTTAGGGGATTTTGATGCACTGGATATTAGTCACTTTTCACAGGCTATATTATTATGTATCTGGTGTACATTTGATCATGTTGATGTTATCTGTGCACAATTTATCATTATTGTCATGTGATAAATATTTTAATCAAACATTTCCTATTTTTACCGATTCATATTGATTTATCATGATTTATGAGTCTTATGTTCTTCTTTGTTCAATTTTAGGAAAATTGCCAACTCCTAGATCAGCTCGGTGCTACCTACAAAAGAATCAATGCTACCGACATGATCAACAGTAATGCAGCAAAAGTGGTTCGGTGACACCGACCTCCTATTAGTGGTACTGACTTGCACACGAAAAATTATCAGGAGATGTTAGGGAGAAACTCGATGCCATCGAAACTTATGTCAGTAATACCAACATTTCATAGGGTGTCAAGATCCAACAAAGGACTCAGTGACACTAACTTCCTAGTAGTGGTACCGACTTGTCGCGATCAAACAAGATTAAAGACCACAATTAATCTAAAAGTCACAACTTATTGACCCCCTAAGTAAATCCTATGACTAAGGAGGATTTCACATGATAGAGGAGATCTGTTAGAAGAGAAAGGAGAGGAGAAAGCTACATTTAGAACAATTTGAGCACTTCTAGTGGACCAATTTGGAGCTGAAAGACAAAAAATCACCACATTCGTCATAGGGAGTCAACTTGATCATCTTCTCCATGGTTTTTCATTGATTCTTTAATGTTTTACCCATCTTTCTATTATCCATTTGTTTGTATGACAACCGAAATCATGCGGGGCTATTCCCCTAATTCCTTAGGATCCGGTAGTATCTTGGTTATGTACTGTAATTGGCAATTATGAGTTAATATTTATGTTTCCCTATGGACATAACTCTATGATTTCTTCATGATATATATATTTTTTAATACCATAGTTGATTTTTTAGATTGTGAATTACTTTCAAATAGGGATTAAGGTGGTTGGACATGTCATAGATTTACATAGCCTAGACCACACTTTGAGAGAAGGCTTACAATGGTGAAGGGTAGAGCCAGAGGTATTGTTAAAGCATCTAACTAATAATTAAATCTCTATGAGAGTGCGATTTGTATTAGATTGCTTAGTGAATTATGCTGTGAGTGGATGATTCTTGCTATAGGTCCCTTAGTCCAGGGTTAGGAGAACTGAGTATTGATAAATAACATTAATTTTAGTATAAACCATGGTGAAACTGTATTCCTAGGGAATCCACTCCAATTGTGATCCCAACCTAAGTAACTTAGTTTTACTTATTACAATTAGTTAATCAATCAATTAATCAATCACTTTTTATCAGGTCTAGATGATCGAGCCATGATTAGTAGTATTCTTTGGATTCACTTGTCCCTTTGTTTGATATCTGGTTCTCTTTTGGCCTATGTTAATTTGATAAATGCACTTGTGTTTAACACGTGTAGCAAACATGCATTACAACCCATGCAGGAATGATAAAGAAGCATGCTACTATTGTTGAGAGCTAGGGTATATTAAGAAAAATTTCCCAAACCTCTTGAAGAAGGAATAAAACTAGAATAAGGATACAAATTCACAACCTTAGCGAAATTGTAGGACTTTTTCCATGGAAGTAGAGAAAGAAGATGAGGACTAAGGTAATAGTTGATCCACTTTCACATAAATATGTTTTATTATAGATACCATATGTCACATATTTCTTTTCATGAGTATGAACATAAGTGAACCTTGAATTGCTAACTATCATTCTCAAAAGAGAAGAAAAACCCTATGGCAGGTAGTAGCCTAGAGAAATTTTGAGGAAGATTTTTATTTTAAGGTTGGTAGAATTGTCACAACCCGATTTTCCACAACTAATTTAAAACTTAGAATATGATTTTATTAAATTACATTTTTTGAATAGATTAATGTAAGAGAACATGATATGATATTTTTTTAGAATAATGAATTAGAAAAATTAAAAAGAAAATTTAAAATATTTTTCTCTTTATATATGCCAGAATGTCTATCATTTAACTTAAAGGGTGAATATTAGTTTTCCCTTTTTCTTTTTCTTTTTCTTTTTCTATCTTCTATCCTTTAGGATGATTAAGAGCAATAAAACAAAATGACAAAATAAGTGGAATTAAAAAAAATGGAATAAATAACTTAAGGAAGAAATTTTACTTATCATTTTATAATTTTTTACAAAGGAAGAAAGTATCATTAACCTCTTTTCTCTTTCTCATCCAAGAAAGTTTCTTAAAAGGCAAAAAATATATGTGATATGAACTTTGAGGGGACAATCAATGTCCACCTATAAAATGACTCAAAGAAAAACAAAAGAAAAAAAATTCCATTTATTTTATCCTTTAAATACATAAAAGTTATGTAAAGGACCCTTATGAAAATTATGGACAAAACATATGTAAAACTCGAATTTTATTAGATAGGAAGGATCTAGGCTGCCTATTGAGTGTGTGGTCAAATTTTGGTATCATTTTGACTTGGTTTGACCCCTCAAAACAATTAGGGAAGGTTTTCATATAATTTTATTAGAATTTGATTAGAAAGTCATTTAATGCACCGATTACAATATAGTCCAAGATTTATATCCTATGTCACTCTTCTTTTTTTTCTTTTCATGTCCATGCACACACCATCTAAGGGTCCACATTTAATTATTCAATGATCCAACAACTCTGCGATTGTCCTCTTCCTCTGATTCTGTCGCGAGTTTAAAACACCTTGCATGGATTCCTTTCCCAATCCATTCTCCCTCATCTCACAACCTTTTTGTGAGGTTTCTTCTACAATGATTTGGTATTCCCTCCCCAATTTGGATGATCTATTAATTCCTTTCCCACTATCTCTTTGAGTGAAATGTCTAAACTAACACTTGTCCCCACATCAAGTTATAGAGATCCCAACTCGTCTTCTTGTTCCTATATAAAGTATGGTAATCAACCCACAAACGTCACCCTTGGCTCCTTGTCTATCAGTTTCACCTTCGATGCCCTGATCTACCACTGCCTACTCAATTCACCCTTTCGGCAATCATCTCACCTTCCACACCTCTTGCCACTACCAACAAAGCAATTTTACACCCTATAAGCATCACCATCAACTCCTTGATGTTTTTGAACAATGGTTTTTCACACATTTCCCCAACCGCCATACCCTATAACTATGTTCCAGGTTTGCAGTAGTGTTTCATCACCACACCACTTTAGTGGCCCTCCAACCCAAGAAATTGTGGCTACGACTTCACTAGATCTCAGTTATGGCTGATCAACTGGTTCTGATCCCCTTTATTCAGTGTTTTCTCATTGTTTGATTTAGAGATTTGTCTCCCATGTTTCTTCCTATTTCTGCCAAGCTCACATGACTCTCTAGTAATTGTCATCATGTGATGATACCTTTTCCTTTAGTTTGATCTCACAACATATTTCCCCTAATTTTCATGCTTCCCTCATTACGTTTTCCCTGGTTCCTATCTCTGGGTACCTCCTCGTTCACGACCAAAGTAGAGATGTAGCTCTAGTACACACCAAATCCCATGAGTTGGCACCCTAGCTTCATAGAGATGTGGCGATCTCACCTACGAGTTGCTCAAACAATCCCAATCAGACCCTCTTGCGGTCGATGACAAGTCTTGGAATCTCAAGAAAAGATCAGATCCACAATGATTGATCAGAGGTTGCAGGCCTCTGTGAAGCTCCTTGGAGACAAAATCAAGAAGGAAAAATGGAAAGGGTAAAACTATCTTGATGACCATGTTGATGTAAGCAACCAATTCTAATTACAATTGTAATGTAGTTGTTATATGTGCATTTCTATTTTCAAACCTGCGACTTCAATTTTTGAGTTAAATGCCTATTTTTCCTCCGCTTATTTGATTTATTTGTCATGCACACCTGAGTCTTCTTATTTTTACATGTTTCATTTACACTGGTCGTACTATTATTGAAATCTTTGTCACAATATAGTTCTCTACTCCCTTCTTGGTCAGCGTGGTAGTATTCATAGAAATTACCTACGATCTTAGGAAAATGAGTAAAATATGTATTGAAAGCTCTTTTGATTCTATTTTGTTCTATACTACTGTCAAACTCTATTTTCCACATAAAAATGCTATAATATTTAAACAAAAAAACTTAGGGTTTAATGACTTGGAATAATGTGCACATTACGTTATTAATCAAGTTATAGGTGATTAAAGGCTCAATAAAGATAGAGGACTTGACCATGGTGGTTTTCTATAGGTAAGTGAGCTATGCATTCTTGGTATAATTAAATTTTGTTTTATTGGATGTTCTATCCTTATAGTTATGCATATTATTATGTTCATAAATTTATGAATATTCTTCAATTGATACCATGTATAGTATCAATGAATGATTGTTTGATTGATTATAGTCCATTGCATAAACGCTAGATATGGCCATGGTCCATGAATAATGAATAATGTTCAAAGAAGGGAGTAATCCCATTATGTCACTAAGATGGAGAAATCCCATTATGTAACTATGATGGATAAATCATGTTATGGTCAAGATTAAGATTAAGGACATTAATAATCAAGTAAATTACCTAAGATAGTGAATGAAGTTGAGGATTTTGTTAAGGTTGTATATACACGTCCATCTTAGACCCTTGGATCATTATGGGCTTTTCTAACATTATGGCCTTTCTAGAAATTAGGGGATCATATGGGGCATTAACAGAGGTAGCATACATACACTAATCCAATTCTTCATGTATAAATGATTCAAAGAATGCTTAACCATAATCCAGGGTCCAATTTATGTCAAATTTATTTCATGTCAAGCTTACTTTATGTCAAGTTATAGTTACATCCTATCATATAAAGTGCAAAGTACCACTTACATATGATGTTGTTTGTTTTGCATGATAGGGGGCGTGACACCCACATGATTAGGAGCTATTAAAGATAAAAAGAAAAAGCAAGGGACATGTGGATTTGAAGTATCGCCTGGTGGGATGTCATCCCGATCCAACCTTTTAGTTATCATTTATATCATATAGTAGTTTTGTTAACCAAAATTGGATTAGTAGATTCAGACTTCTAGATGAACATGTTTTAGATCTGATGTTTATGAATTATGTACGACCTATGTTTCAAATTAATGCACAATGTTTCATTTACTCAGATTGCAAGGATTAGCATTTTGTGGCATCCTCTTGAGTATAATGCATCCTCTTAGTGGTTATATATATATATATATATATATATATATATATATATATATATATATATATACAAACACACACACATATATATATATAAATAATGTCTTAAAAAGTAGGATGTTACATTATGGTCTATGAGAAAGCAGGTAGATGAAAACTAGGCAAAGATATGATTCATATGTCCTAACCCTAGGTATATGTCCATTTTAGATGGCCACCAAAAAATATAACAAGGCCAGTGAAAAGATAGATGATGGTGTTAATTATTATTTTTTTATTATCAAGAGAACTTCCCCCGTCGAAGTGCCATTTTTGTGACTTCCCCAAACAGTATAAAAATAAGGAAGTGGGCATGAAGAAAACCATAAGACTACCTTAGAGGACCTGGTTTGAGAACCCAGTGCTCTGGGTCAAACGCCCCATCACCCAATAGATAATGTTTTGACACTAGTGGACTTCCACTGGATAAGACCTGAATCTTTCTCTGGAAAAGGACATGTTGATGTAGTCACTAAGGGTGAAGAGTGTATTAGAAGCATGAAACATTGTTCCCTTGTCCTGGATTGCTCTCAGAAATCTAGGGTTTGTTTTGCAGCTCACATGCTAAAGGGAGCTACTATACATGGTGGGATAATTTTCTCAACTCAAGAGAAGCTGATGCATCTGTACTCACATGGGAGGGATTTGTTGAAGCTGAAAACATGTATAACACCTAATAGTTACCATCACATCCCAAACAACTCCTTATTGACTTGGGACTCCTTTCTAAGGTTTCTAAGCCTTATTAAGATTCATTAGGTTTCTTAGATCTATTTCTCAATCTTTATCCTTTTTAGGTCAACAAACTCTAAAACAACTTTTCTACTCATAAAAACCCTAATTACTCAAATTATCCACATTAAGGGTATTTATTCTCAAATTAGCTTAAGAACATCATAAATCTGTCTTATGGACTTCTGTAATTAAAACCACTAAAAGTCATAATTGCCAAAATTAGGGTTTCTAGGCCCATTAATGCACTTTCATATACATGGAACCCTAAATTAAGCCAATTATGCACAAAGATCATCATTTAGATCTAATTTTTCCTTTAATTAACAATAGGTTAATATTCAACTCAAAATATTTAGGGAACATCATTAGAACTAATAATCATCAAATCTTAGGGTTTTCACTTAATAAAACCATTAAAAATGTCATCTTTATACACTTTTTGAATTGCAAGAAACTTTTTTCTTCAATTTTATTTTTAATGGATCCTTTAAATTTTTTTGATACATTTTCATATAGTTTATCTTTATCTGAGTTACCAATTTATTTCTAGAATATTTTCCAAATAAAGAGTTAAGGACCAATCACATGGTGTCACATGTACCTTTTCTTTTTCTTTTCTCCTTTCCTCCTTTTTGGCTCATGAATCTTTCCCTTGGATCTGGTTCCTTTCTGACCCAGTGACCCACCCTCTCTCACGTTCTTCTTCTCCGCACAGAGCCCATGCGGGAGCTCTATTTTGGGATGGGGAAAGCAGAGCCCCTTTGAGAACCTATCACACTAAACGAGATTACTCAAAACATAAAACACAATCAATCACCAATTAACCACATACCCAAAAATACGAGTAAATTAAAACCGATTTCAACGTCAGCACCCACTCAGAAACATTTGCATAAGAGCCCAACATCTTTCTTATATCCATACTATGCCAAGAATGTGATACAAATTGTTCTATCACCTTAGCTACAACATATATACACAGGAGAACAATATTTTTATATGCCACACAACAAACATTAACATGCTAACAAAATTCCAATTCATTTCAAACACCATATACAAACTTTTCCTACTCGGACCTAAGAGTACAGGGATGACTCTAGGACACACTAGACATCTAATCAACTTTTTCAAAGATTCATTACTATAGCTCCTCTTTGCTACTACATGTTTTTTTCATCACTTTCGATTACCTAAAAAAATGTGGTGAACCACAAGGGTGAGACCCATGTCCCAGTAAGAGATATGACCTCCAATAACATTTATTGATTCCAACATTTTTAGGTAATGAGACAGCTTAAGCAATTTAGTCATATATAACAAATAATCTAAACAACATGATGATTAACAAAATACATAAAGGAGCAGATAATAACTATCTTCATTAGCCAGACTATTCTCATATCCCTATTAACAGTATAAGGAGTCTAGAAGCATGAACATCTCTAACATCATGAATAAATCTAGTATCATATGCATATCTAACAACATCAACATGTCTAACAGGTTGAACATATCAACATCATAAGAAGAGCTAAAAACATAAGCACAACTATCTAGATAAGCATGATTAGCAATATATGCATCTCTAGTTACAAAAGCATGGCTAGCATGCTAAACATAACTAACAACATGACATAGTTAGCATCATGATTATAATCAGTAGTAGCAATATAGTTATGAAAACAAGCATAACTATTGTATGTACGCATCTACAATCTTAAGCATATCCACAATCTAAGTATATCTACTATCCCATAATTGCACAAAGCATCATCTTTATGTAAAGATAACAAACAAGGGTTATCATCCAATGTGAAATGTCATGTGTAACCCTAAAAAAGTATGCTACATGGCTGTATTACATCTTTTAGTATGCCCTGGGGAGTTTGAGTCATACCACTCAAAGTCCAACTGACTACCGCTTGGTCGCAATCAGTTCCACATAGGATCTAGGAAGAGCCGGACTCCAAGATCTTCTCCATACTCATTCAGTACGAGTCTGCACCGTAGTGACAGATAGCCAAACTACAAAATAGTGACATATAGTCATGTAACTAGCCCACCTTGGTACATGTCATAGTGCTAGCATCTAGGGTATTTGAACCCAGTCATTGAGGTACAACCACGATTGTCTTCTAATCACATCATGTTATAATCATTGTGACCCGACCAAATTCGTTCTCAAAAAGTGGGCTAGGTATGACCACAACCATCCTCCTGAAACACTTGGTGTCAAGATGACAAGCACCATTCATACTCAATATTATGCGCTCTGAGTTTCCCTTCGGAATACTATTTTCACCATCCAGCAAGTTCTGACACTGAAGATGGTTCTATGGCACATGGCACTACATGGTTAGAGTTTCACTTGATGAGTTATTTCCAATTGGGTGAATTAAGGCTGCATCAAACAAATGGACATACAAACCCTAATTCACATCTAGCAAGCATATAATTATCACAACTTCAAAAGTTATAAAACATGTAAAACACAATTTCTCATCTCATCATCACATGGTACTATTCATTTGTTATTCATGAGACAACACTAGTCATCATACTATCACGAGATATAAATCCTTTTCACAATATCACAGGGTATCAATCCTTATCAACACAAGAGGATTACACCTCATTCAGGGCTCAACCATGCCCAAAGGCCATTAAGACCATCACACTATTCCCTATAAGATCATCATTATCATTACATGCCTTATAGTAAGGCTCAACAACATCACTTACATATAATACACCAGATCAACATAATATTGCATTAATGAGTTAGGAGATATTCATAAACAATCATAAAAGGGTTCATTACAAATATTCCTTTATTACATCAACATGCAAGGAATCTAGATATGATTAACCCTCATCATATTCATAATGCACATGTTTAGCATAAGAAAATATCAACCATGTGGCTATGATAACCACCAATTAATGCATTAAGGTTATGATCATATTAAGGATATTATTTCACCATCATGCCATCATATATGAAGGCTAAACATGAGTACTCATTTTTATCTATTTGCATTAGATTTAGGTTCAACAAGATAAATTATATTAATGTTACTGATCAACACTCATACCCAAACCCTAACTCACGACATCCCCATTGGATCATGGATGCCTAAGGTGAAGCATCACCATCACATTCCATACTATTCTCAACTATGAACCCACACATAAATAGAGGTGTAACCATCAGGTTATAGCATACTAAGGTTTCAACAACAATAAGAGAGTACTCCATGATTGTATTAGTCATTCAAGGACTATTCATACCCAATTGCCATCACTTAGTTATATTAAAGCTAGGTATAACAAGATATACCTCATTGGGGTTACCCATTAATTCATTATGGTGATTATAAATCATAATTATACGAGGTCAAGGGTAAGACTACAAGTTTAAGGCATTGAACCATCAAATTCTCATCATTAGAATCATAACATTACACTACACGCTTCACCCAAAACAATGGGAATATTGAGGCATCAACTTCTAACCATTAAATGCTGAAAAGGTAAAGCCATTGGTCATTTACATAAGTAAACATCTTGAACAAACCACCTATGAAGTCATTGAGTTGTTCTCTAGAAAGAGTCACCATCTAACCCTAGACATCCCTTGATTAACAACACAAAAAGTTCCATTGAGAGTAGGGTAAAACCCACAAGTGATTGTTTGTTTAAAACACGCCATTAGTAAATGAGCTTCTTAAGTTGATCTCATAAAGGAAACCATTTAATTCACTTTATTAGGACCAACATATTAAATTTAGGCATCATTCCAATTTATTAGATGAAGAAGCATTAGATCTTAACCATTAGGTCAAGTTCATACATTAAAACCATCAATTGGAGTATATGTCTGACCATTGCATCAAATGACCCAAAAAACCATTGGTTTAAGGTTTAATTGATGATACAACTACATGATTAACTCACCATAGGTTTTGGAGACCTGATAAACCATCACTAGTGACCATTAAGTCACCATATGTTGTTAGATCAACACTATATTTATTAATCACCGTCGAATATCAAGCTAATGTCACCATTGATTGATAGCATCATTAGGGTACTTAGTTTTTTATCATTAAGATTATACTTAGGCCAAAACATGACCTAAGGGGTAAATGTCAGTTGACACCCTTGGTCACCACCATCAATTGTCATGAAGACAACACCATAGGGTTGTTGCAATGGTACCATCATCAGGTCATGGGTTTATAGAAGAAATCTGCTTAAAACCCTAAAATTGACCACTGCTTGATAGGTGCTTAGCACCATAGGTTGTCAAACCAACCTGATACAAGTCATATTATAACTTAAGAATAACGTACAAATGATCACAGGTTCATCTAGAACTGAAATCAGAATAGGAAATATTATAATAATCAAAATACAAGTCAAGCATAGCTTTTTAGTGCATGGATCATCATTTAAAAGCAAGAACATGAGCTAGCAAGCTTATGGTAAGCAATAAATGTAGAGAAAGTTATAAAATTGCTTATAATTAGAAAATAAAATCTCAAATAGAAGAAAACACGAGCAGGTAGGGTAGAAAATCCAAGCATATGTTGTGAACTCGTCCATCTAGCACCTTTCTTCATCAAATGAGCAAACCCTAAGCATAAGGAACAAGAGAGGTAGGGTTTTAGTGCTTTAGAGAAATTTATACAACCGAACAGCAAGTTTCTGACCTGGAGAAAGGTCTAAGGAAGGAGAATAGCAAGATAAATGGATAAGAAAGGAAGAAAACAACTTGCCTTGGTCGAAATCCCTAGAAGATGACCTTGGAAACCCTATGTAGGGCTAGATGGATCTCTAGGAGACCTTCTTCTCCAAAAAGAGGTTGTTCTCTACCTTAGAGAACTTGGTTCTACAAAAAAACAGAGTGGATTCGTTTCTTCAGGTTAGAGGAAAGAAAAAGCAAGAAATGTTTCATACTTGGGCAAGGAAGAGGTAAATAAAGCCCATGGATAGGGATGGAAGCAAGCATGAGGTGTAAAAGTAGCTTCCCCACGTGTCCATTGCCTTAAACTGTTAAGAATATACAAGCAAACACACAATAAGCTCCCCCACTATCTATATAGACCTGCTTAGATCTCCTTTTTCAAATTTCCAAGCCAATCAAATAATTCATTAGTTGATAGCTACTAAAGGTAGCTGATCCATGAAGGAGTAAACCCTAAAATACCCTTGGAGAAAACACCTTCAAACCACGGTTTAAACAGGAGCCCCATGGATCAAAAAGATAAAGAATGATAAGATAACATCTAAGAAACATAATTCATATGAAAAATTGCAATGAAAATCTCTCAATTGGGTAAATTGCAAAAAAGTCCAAAACATGCAAAAAATTGCATAACTTGCACAAACAGTGTCAAAATTAGACCAAACTTGAAACTTAAGCTTGTATTATTATTAAAAAGCATATCACAAGGTTATATTAAGGTTATAAGAATTCAATTATGATAATTAATCTTGTTCAACACTTTAAGCAAGGTTAGGGGTCTCACAGCCCCCCCCCCCCCCCGCCGCCGTCGCCGTCGCCGCCGCCTGGCCCAGCGCCTGTGCACGGCTTCTGCGTCGCCCGTACAAGGATGTCGGGGATCCTAGGGCACGCAAGTGCCTCCCTAGGCCACCCGAGTGTGGTCTGAGTGAATGCTTGTGAGAGATATGGTGGTGGGGAGATCATCCTCTCACGGTCGTCTGAATCCTCGCGGGGAAATTACATGGGGAACAAGAGCATCGAGGTGCATCTATGGGTTTTGTAAAGACATCCAGGGTAACTCTTCACTTATGAAGCAAAGCAAAGGAATCTCAAAATAGTAAACTTACTTATGACTAATCAAGATTCCAAACTAAAATCTTCTATTTCACAGTGATGTCATGGAACTCTATCCAACACAATATCCTTTATCCAAGATTAACACATTATTTATCATGTAGGATACACCCTTAGTTAACTCTACCTGTTCTGGCTTGTAGAGTTAACACTATGTCAAGTCATATTTCTCAACATAGAAACATGTGTGTACTTTGTACAACTCAGATGGAAACCCTAACTTTTAAGCCACCTTCACAACTTGTAACATTACAAGATGAGGTTCACAGACCTGGGAGTCATTATATTTATCCGAGGGCAAAGGTAAGACTGCAATTTCAAGGGTATCAATCATTGAATTCTAATTATGAAACTTTTTCTTGATCTCACATACCACTATAACCTCTTGGATAGTAGGATTCTTTACATTGGTATCCATCACATATGCTAAAACACATCACATTCATGTTCATTCAGCTTTCCAACATGTCACTATTGATTCCAAACATGTTATAAGAATCTTCCTATCATCTTGGAGGATCCAAAAACCATCATTATTCACATATGTCACCATCTTGGAACCAAAGTCCAAGCCCCAACTAATACTTTTCAAGTATCCATCTCAAGGTCACCTCAAAATCATTCATATTCAAGTGATATGAGACTCACATGAAAATCACATCCCTGGAAAGGAAGTACATAAAGGAAACATACGTTCCCTTATCACCACAACACCACTGAGGGATTACTAATAGGGAGAAGGAGATTGCCAACTTTATTTGGTTATTATATGAGTGTTCACTACTCATATGCCATTTAATCTGGTTTCCTCTTGGTTTCCTTGCCATTGGCATAGGAACTATAAAGATGATTACATGCCATTACTCCTTTGATTTTTGCTCTTCATGTACATAACCATTGCCTTATTTTACCACATTTTTCATGTTTACATCATAGAAAGGATCATTATTCTTTACATATTCTTTATTGAGAAGGGATCATCTTCCTTGTTTCCTTTCACATATCATGAGGATTACACTTTATACTTTCTTATACTCATAGGTTGTTCTGAGATTAACTCAGGTTCCACTTTATTTATTCATCATTCTTTCTTATTTATCTTCTCACTTCATACTTACATCAGGAGTTCCCTCCCTTATACATGTATCTAACACCTTGACTTACTTTATGGACACATATTCATCTATCTCTTACTTTATAAATTTCTTGAAATTACAATTTTAGAGAGCTCTTATAGCTTATCTATGTTCAAATTCAGGTTTTGTAGTGTCATATTCTTTTCTTATGATCATAAGTCATTCAAATTCTGATAGGTAAAGATATATTTTTTCCTTCTTTAAGGTAAGTTCAAGGTACTATTACCATGATTCATGTTTAATTATGCTCTTTAAGCTGTTTCAAAATGACTACTTAATCAGAGTAATCAGAAAGAAAGCAAACTAAGAGTTCCATACTCACCTTTTTTTCAATAATTAGATTCATAGCCAGGGAACACAAGTACTGAGATTTAGGTAGTATGCATCATGTTTTATATAATATTATAAAATTAGATACCATACTAGTCCTAGTCCTAGTGTCCCTACTTTCCCTATTTTGGGTAAATTGAAATTCACATCAAAACATAGCACACAAAGCAAAAGAATCATTCACACAGACTCAACTTGAAACTTAAGCTCTCCACAAGGTGCCCCATAGCATCATCCTCTCCTTATGATGCTAAAGAACTAAGGGCACACCCAACATGTGACATATTTCAAGAAAACCCCTTATCTTGGGTAAATTGCACTCTGGTCCAAAATAACCAAACATTGCAAAAAAATTATTCAAACGGGACCAAACTTGAAACATAGGCGTGTCACATGTTAGTAAAACACCTCACTGGATTATATTAAAGTTATAAACAACTTACTTAAGCAAAACAAATAGGGCTATCCCAAAACCCAGGTTAGGGGTCTTACAAGTTATCAACCTCTAATAAGGATTTCATCCCTGAAATCTCCAGATAAAAGAGAAAGGTACTTCTTCTTTTAGCTCTTTATTAAACATTTATGAAACTAACAAAAGGAATCTCAAAATAGTAAACTTACTTATGTATAAGCAATATTCTTATGTTAAACATCTTCTTTTGTTCATAAGTTGGTTTGATATTAACTCAGGTTCCACCTTATCACAATTAGAAAGTGGTAGGAATTTCTATGCCACATTTCCTGTTTAATTATACTCTTTAGATTGTATCAAAATGACTACTTGATTAGAGTAATCAGAAAGATAGCAATCTAAGAGTCCCATACTCACCTTTCCTTGAATAATTGAATACCTGGCCAGGGTATTAAAGTACTGGGATTAGGCAGTATGCACTTTTGTTTTATATTATTTTTAAGTTCTAAAACTTAGTATCTCTATTTTTTTATAGGTATATCTTTCTCATGTTTCCATAAGACTAATTCAAAGGAAACTCAATGACAACTATCTTTCTTATGATTAACAGGCAGAATAAGGAGAAGATAAGTAAGAATGGAAAAGTTCTATCTGACATGTTACTCCTTGTGGGTCTTTTTGTGTCTCTAACGGACTCAACGCATAGAGTCTATCCATTTCCTATTGTCTCCCTCTTACTCTACTACTTGGTGTAAATGAACCAATTTGCAACGCATGTCCACATCCACATCCTCGTGTTCCACTAAACTATGGTCCTTGTGAACCTTGTTGATTTTTCCTTGGTTGTTGTGTCACCTGATTGTGCCTTTGTGGACAAAACAGTTTGGTATGCCAACATGTCCACACCTATAACATGTCTTACTCTCATACCATGGTGTTACCGATCCCAGCATTATCTTATAAACTGATCTTGCGGATCCAACTAGAGGTAAACTCTGTTATCTTACCTTACTTGGTGACCACCGCGTTGGTATACTAGATTCTTGTTGAACTGGTGGTATAAACATTTTGGCAGGTTAGAACCATCAAATGATTGCCCCTGAGATTGTATAGACCTTTTCTTAATACTTTACTCATGCTTCCCTATCACAGATCTCTCTATCCTCCTCATAGATTCCACAAATGTGGAAAATATTTATCTACTTTCTAAAGTAGTTACTGAGGTAGACATCTCAACATTCAATCCTTTCTTAAAATGTGAGCTCCTTTTAAACTCATATGTAGCCATTGGAGGACAAAATTGTCAAAGTTCAATAAACCTAGCCTCATACTCATTTATTATCATGGTCCCCTATCATATCTTCTCAAACTGTGAGATCGTTTCATTTAAGTATGTTTGTGGAAAGTACTTACTAAAGAATTCTCAACAAAATCCCCCCAACTAAACTCTTCTTCATTCCTTTTTACCTCTTATATGGCCCACCAATGGCCGACACTACCCTTCAAAAGGTACACAACATGCCTGACCTTGTCATCATCTAGGTTGCTAAGGATCTTAAAGGCTTTCTCTAACTCAGTAAGCCATACATCCACATCTACTGGGTCAGCTATTGTAGCATACACTATATCCCCTACATGACATAACCATTCAAAAGTCTTACCATAACTCGGAGCTTCTACATTGGGAACCGGTGTCCTAGGTATCTGATCTTCCATGTGCTCTATTCTTGTCATAAACTGCCCAAAGAGAACATGAAAAGTAGGGTTCTCTGTCATGATTAGATCAGGCTAGGGATTCTCAGTCACTCATTATTCTCTTGCCTGATCCCTTGTACCTTCTCCTGGTGTAGCAACATTGCTATCAGCAACATGTTCATCATGTTCTACAGACATCTTTATGCTTTCCCCTTTCTTCTGCATAGGTAGAAGTCATTTTAAGATATACTAGAGGACACTAGAACAGACTCAACACCTTAGTCCTATGCCCCTGTAGACTTAGGGAACCTATAGCTCTGATACCAACAAATGTGACACCCATTATCACACAGAAAATGAGATTACACAAAACCACACAGAAATAACCATTAGCATCAGATTACCGAAAACATAAAAAAAAACATTTTCGATAAATATTAATTTCCAGAAAAATCTTTACAAGAAGGCCCACAACCTGTCATATATATACAACATGGTGCATTCCTATTCCATCTGACACAAATTAGCCATTACCAAAATATGTACATGAGTAAACTATAAGCAACAACATCATATTAGTCAAAAGCTTAGATCGACCGTGAAACCATAGCAAGATTATCCCCACAAGGGTATGAGACTACAGGGATGACATAGGACTTCTATCTACAAAAAGACACAACTGATAGCACACCACCTCAGCTTACTTGATCTCTACTACCTCGTGTACATCTACCTAAAAAGTTATAGAACCCACGAGGTGAGAAAAAAGTCCCAACAGGATATATAACTCTCCAACATCAATATTATTATCACATATATACTGTTATTAGAACAGAAAGTAAAGCTACACTATACTAAATGGATTTGTCCATATATTATGAGCATGGTAGAATATTATCATAAATGAGAAGTTCAGATATCTATGATTGGATAGTAGATCAAGTAATCACTTTTGAAGGAATATGAACAACATGTATGACAACTACCGATTATGTCATACAAATACAATTACAACCTCATTTAATATTTTTGTATTCCATTCTCAAGAGAAATATGCTACACAGATAACTAAATCTTTCAACAATCAATTTCATGATTATGCACACACTTAGGCACACAATGCTCAAGCTTATGATGAATGCACTCACATTCAAGCACAAACTTATTATAATCACACAAATTATATCCTATTTTATGCCTTGACTTATTCCCTAAGGATTTGAGTCATACCACCCAAATCCACCCCCCTCCCTACGAAGGGTTACCAATAGTTCCATGCAAGGTCCAAGGAGAGTGGGACTCCAAGACCTCACCCACTACTCCCGGTTAGTACGAGAGACCACATAGAGAAATTTTAGTCAACTAGTGATAGTGAAATATAGTCAACTATTTAATCAACTAGCTAGCCTTGGTATAGGTCATGGAACTAGAGAATAGATCACTCATGGCTATTCAGATAAATAGAATTGGCTCACTCATGGCCATTCTAATATATAAAGAATTGGCTCACTCGTGGCCATTCTTATAAAAGGATTGGCTCATGCATGGCCATTGTTATAAAATAATTGGCTCATGCATGGAAAATGTTTAATGAAAGGATTGG
This sequence comes from Alisma plantago-aquatica, assembly GCA_963693085.1. Taxonomy (NCBI): domain Eukaryota; kingdom Viridiplantae; phylum Streptophyta; class Magnoliopsida; order Alismatales; family Alismataceae; genus Alisma; species Alisma plantago-aquatica. The sequence continues at coordinate 1,241,638,568 of OY856412.1, forward strand.
CTCACGCATGGCCATCCATATCACATAATTATTTTATCGATGTAGGAAGATGATTAACTATGCATCCTAGCATATTCAACAATATGTGTTCCAAGTTGAACTCATTTCACAATACATCAAGTTCTAACACTTAATGGATCTATGGCCAGGGCAAACTACAAATTTTAGGTGTATCACAACATGTTTTAGCATCAATCAAGTTACAAATATACCACACAGGTAAATGCTACAAAGAACAGTGTAATATATCCTTCAACAAATCACCAACAATTGTAGCACATACTTGTTACTTTATCACAATTAACCTGGGATCTCAATCCTTTAAATACACTATTGAGAATCTCATCTCATCATCATTATCATATGCTACAGGGTTTCAACCCCTTAGTTCATTATAGAACCATCTCACCTCTCACTAGGCAACAACTATCTCAAGGTTATAAGACCCATATACTTGATTATCACATGCTATGGGGTTTCAATCCCCCTTAGTTCATTATTGAACAATGTCACCTCTCACTAGGCAACAACCATCTCTAGGTCATAAGACCCATATAAACATCATACTTGTTGTACAATTATTTCACATGGATCACATGGCCCATTCAATCTATATATTGTCACATCACCATAGCCCATATTTGTCTATGCTCATTATCTAAAAACACTTGTATGGTTAGAACATTAGGATAAAAGAGATATCAATTTAAATATCAGCACCATGCCATAAAAGAAAAATCCCTCAATCAAGTTACAAGTATTATTTTCACCACGGGATATCAATCCCTTAAACTCATCATTGAATAACACATCACCTTTCTAGGCAACATGCCTTTGCCAGGTCATCAGACCTATTCACATCCTTCATGTGATACAATTATTCAATAGGCCTCATTAGGCATAACCAAGCTATACTAGATGATAACCACTATAGCCCTCATTTGAATATATACATAATGCCTTCATGGTTAAGATTTCATTGTTGAAACCATTTATTATTATCATCATGCCATTTCAAGTTACAACCCTCTCATATTTAGGGTTAGGGTTTCTATTGTAGCCAATTAGGGTTTCTAGCGTTATATTCAACCACCAAACCCTAATTTATAAATACTCTCATCTAGCAACTTATTTCCTTGCCATAAGTATTTAAACACATTTGATTACTCTCATCAATTATCATTAATTGATTATCAACATGAGTGATACAAATTCCTCTCTCATTCTTACTAGAATACTGGTTTCAACTTAACTTGTTGTATTTACTTGACCCTCTTTAGAGTGTATTGGCCTACACTTAACAAACTGTATCCATCTCGTTACATCATCATGTATCAACTTGATTATACTCCCCATGTCAAGCCTTGACTTTGTTGAGACAACACAAGCTATATGCCAAGTATAGAAAGTATGAGTTCTGGTTGTTAGAAGTGTCTTTTCTAGGACACATCATATCTACTTTAGGAATTCGTGTTGATCCACAGAAAATGGAGTCTGTTTTAGAGTGGGAACAGCCCAAAACACCAATTGAGATTCATAATTTCCTAGGCCTGGTAGGTTACTACAGATGTTTATTAAAGACTTCAGTTTTGTAATATCACCCCTAACTAGGTTGACCAGGAAGGAGGTTCCTTTTGTCTAGAATGACAAGTGTCAATATTCTTTTCAGTTGTTGAAAGAAAAGTTGACTAGTACACATGTGTTGGTTTTACCTGAGCACGGAAAGGGATACATTGTTTTCTGTGATGCCTCTAAGAATGGTCTAGGATGTGTGCTGATGCAGAGTGATCATGTAGTTTCTTTTGCTTCCCAACAGCTTAAGAAACATGAGGAGAATTATCCGACGGATGATCTCGAGTTAGCTTTAGTAGTCTGCACGTTGAAGATTTGGAGGCATAAACTTTGTGGAGAAACATGTCATATTTTCATAGACCATAAAAACCTAAAGTACATCTTCTCATAACACAAGTTGAATATGAGACAACACCGCTGGAAGGAATTAATCAAGGACTATGATTTTACAATTGATTATCATCCAGGAAAAACTAATGTATTCGCAGATGGACTAAGTAGAAAATCTTCATCTCCATCCATAGATAAAGCACAATTGAATTCTATAATGTGCTTTAAACGGGACATGTTTGTCTCTTTGAGACAAATAAATGTACAGTTAAAAGTATCTTTGTTAGCTGGATTACTGGCCGAGATGCATGTGAAACCTACTCTGAGACAACAGATTAAAAAGGCACAATAGGATGATACTGTGATTCAGTAGATCAGGTCAGAGTATGGTAGTGAGAAACGAGATGGTTTCCATGAGTCAGAGGATGAGGTAGTCTATTACCATGGTAGGATGGTATTACTTGATGGAAATGACTTAAGAAAGATAGTTATGGAGGAAGTTGATTCATCCATGTATGCAATGCATCTAGGGAGTACTAAAATGTATCATTACTTAAAATATATGTATTGATGGCCTGGTTTGAAGAAGGATGTAGTTGAGTTTGTTATGCAGTGTCCAGTGTGTCAGCAAGTCAAAGAAGAACACCAGAATCCTACAGGAATACTGCAACCCTTACCTATACCGCAGTGGAAATAAGATCAAATGACAATGGACTTTGTGGTTGGTCTACCCAGAACACCCAAAAGTCATGATTCCATTTGGGTGATAGTTTATAGGTTGCTAAGTCAACACATTTTCTTCCTGTTAAAACAACCCATATTGTTGAAAAACTTGCACAAATTTACATAGATGAGATAGTGCGGTTGCACGGAGTTCCAACCACAATTGTGTCTGATAGAGGTCCCCAATTTACAAGTCATTTTTGGGAACGAATACATAAAACATTGGGTACGCAGTTAAATTTTAGCACAACTTTTCACCCTCAGATAGATGGACAATCTAAAAGGACTATACATAATTTAGAGGACTTGCTTAGGGAATGTGTTCTTCAGTTTGTAGGAAGTTGGGACTTACACTTGAGCTTAATAGAGTTTGCCTACAAAAATAGTTATAAAAAAAGTATTGATATGGCACCATATGAAGCATTATATGATAGACATTGTAGATCTCCATCATGCTGGTATGAGATAGGAGAATACCAACTTATGGGTCCTGAATTAGTGCAATAGGCAACTTAAAAGATTAAAGTAATACAACACTAGTTGAAGGCTGCACATGGTAGATAGAAATCAAATGCTGATAAATGTTGTAGACCTTTAGAATTCCAAGTTTGAGACAAAGTTTATCTCAATGTCTCTCCTTGGAAAGGTGTTCTCGGATTTGGGAAAAAGGGTAAGTTAGCTCCTAGATTTATGGGACCTTACCCAATGACAACACATATTGGAAAGGTAGCCTATAGGTTGAAGTTACCACCTGAGCTACATAGACTACATCCAGTGTTTCATATATCTATGCTAATAAAGTGTCATCCTGATACAGAGTTGGTATTGCAACATGCAGAGGTAGAATTGAATGAAGATATATCCTATGTGGAAGGTTCAATGATGATTCTTGACAGAAGAATCAAGAAGTTGAAAAAGAAAGTCATTGTTCTTGTGAAAGTTCTCTTTCATCACCGTGGAATTGAAGAAGCAACATGGGGGCTGGAGGAAGAAATGAGGAGGAAGTACCTTTCTCTTTTCTCTTGAAATTTTGGGGACGAAATTCCTATTTGGGGTTGATAATTGTAACATCCCTGACCTGGGTTATGCCATAACCCTAGAAGTTTTACTTAAGTAAGTTATTTATAAACTTGTTTTAATCTTTTGAAAAGTAATTAAGACTCACAAGTTTGAGTTTATTTGCAAATTGTTTGTGCATTATATGATAGTTTGGGTGTAAATCACAATTTAGCCAAGATGAGGGGTTATATTGAAATATGTCACATTTTGAACGTGCCTCAAGTGATTTAGCATCATAATAGAGATAATGATGCTAAGGGGTGGCTTGTGGAAAGCCTAAGTTCCAAGTTGGAGCTTGGTTGAATAATGCTTGTGCCTTGTGTACCATTTTTGGTGCAAATTGCAATTTAGCAAAAATGTAGGGTTGATATGCAAATTACCACTTCTAGAGTGTCCCTACTCTCTCTTAGCATCATCTAGACTGCCGTCTCTAGTGGAGAGACCTATATCACGGGGACCATCTCCGGACAGACAACGTTAAAGAGAGGATAGATCTCCGAGAAGAGTTATAGTTGATCGAGAAGGCAATGGACAATTCCTTTTGAATAGAAGGTTGGAGGACTTTATACACTTTGAGGATGCCCATGACAGAGAACGTAGAAGAATAGATAGAAGAAGATACAGATCTAGCTCTAGGAGAGTTGAGTTTACTGATCGGGGACGCAACACTATCCAAGAACGTGCTTATACCAGGAGTGATCGCTCTAGGAGGAGACACTCGGAGGACGAGAGACATGTTGCCTATGTTGATTATAGTGATGAGGATGAATGGAGGTTTAGTCACTGACTTGATAGTGACTGAGATGAGAAGAGTAGTTTCTTTTCTTATGGACAGTAAGTCAATTTTCTGGAATAATAGAGAGGTTGCTAACAACCCAACAAGAAGGGTGTTGAGGAAACTTTGTAGTAAGTTCAAACCGGGCATTGTTTGCCTCTTTGAACCTTTCTTACATGCTGAATAGGCTGTTGAGCTGTTAGATGTCATACGCCTAGATTGGGTGGCTGACAACCATATAGAGGAAGGAAAGATATGGGTATATGCGGTCCTGAACCTAAAGCCAGTGATTTTTAGACAATACATTACTATTAGATGTGAGGCCTCAGATGGTTCATTCTTCTTTGTTACGTCTATGTATGCAAGTTGTGATTGTGCCCACAGGAGAGATCTCTGGGAAGAGATTATCATCATGTATGCTGAAATAGGTGATATGAAATGGATCATAGCAGGTGATTTTAATGTTGTGCGAGAGGCCCAGGAGAAACGTGGGGGAAATGCTCCAACTTATCAAGAAATGTTTGATTTTAATGCTCTTATTTTTTATGCTCTCTTGAAGGAGGTGCCTTTTGAAGGAAGTCGGTTTACTTGGGTTAACAAATAGATACTCACGCCTACTGTTTAGGAGAGGTTAGATAGGGTTCTTATGAATGGAGCATGGTTTGCGGAGAAACCCACGACTCGTTCTATACACCTTACTAGATCTCGGGTGTCAGATCACTGCCCTATTATAACTATCCCAGGTGCACAAGCTATTACTGATAGGAAAGCTCACTTCTCATTCATGTCGACATGGCTAAGGGAGGCTGAATGTTTGAAGATTGTTGAGCATATTTGGGAAGAGAGAGTTGTGGGAAATTCATTGTTCGTTTTCTATCATAAATTGAAGCAAGTAAGAGGTGCTCTCAGGGCCTGGAGTAAGATAAAGTTTGGAGAAAATAATCAACGTATCAAATATTTAGAGGACGTGGTGTTCACTACACAGGCTGCATTTGATGAAAATCCCACTCCACTCAATGAGTCAAACTTAAAGACTGCAGAGAATGAGCTTGAGCAACTTCTAGATGTGGAAGAGGCTATTTGGAGGGAGAAGGCCAGAATTAGTTGGCTACAAGATGGTGAGCGCAACACTCGGTTTTATCATTCGGTGGTCAAAACCAGGCGAAGACATGGAAGGCTAAATGCATTGACACCTGATGGTACTGTGATAATGAACCCTGCTGAGATGGCTGAGAAGGCGGCGACACATTACCAGCAAAAATACAATGAGGAAGTTGAGATAGATAGCATTTCCTTAGAATAGTTTCTACAGGACATCCCAGAGACTATCTCGACAGATGATAGCTGCTCACTGACGGTCACCCCTCATGAGGACGAGATTCTGAAGACATTGAAGAAAATGGACCCAAATACAGCCCCTGGGCCGGATGGATTTACCCTACCTTTCTTTTTAGCTGCATGGCATATTATTAGAGATGATTTCCTCACTCTGGCAAATGGTTTCTTTAGAGGATAGATGTGTCATAGAGGTTTGTTCTGCTATAGAATCCTCCTTATTCTGAAGGTCGACTCTCCCAAGAAGTTATCTACTGATTTCAAACCTATCTCGATTGAGAATCTGACCCTAAGAATCATTGCGAGAATCTTTAGTAACATGTTGGCTCCATTGATGACCCAAATGATATCCCATCCACATGGAGCTTTCTTTAAAGGGAATGATATTACTCATCATGTCAGGCTGGCTAGAGAGTTGATGCATGATATCAATTAAGGTCGGGAATTTCCTAATGTTGTGGTTAAGTTTGATATGTCAAGAGCATATGACAGAGTGCATTGGCAGGTGATGTGTAAATGTCTTGCTGATTTTGGGTTTCTACCTGAGGTGATCGATCTATGTATGAGTTTCTTTAAACACACTTGGGCTACAATTACTATTAGTGGGGATACAGCTGGGTTTTTTCAGATTGGAAGAGGCTTAAAGAAAGGTAATGCTATATCACCATTCATGTTCATTATCTTTGAGGAACTTATTTGCAGAAGGATTAGTAGATTGGCAAGTGATCGGTCCATTGCCAATTTCTGTACAAGAGGATATGGGGTGGCACCTCCAATGCGTCTCTTTGTTGATGATCTTGTGATGTTCTTCAATGCGGACCAGCGGATAATCAATACAGATAGAAGCACATTCGATTTATATGAAAAGGCAATTGGTCAGAGAATCAATAGACAAAAAAATGTTTGTTTGATTGGGGAGTATAATCAAGAAAAGGCAGATGACATAGCAAAGGACTTTGGAGTGGAGAAGGCGACTCACTCTTTTACTTAACTGGGCATACCGATTTCTAAAGGAAGGACAAAATTAATTGACTACGAGTTTATTGTTAGAAAAGTGAACTCTAAAGTGGCTACATGGAAATCTAGATTGCTATCTTTTGCAGGACGAAGGTTACTGGTTGCTCATGTGCTGTCGTCCATTACTATCTACATGGCAGCAGCAGTGGGAATTCCAGTAGGTATCATCCAGCGTATAGAGAGCAAATTTTCCAGCTTTCTATGAGCGGACAGGGAGAATCACCAGAGAAAAGCATGGATCGGATGGGAAAGAGTTGCTACACCGCTGATAGATGGGGGTCTTGGTCTCATTTCCTTGAAGATGATCAATGATGCCTTTGTTGCTAAGGCATGTTGGGAAATTCTCAATACTGAGACTTTGTGGGCATCTTTTTGTAGAGATAAGTATGCTAACCTTGCAACAGGTGGGTCTGGAAACTATCCTAATCACTTAAAGATTAGTAGTTGTTCGTCCCCTTTCTAGAAGAAGATATGGGACATGTTCCCTAGAATGCTTCCTTTTTTTAGATGGTCAATTGGGAGAGGTAATATCCCTTTCTGGGACTCATGGAGGTGTGATGAGAGACTCACTAACCATGCCATCTTTGCTAGTGATAGAAGGCAAGTGTTCTTGGTTAGAGATTTCTGGAATGAAGAAGATGGATGGGATTGGGAGACGATCCAACAGGTGGTTGATGACCAGGGTGTGGAGCTGATAAAAAAGGCAGGTGCTTGGATAATGAATGCAGATGATGAATTGGTGCGGGGTGTTGACCAGAAGGGTCGCTTCACTATGAAATCAGTGAAGAAGATTCTGAAGCAACTAAGAGTGGGAGGACCAGATGCTCTAGGAAAAATATGGGGCCTGGATGCCCCTAAGGCAAGTTCTATCATATGGAAGCTGACTAAAAAAGCTATTCCTACGGATGATAATGTTCAACATAGATGTTGCATCCCCCTTGTATCGAGGTGTAACTGTTGTGATGATCTGAGAGTAGAAGATGCTAATTACCTTTTCTTCCATGGATAGGTTGCCATGTTCTTCTGGAACAGATTTTCCCATTTGACGCAGATGCAGGCACCCCATGATATACAAACACTTCTTGATACTTGTGAGAAAGGTTACTCCAGGAGGATCTCAGATTGGATTGTAGGAAGGTTAGCAGTTAACATACCCCACAACATTTGGAGGATACGTTGTGCATCTAGATTTGGGGACAAACTGTGAGGTTGGGAGTTTGAATGGAACCTAATCATCTCTTCTGTTAACAACATGATTCAACATAGATCCTTCTCCGTTGAACATGGATCGAGCATTTACAATAGGATGAGAGATGGCGGGATTACTGAGCCTAATATAAAAATGAGAGAGATTCAAATGATAAGGTGGATGAAGCCTGACTTGCATAACTTGAAAATGAACTTGACTATAGGAAGAAATAAGGGAGAAGATGGGGTATGTAGGAGGTGGGCGGAAGGCATGATACAAAATCAATATGCAGATATATGCATGGTGTTCCATGCCTGGCTCAAGGCACTGGAATTCGTCCTGGCATATGTACAGGAAGGCATTGTTGGACTGAAACTGGCAGATGATCATATGCTACGAGTTTCATGTATTGAGATTGATGACCGGGAAGTTTATGATATTTTGTGGAAGGATGCTATCGAACCATGGAGGATCAAGCCGTTTGTTAGAGAGCTGAGGTCCGAGTTGGTTAGATCTAGTATTACTGGTTCAATGGTTCACAAAGTTTCTAACTCTATACCCAGAGAGATTGGGAGATGGGGGAAAAGATTTTCAGATATGACAGTTATTATAGATAGAAGGATGATACCGAATAGAATTCGAGGCATGGCAACTTTGGAGAAAAGGTGCACTCCCTACGTGCACCTGAAGAGGATCGACGCTTGATGAATCATGGATGTTTTTTTTAGATGTTTCTTTGTCTAGGTTTTGATGATTTATTTTTCTATCTAGTCTTCTGGGGGGAACAAACATGTGGACATATAAGCAGGAGTTGTATTCTATTGATGTTTTCGCCCATAAGAGAGGGGTGGGATGAATAGAGAACCCTCTAGCTTAATTAAAAAAAAATCTAGAGGAGATATAAAGAAAGAGGAACTAGGTTGAATCATATTTGAATGATGGTGTTCTTGGAGATGAAAAGACCAAGAAGAGTTGTATAGTTGAAACCCTAAAATCAGTTGTATTGAGTTGTAGAGCTTATATGGGAGTGCCTATTGGCCAAGAAGCCATAGAGGAGGTCTCATATCATATTTTCAACTCTTCAAAAAGGTCATGACAAGTTAATCACCTCAAGAAGGTGATGGATATCGCTGTACAACTTTCCTTGGAAAAGTTGTATCGGTTTGTGAATAAAGTGATGTTGGGTTGAAATATCTTGTTCAACAAGACAACTAATGGCCAAAATCTTATCCCTAGATTATCCCTAAAAGTTTTTCATGTCAATATAAATATGTGTGCATGCATGGACATGTGTCAACCCATACATGGACATGTGTCACCTAGTAGTATAAGGTGATGACACCTCTTATACACTCTCTCTCATGAACCTATATATACCACTCCTTTCACCTACTAGTGAAACTTTGTGAATCCTACAACTCTCTTTTATCTTAGATATCGTGCATAGTGGTTGAGGATCAAGGAAAAGCTCGAGCCTTAAGCCTAAGGTGAAGCCATGGTCATCTTCAACCTTGGTTGAAGCATGAATCCCGGGTTGTGATTCTTCCTTTCTTTTCTTCTTCACCAAGTTCTTATCTATGGTGATTCTTTGCATATAGAGGAGTTGTGAACAATTCTTTGATCTTTGATAAGTTCATCTTCAACATTTGGAACGTGAAGATTTGGATCTTGGAGCTTTGATGTTGTTCTTAAGGCGGGTTATATAACGTGAACCCAATCATGTTATTATTCACCTTCAATCTTGCTATACTTGTTGATCTACTTTCAATTTCGATTTTTCTTGAATGATTGATGATTCTATTAGTTCTAATAGTTGCATAGGACTTTTGTCCATGAACTAGAATAGTAAGGGATGAAAGTCTAGAGATTGATGATGATGACATCATCATGGCACAAACTGATATTGGGTTGAAGCACCTCTAACCCGATATGGTAATGAAACCCAATATGGTGATATGAAATCTGTTATACCTTAGAACCCCACATCCCTATCATTTTGTACATTTGGGTTGGTTGAAAAAGGACAAACCAGTTGTCTAGGCTGTCACTCAACACATGTTAGGTTGATACTTTGAAGGTTTGAAAAGGTATGAGCGTAAGGGTCTAACCCGATATGCAAAACTCTACACTTGAATAATTGGATATAAGTGACACACACACACTTCTTGGACGATATGGTGTTAAGAACACACATCTTGGATGGTATGGTGGTACATACACACCTCTTGGACGGTATGGTGTTAAGCACACACCTCTTGGACAATATGATGATAAGCACACACCTATTAGACTATATGGTGGTAAGAACACACCTCTTTCCCGATATGGTGGTAAGCACACACCTCTTGCCCGATATGGTGGTAAACACACAACTCTTGGATGATACGGTTGTAAGCTCACACATCTTGGACGATATGGTGATAAGCACACACCTCTTAGACGATATGGTGGTAGGCACACACCTCTTGAATGATATGGTGGTAAGCACACACCTCTTGCCCGATATGGTGGTAAGCACACACCTCTTGCCCGATATGGTGGTAAGCACACACCTCTTGCCCAATATGGTGGTAAGCACACACCTCTTGGATGATATGGTAATAAGAACACACCTCTTGGATGATATGTTAGTAAGAATACACCTCTAGCCTGATATGGTGGAAGCACCTCAAAACCAATATGGAGGTAAACACCTCAAATCCAATAGACTTTATTGAGTAACACATGAAGTGTGTTATGTCAAATTATACATTAAGATGTAAAGAGTTTAATGCATTTTCATAAGTTTAGGCCAATGTACCTTGAGAAAAGGGTTGAGCCAACATAATAAATTATGATGTAATCAATATCCTAATAAGGATGAGAGAGAAACTCATACTTTGTGTGATAATCATTTAATGATAAATGATGAGAATAAACAAGTATGATTGAATACTTATGATATCAATGAATTCTCCTAATATGTGTGGAGCTAGGAATTAGGGTTTTGATTCTTGATAATATGAACTTGAAACCCTAATCGGCTAAAAAGTGAAACCCTAACCCTAATAATGGGAAGGTTGTATTTCTCTTGTATTTCATGGTGATGATATGTACTTGATATTGTTTTTATCATGAAATACTAACCATGTAGGTATCATGAGATGATGAGCATAGCCATGTATGAGTTATGATGTTTCATATGATACCGATTAAATGGGCCTTGTGAGCCATGTGAAATACTTGTGCAACAAGTATAATGTATACCTAGATATAAGGACCTAGAGGTAATAGTTACCTGATAAGAGGTGACAATGTTTAGTGATAAACTAAGGGTTTGAATACCCAGATCTAACAATCATGATGATGATAATGTTAAGGGATGAGACTCCCTAGTAATGTGATAAGGACTGAGATCTTATGCATTCAATGTGTTCCAAAGATTATGAAAGTACTTGATAAATGTATTACACCTTTCTTTATAGCATTTGTTATAATTCATGCTTATAACTTGGTTGATGCTAAAAGATATTGTAATGCACCTAATTAATCAAGTGGAACCTTATCATGGAGTTGCCCTGGCCATAGATCCATTCAGTGTCAGAATTTGTTGAATAGTGAAATGAGTTTAACTCGGAGAGCATATTTTTGAATATGTGAGGGTGATGGGGGAAAATATCCTTACGTCCAAATATGAATTGTTATGTGATCTTCCCTATAATATGGCTATATGCCATGACTCAATATTAATATATCGGGGTTGCTGTGTGATCTCCCTGAAGAGAATATACTAGGGTTGTTGTGTGATCTCTCTGAAGAGAGGGCATGTTGCAGCTATAACTGTATAGCAAAGATGCCACTATACCCTAGAAAGCTAATTGCAGTTTGACACATGATGTCACTGCAAGTGGTCTTGTACTGACGAGATAGGTGAGGTCTTGGAAGCCGGCTCTTCCTTTGATCTTGTATGGTACTGATGCTTTACGTAGTCATTGGTGGTTGGAGCATGAGTGGTATACCTCATCTCCTCAGGGCATAAGTGATATTGTAAATATGTAATCAGCCATGTAGCATATTTGATTGAGATTTGAATATAGAAACATTGGTTGATGCTACACTACTTTTATACATATGAAATGGATAAATGGTATATGTGTTCTTCGTATTCCTTATAAAGTGAATAGATGATTTATTGCTCTATCATAGATTGATGAATTGCTTTAAAAGATGATATTACTCTGTTCTACTTATAAATAGTGATTAATCTTGATTATTAATATAAAAGATCCTCTGCTCAATTTTATATTGTTTACCTGTGATAGTAATGTTTTTGGTGGAGAGTTATATCTCTCGCTGGGACTTTTGTCTCACCCCGTTGGCCCCAGCATTTTTAGGTGGATGCAGATGAGGAGGTAGAGACTATACTGTAGAGGGGGGACAACAACAACATGGATAGCAGTAATAGCTCAGGTTGAGTGTGTTGTCTGTCGTGTCTTGTAGATAGAAGTCCTATGTGTTGTCTCTATACTCTCAAGTCCTTGAGAGTAAGTACTTAATGGTTTTATAAACTATCTAAGATTTTGGCTTGTATGCCTCGTGGTTTTATGTTGCTTATGTATATGTTTGGGCAAAGCAACTGGTATATGATATCCTTGAGATGAGATGGTACAATGTATGTACAATGTGAACCATGATGTATATATTACTTTAATTCTTTCTTTAAGAGTTTCCTAGCAATGGATCTCTTTGAAAAATGGTTTTAATTTTAGTGACTTTTGTTAATCCACTGGTAATGGTTATTCCACATAATTACTATGTGATTTGACTATCGGTTTGGTAGCAGTTATCCCAGTCATCATCAACCTTGGATGGACTATGCTTCTCGGATCATGGTTCCTTTCTTTCTTTTCTTCTTCACCAAGTTTCTAACTATGATACCTTCTTCTATATGGAGGTGAAGCTATAGCCTAATCCTGGACCTTTGGATAGGTCATCTTCAACCTTGGGTGTGGGCTCTGATCTCCAAACCATAACATATACACGATTAAAACTTAGCGGAAGCGAATCGGTAATCAGCGGAAGACAAAAATCACGGGAAATTAAAACTTTTCGTGACAAGAGCTTGAATCCATAAAAGCTTCTTTCATAAAGAGACATAAACTGTTTACATCTCAGGATAATTACTTCTCGAGTAATTATATACATCAAGATACAAAATCTCAAGATCACTATACAAAAGACTCCAAGACCTGAGAGTACAGAGGACACATAGGACTGACTCTAACTACACCACATGGCAGGACAAATCTCCACCTGAGATTACTGCTGCCCCTGGTGCTGCTGCTGCTGAGACTAGTCACCTGTAGGCTGGTTCCTTCGTCTCCGACGTCCACCTAAAAAGTTGAAGCCTACGGGGTGAGACAATTATACATAATTGTCCCAGCGAGAGTTATAACTCTTCTCCAGAAGCTTTATTATAACATCAAAGATTATTTTAAACAGTAAAGCCTTCAAAGCATTCTATAACAGTTGAAGGTATACCAAGATCTCTACAATTTAGGAGATATGGAGAATATCAACATTATTGCAATGTAACATCAACCAACTAACTTGGAGTCATCTCTAACAAGTTATACTACATGGTTGATTATGTTTTACAAACAACATTATGCCCTGTGGAGATGAGGCTTACCACTCATACTCCCACTGATCGCTGAGAAGCCGCATCAGTATCATACATAGGTCATTAAGAGAGTCGGATTCTCATGACCTTCACCTTCCTCAGTCAGTAAGAGGATCACTTGTAGGACATCTCGTGTCTCTACTACTATAGCTCACCAGGGTAAACTGGTCCTTCGCTATTCTAGAGTCACAGTGGCATTCTGTACTCTCTTCGTCATCAAGAGGTTTCATATTTACCTACCACTGATATGGATATCTGTGCTTTCTTCGTCATCAGGAGGTTTCATGTTTACCTACCACTGATACGGTAAGGAACTATAGTGAAGGATGGATGGATTCCACATCTACATCACTTTCCTACACTAGGATGTAAGGTTCTACACATCCATGTACCCCACATACTCATAAGTATGTGCTCCAGGAGTTCCCTAAGGAAAACCTGTTTCACCATCACTTAATTTTTGACAATGATGGATCTATGATCAGGGCTCTACATTATACTTGATTAGTTAGGTACATTCAGTATACTTTAACAGCATACATTGTTCTTCAAACAATAACAGTAGCATAGCAGCTATAAAAGAAGAATACTAAATGTAATAGGCCTAACTCATATCAATCATTATTTCTCATTATCCTCATCACAAGTCATCTCTAAGGCATGACCTTGATGGTATTCATGGCTCTCATAGCCCATTATCAGCATAGGATGCCACTGGCAAGGCATCAGATTACTTTACTTATTCATAAGGCTAACAGCATGCCTTTAATGAATATAACATCAACATCCACACCTGGATATGATTACCTTCATATCAGAACCTGCATGGTTAATACATCTGATAAAGGTAATGCAACAATAAGGAATGTACTTCCTACTCTTGTCATAAGAGTTAAATCTTTAATTTAAATCAAATAGAGTTTATTGCTCAAAAGCATGCCATTACCCTTGAATTAGGGTTTACTATTCACATTACATGTCATCACCCTTGAATTAGGGTTTACTATTCACATTACATGTCATCACCCTTGAATTAGGGTTTACTATTCACATCAAGGTGAATTAAACTCATAACATCATCATGTATGAGTAACATCTTCATTGATGCTCTTAGATTAGTTAAGAGTTCATCATTTATTATAATTAGGGTTTCTATGACCTCACACGGGTGGACCATACCCTAATTATGCTCACTTATGTGCATTGGAGACGCTTTACTTGAGTTTCCACTTAAGAAGGGTACTTTCTCTCTCTAGAAGTACTTTCTCTCTCTAGAAGTACTTTCTCTCTCTAGAAGTACTTTCTCTCTCATCATAATGCTAGGTGATGTCAACATCACTCTAAAACAGGTTGGATTGAGTCATCATAGGCTAACATAGCCAAAAGCATCACCATTATGTGATTAGAGTTACTTTCTCTTTCATCATACTAATGGTTGATGATAACATTAGACTAGATCAAGTTAGATAGAGTCATTATGACTAAAAACATCATTCTCATGTAATTAGGGTTTGAATTGAGCAAGGTATAACTTAATTGACCCTTCAGGGGTATTTTGGTAATTCACCCCATTGATCATCATTATGGTCAAAACCTTAGTTATTTAACCCCTTACTATCCTAGATTATCATTAGGGTTTGATTTGGGCAACATTGAACCATTTACATCATCAAATGATTGAATGAGGTCAACCTTGAATCACATTGATTGATTTCAATCATTAATCATCAATTGAGTTGAGATCGGTTGAAAGTGTTGACCGTTTGCCCACTTTGACTTTCCAAGACCGCGAGCCTCCTTCTAACCTCAAGACCGCGAGCCCCCTTAGGCTTCAAGACCGCGAGCCATCATGCATTCAAGACCGCGAAGACTCCAATTGAGGTTAAGACTGCGAGGGTCATGAAGACCGTTTATCTAGTTTGACCTCAGGACCGCGAGCCTCCTCTCGGTCTTGAGACCGTGAGCCCCCTCACGGTCTTGAGACCGCGAGCCCTCTCACGGTCTTGAGACCGCGAGGCTCTCATGGTCTCAGCCGCTTGGTCCTTCAATCAAGACTCAAAGATGCAACCGATAATGTCAATCGAGGTTGAAGCCTTCAAAAGGTCCCATCTATGTTGACCACCTATGGATTGGGTTAATTAAGGTTATGCTTAACCAATTGGTCATTCAATTGACCCTCAATTGTTGACCAATTATGATTGAAATCGATTCAATTGGGATCTATCAATGTTCACCCATCAACACTCAACAATGTGCATCAACACAAGGTTGAACCCTTCAATTGAGCTCCAATTGGGCCCAAACTTGGCCCAAACGGTCTGGAGGTCATGTGGGTGGACCCCACATGGTCTTGAGACCGTTTGCCCAAGATTTCATTAAAATCTAAGGTGATTTGATAGAGATTGAACCATGATTGGGTCACTAAATCAGTATTTTAATCAATTGATAACTTATTTGCAACTGGGTCCTCAATTGGTCAAAATACTTAACCCTAGACCTTAAAACGGTCTTGGTGATTGTCCTCTCGGTCTTGAGACCGTTTGGATGAGTTCCAAACGGTCTTGAGACCGTTTTCCCATCAAATTTTTGGATTCTAGTGCAAATTCATCAAGGTCTGACCCATTGAGTTGATGATCGTGTCAATATTTTATTGCAATGTAATTTGGTGTAGTTGTACCTTCAATTGGTCAACTATCCTTGACCCCAGACCTCCAAACGGTCTTGGTTGATTGCCCTTGCGGTCTTGAGACCGTTTGGTGACCCCCAAACGGTCTTGAGACCGTTTAGGTCAATCAACCCTAAAAACCCTAATTAGGTCACCATAATTTCAGTACTGATTTTACCTAGGGTTAGCCCTAGTATTCACCCTTCAACTCTTAGCCCGTTTGGAATTAGACCATCAAACTTGGTGAGTTGTTAACTAACATAATTTTGAACAGTAATCTCATACGGTCAACGCTTAGTCAACGACCTTACACGGTCTTGAGACCATTTGCCCAAAAAGGCAATTTCAGACCGTTTGAAAATCAGGAATAAATTCAAATAAAGTTGTTACTTAAAAAGGTTATATCTCCCGATTTCCTTGGCGTTAGCCTCCCATATTTTTAGGGTAATTAGCCTATATAATTAGGAACAAATTTCTTATACGGTACACGCTCGGTCAACGGGGCCAAATGGTCTTGGAGACCGTTTGCCCTGTCGCGGTCTCGAGACCGTTTGCTCACCTCGCGGTCTTGAGTCCGAGAGAGCAAACTTTTGAGACCGTTTAAGGAAGTGAAAAGCGGTGGGGTTTTCTTGGAAATCACGCCTTCATCTCCTAGCTCAAGAACAGTACGAATATCCCATGGGTTTGCTTGCAAAGTAGCAGGGAAAAGTAGGGAAACACTAAGAGCTATCATCAAAATGCATATAAAGATGCACATAGTAAAGCATGGGTTTAGAGTTATAAAACCCGCCTAAAGCTTGCTTCTTGAGCTCCAAGCTTTCAAGCTCCAAGCTCTAATGGCGTCCTTGAATTCTTACAGGTTGGACAAGGTGAAAACTCCAAGGAAGGATGAAAAGAGACGGCTACAAAGATAGGGTTTCGAGAATTAGCCATGAAGCTGACCTTGAATTCGAATTCTAACCATGGAATTAGGCAAGAAGAGGGGTTTAAACCTACCTTGCACCCCTTGTTCATCCTCCTTAGCTCCAAGGCAGTCCTTGGTCGTCTTTGGTGAAATGAAACAGTAAGGGAACGAAGGGTAAGTTCCCTTGCAACTAAGGGAATGAGAGCTTATATACATGGGGTAGGATTTTCAACATTAGTTCATAAGTTGTCCATAATTCCAACTAGGTCCCTCCTTCTTTACTTGATCGTCCCTTCCTCTTTATTCTAAGGTCAAACCTTCTCTTAAGGTCTTAGAAAATAAGATAAAGGAGAGCAAGCTAATAATGGGGTACATACATAAAGAGATATTACACATATACCCTGATTATTCAATCACAAGGCATATCTCATAACTTGATAATTCAATTGAGGTGACTTCCTCATCATTTCTTATCTTAATGATGGCAAGAGTCTAAAAAGATACATTATATGACATATTTCACAATTTGTATCCCTTAATTTGGGTAAATTGCATTTTACCCCAATTTAAGGTTTCAAGCACTGGGATTGCTTCCACAGCTGCACCTTGGTGCCCTAGCTTGGGAAATCCCTCAAACTTTACCAAAAAGATTCTCATGATGTCTCATCATTAGAGGAACATCTCAACATGTGCAAATTACAAACTAACCCTTTTAACTGGGTAAATTGCACATAGGTCCCTGTATATCAAAACAATGCTACAACTTTAAATAAAAAGGAGCAAATACTGAAATATATGTTTCTGAGAAACTTAATTACATGCTCAGAGTTAATCACAAAGATTTAATCACATATTTAGGCAAAATACCTAGGGTTAACTCATAACCCAGGTCAGGGATGTTACAAATTATCCACCCCTTACAAGGATTTCGTCCCCGAAATCGATAAAACATACTAAGAGAAAAGGGTAGGACACTTCCTTCTCATCTCATCCTCTAACTCCCAAGTGGCTTCTTCAACACCACGATGGTTCCAGAGGACTTTCACAAGACTTATATCTTTCTTCTTTAACTTTTTAATTCGTTTATCAAGGATTGACACTGGTCCCTCCTCATAGGATATGTCATCATTCAATTCTAACTCCATAGGTTGTAGAACTGACTCGGTGTCTGGGTGACATTTCTTCAACATAGAAATGTGAAACACAGGATGTAACCTCTGTAATTCTGGGGGAAGCTCTAGTTTATATGCTACCTTTCCAATCTGTTCAATGATTGGATAAGGCCCCATATATCTAGGAGCTAACTTCCCTTTCCTTCCAAAACGAAGGACCCCTTTCCAAGGTGAGACCTTAAGATACACTTTGTCTCCAACCTGGAACTCTAAGGGTCTATGACGTTTGTCAGCATAAGATTTCTGCCTATCCTGAGCAGTCTTAATCTTATGTTGTATAACTTTAATCTTTTCCGTGGTTTGCTGCACCAGGTTAGGACCTAACAACTGGTGCTCACCAGTCTCAAACCAACACAAGGGTGATCTACAACGTCTACCATATAAGGCTTCATAAGGTGCCATATCAATACTATGCTGATAGCTATTGTTATAGGCAAACTCTATCAAGCTTAGGTGTAGATCCCAACTTCCGGTGAACTGGAGGACACATGCTCTCAACAAGTCTTCTAGGGTCTGTATGGTCCTTTCCGACTGTCCATCAGTCTGCGGATGAAAGGCCGTACTAAACCTTAGCTTGGTGCCTAAGGCTCTGTGTAACTGTTCCCAAAAATGACTCGTAAACTGAGGACCTCTGTCAGAAACTAGTGTGACAGGAACTCCGTGCAAACGCACTATCTCTTGAACATACAACTTTGATAACCTTTCAGCAGGAATAGGTTGTTTTGACAGGTAAGAAATGTGCTGTCTTAGTCAACCTATCAACAATTACCCAAATGGAATCATGTCCTTTGCTTGTCCTGGGTAGGCCAACAACAAAATCCATGGTCACATGGTCCCACTTCCACTGTGATATGGGTAAAGGTTGCATTGTTCATGCAGGCTTCTGGTGTTCAGCTTTAACTTGCTGACACACAGGACACCTCAGAACAAACTCTGCAACGTCCTTCTTCATCCCAGACCACCAATACAGATCTTTCAAATTCCGATACATCTTGGTGCTCCCTGGATGCATAGCATACATGGAAGAATGGGCTTCTTCCAGGACTAACTTTCTCAAGTTGTCCACATCTGGCACTATCATTCTTCCATTATAATAAGCTACTTGATCTTTTGAGTCATGAAAACCATCTAGCTTCTCATTTCCATACTCAGATCTTATATGTTGAACTGCAGCATCACCTAGTTGTGCCTCTTTAATCTACTCCCTTAGAGTAGGTTTAATATGCATCTCAGCTAACAAACCGGTTAACAATGACACCTTCAACTGTACATTGTCTTGCCTTAAAGAGATAAGCATATCTCTTCTAGAGCATACTAAAGAGTTTAGTTGTGCTCTATTCATGGTTGATGTTGCTGATTTCCTACTCAAGGCATCTGCAACAACATTGGCCTTGCCTGGATGGTAATCAATTGTACAGTCATAGTCCTTGATTAACTCCATCCAACGACGTTGCCTCATGTTGAGCTCATGCTGAGAGAAGATATACTTAAGGTTTTTATGGTCTGTGAAAATCTGGAATGTCTCTCCGTAGAGATAATGTCTCCAGATCTTCAAAGCATGAACCACTGCAGCTAACTCTAGATCGTGTGTTGGATAATTCTCCTCGTGTTTCTTAAGCTTTCGGGAAACAAAAGAAATCACTTGTTTATCCTGCATCAACACACATCCAAGCCCATTCTTGGAAGCATCACAGAAAACTACATATCCTTTTCCTTGTTCAGGTAGCACTAGCACAGGTGCACTTGTCAACTTCTCCTTCAGTAACTGGAAAGATTGTTGACACTTATCACTCCAAGAAAAAAGAACATCTTTCCGGGTTAACTTGGTCAAAGGTAAATCTATAGAACTAAAGTTCTTAATGAACCTTCGAAAATAGCCAGCTAACCCCAAGAAACTTCGAATCTCCGTCGGTGTCTTTGGTTGTTCCCATTGTAGAATAGATTCTACCTTTGTAGGGTCAACACGAATTCCCGAGGCGGATATTACATGACCAAGAAAAGATACCTCCGGCAGCCAGAACTCACACTTGCTAAACTTAGCGTACAGCTTATGTTCTCTTAGCAAGGTTAAAGCTTGGCGAAGATGCTGCTCATGCTGCTGGGCATCTTTACTATAAATCAGTATGTCATCTATGAATACGACAACACACTGATCAAGGAAAGGTCGAAAAACTCTATTCATGAGTTCCATAAATGCAGCTGGTGCATTGGTTAGTCCAAACGACATAACCGTGAACTCATAGTGACCATATCTTGTCCTAAAGGCAGACTTGGATATGTCACTATCCTTAATGCGGAGTTGGTGATATCCAGACCTCAAGTCTATTTTTGAAAAGACTATTGCACCACGCTACTGGTCAAAGAGATCATCAATCCTCGGCAGAGGATACTTATTCTTTATTGTTACTTTATTGAGTTGTCTATAGTCGATGCACAACCGCATTGACCCATCTTTCTTTTTAACAAACAAGACCGGAGCACCCCAAGGTGAAGTACTCGGTCGGATAAAACCTCTCTCAAGTAGCTCTTGAAGCTGTTTCTTGAGTTTTGCCATCTCGGCAGGCGTCATCCTATACGGAGTTTGAGCTATGGGTTTCGTATCTGGGATCAGATTAATTTCAAAATCAATCTCCCGAGGTGGTGGTATACCATGAAGTTCTTTAGGAAACACATCCTCAAATTCCCCGACTATGGGAACCTTAGCAGGATTGGTCCTTTCCTTGGTAACATCTACCACATGGGCTAAGAATGCATAACATCCTTGCCTCAACAGCTTATCAGCAACCATAGCTGACACAAGACAGGTGGGCAGAATCTTTCTTTCACCTTGAAAGATCCATGTGTTGCTTTCATCAGCAAACACAGCCAACTTGGACTCACAATCCAAGACAACTCTATACCTTTCTAAGGTATCCATCCCGAGGATTATATCAAATCCCTGCATATCAAGTGGTATAAGATCCACTTGAATGCGATGGTCAGAAAAGAAAAGGATGCAGGGAGAACACACCTCCTGCAAAACGGCAGACCCACTCAACGGAGTCTCTAACAACAAACTATCTTCTCTAAGGCTAACAGTCACATTGCAGTTACAAATCACTTCACGAGTGATGAAAGAGTGTGTAGCACCCGGATCAATCAGAACGGATACAACACAGGATATAGACATATCAGAATATAAAAGTTTCATCTGACCTGCCACTACCCGTGGATTGACCACTGCCTCAGGTGGGTTCATAGCATAGAACCTCACAGTCGCCTGGTGTTGAGGTGGTGCTGATGATCCAGCTTGAGACGCTTGTCCACATCCTCGAGCTGCTCCTTGATGTTGTCTATTCTGAGATCCCTGTTGATTCTGTCTCGGGGTTTGTTATGTCACACCGACAGGCCTAGAATGGCAATCCTTCATCAAGTGTCCCACCTTACCACAGTTGTAGCAACTCTTCTCATGTTGCTGTGGTCTGGGTGGTCCAGTAACTGACACTGATGCAGAACTGTGCGTCCCTTGAAGCGGTTGACTCCGCCCTCTACCTCTGCTTGGTGTCCATTGAGTTTGAAAACTCGATCTGGGTGGTGGAGGGTTAGGTGCAGAGAATCTAGGTTTCTTGGAATCCCTAGATGAAGAACCCTGGAACTGTGGATATCTTTTATGGGTTTGTCTTTTCTCAACCACAGATCTCTCTATCCTTCGGACTGACTCAACGAAGGTAGAGAATCTCTCTCTGTTTTCTAAGGCAGACACAGGGGTTGACATATCAGAATTCAAACCCTTCTCGAATCTTCTGATTCTTTCCTCATCCGTAGCAGCCATGTGCGGACAGAACCGCAACAACTCCATAAACTTAGCTTCATACTCACTAATGTTCATCATACCGTGCCTTAGTTTCTCAAACTGAGAGATCTTCTCATCTAGGAAGGTCTTTGGAAAATATCTATTGATAAATTCCCGACGAAACTCTTCCCATGAGAACTCTATTCCAGGTCTCTTCTGCTCTTCCATGTTCCACCAGTGACCAGCATTGCCTTTGAGAAGATAGACAACATGTCTAACCTTCTCAGCTTCCAGAATCATAAGAATCCTGAAAGCCTTCTCCAACTCTGTCAACCATAAGTCAGCATCTGCAGGGTCAGCAGTTCCGAAGTACTCGGTAGCTCTGACACGACGAAGTCATTCGAATGTCTTACCAATACCTTGTACTTCAGGCTGGACAGGTGCCCTAGGTGCAGGAATGGGCATCCTATTGGTTATATGTGTCATGGCAGTCATGAACTACCCGAACATCGTCTGTACAGCTGGATCACTCATGTCAGCTGGGTCGAACTGGGGTGGCTCTCTTGGCGACTCAGGTGCAGGTTGTTCTATTCTCGAAACTCTTGCACCGCCTCAAGGCGCACTAGCACTACTCTCTGCCACGTGCTCATCACGATGTTCTAACATTCTTATGTATCTTCTTCTCCTGAGGAGCAGAAGATTCTATTAGATGAGGAAGGAGTACTAAAGGTAGACTCGACATCCTAAGTCCTATGCCTCTGTAGACTCAACTGAACCTGGAGCTCTGATACCACTAGTTGTGGGCTCTGATCTCCAAACCATAACATATACACGATTAAAACTTAGCGGAAGCGAATCGGTAATCAGCGGAAGACAAAAATCACGGGAAATTAAAACTTTTTGTGACAAGAGCTTGAATCCATAAAAGCTTCTTTCATAAAGAGAGATAAACTGTTTACATCTCAGGATAATTACTTCTCGAGTAATTATATACATCAAGATACAAAATCTCAAGATCACTATACAAAAGACTCCAAGACCTGAGAGTACAGAAGACACATAGGACTGACTCTAACTACACCACATGGCAGGACAAATCTCCACCTGAGATTACTGCTGCCCCTGGTGCTGCTGCTGCTGAGACTGGTCACCTGTAGGCTGGTTCCTTCATCTCCGACGTCCACCTACAAAGTTGAAGCCTACGGGGTGAGACAATTATACATAATTGTCCCAGCGAGAGTTATAACTCTTCGCCAGAAGCTTTATTATAACATCAAAGATTATTTTAAACAGTAAAGCCTTCAAAGCATTCTATAACAGTTGCAGGTATAACAAGATCTCTACAATTTAGGAGATATGGAGAATATCAACATTATTGCAATGTAACATCAACCAACTAACTTGGAGTCATCTCTAACAAGTTATACTACATGGTTATTATGTTTTACAAACAACATTATGCCCTGTGGAGATGAGGCTTACCACTCATACTCCCACTGATCGTTGAGAAGCCGCATCAGTATCATACATAGGTCATTAAGAGAGCCGGATTCTCATGACCTTCACCTTCCTCAGTCAGTAAGAGGATCACTTGTAGGACATCTCGTGTCTCTACTACTATAGCTCACCAGGGTAAACTGGTCCTTCGCTATTCTAGAGTCACAGTGGCGTTCTGTACTCTCTTCGTCATCAGGAGGTTTCATATTTACCTACCACTGATACAGATATCTGTGCTTTCTTCGTCATCAGGAGGTTTCATGTTTACCTACCACTGATACGGTAAGGAACTATAGTGAAGGATGGATGGATTCCACATCTACATCACTTTCCTACACTAGGATGTAAGGTTCTACACATCCATGTACCCCACATACTCATAAGTATGTGCTCCAGGAGTTCCCTAAGGAAAACATGTTTCACCATCACTTAATTTTTGACAATGATGGATCTATGATCAGGGCTCTACATTATACTTGATTAGTTAGGTACATTCAGTACTCTTTAACAGCATACATTGTTCTTCAAACAATAACAGTAGCATAGCAGCTATAAAAGAAGAATACTAAATGTAATAGTCCTAACTCATATCAATCATTATTTCTCATTATCCTCATCACAAGTCATCTCTAAGGCATGACCTTGATGGTATTCATGGCTCTCATAGCCCATTATCAGCATAGGATGCCACTGGCAAGGCATCAGATTACTTTATTCATAAGGCTAACATCATGCCTTTAATAAATATAACATCAACATCCACACCTAGATATGATTACCTTCATATCAGAACCTGCATGGTTAATACATATGATAAAGGTAATGCAACAATAAGGAATGTACTTCCTACTCTTGTCATAAGAGTTAAATCTTTAATTTAAATCAAATAGAGTTTATTGCTCAAAAGCATGCCATTACCCTTGAATTAGGGTTTACTATTCACATTACATGTCATCACCCTTGAATTAGGGTTTACTATTCACATTACATGTCATCACCCTTGAATTAGGGTTTACTATTCACATCAAGGTGAATTAAACTCATAACATCATCATGTATGAGTAACATCTTCATTGATGCTCTTAGATTAGTTAAGAGTTCATCATTTATTATAATTAGGGTTTCTATGACCTCACACGGGTGGACCATACCCTAATTATGCTCACTTATGTGCATTGGAGACGCTTTACTTGAGTTTCCACTTAAAAATGGTACTTTCTCTCTCTAGAAGTACTTTCTCTCTCTAGAAGTACTTTCTCTCTCTAGAAGTACTTTCTCTCTCATCATAATGCTAGGTGATGTCAACATCACTCTAAAACAGGTTGGATTGAGTCATCATAGGCTAACATAGCCAAAAGCATCACCATTATGTGATTAGAGTTACTTTCTCTTTCATCATATTAATGGTTGATGATAACATTAGACTAGATCAAGTTAGATAGAGTCATTATGACTAAAAACATCATTCTCATATAATTAGGGTTTGAATTGAGCAAGGTATAACTTAATTGACCCTCTAGGGGTATTTTGGTAATTCACCCCATTGATCATCATTATGGTCAAAACCTTAGTTAATTAACCCCTTACTATCCTAGATTATCATTAGGGTTTGATTTGGGCAACATTGAACCATTTACATCATCAAATGATTGAATAAGGTCAACCTTGAATCACATTGATTGATTTCAATCATTAATCATCAATTGAGTTGAGATCGGTTGAAAGTGTTGACCGTTTGCCCACTTTGACTTTCCAAGACCGCGAGCCTCCTTCTAACCTCAAGACCGCGATCCCCCTTAGGCTTCAAGACCGCGAGCCATCATGCATTCAAGACCGCGAAGACTCCAATTGAGGTTAAGACCGCGAGGGTCATGAAGACCGTTTAGCTAGTTTGACCTCAGGACCGCGAGGCCCTTCGCGGTCTTGAGACCGCGAGCCTCCTCTCGGTCTTGAGACCGTGAGCCCCCTCACGGTCTTGAGACCGCGAGCCCTCTCACGGTCTTGAGACCGCGAGGCTCTCATGGTCTCAGCCGCTTGGTCCTTCAATCAAGACTCAAAGATGCAACCGATAATGTCAATCGAGGTTGAAGCCTTCAAAAGGTCCCATCTATGTTGACCACCTATGGATTGGGTTAATTAAGGTTATGCTTAACCAATTGGTCATTCAATTGACCCTCAATTGTTGACCAATTATGATTGAAATCGATTCAATTGGGATCTATCAATGTTCACCCATCAACACTCAACAATGTGCATCAACACAAGGTTGAACCCTTCAATTGAGCTTCAATTGGGCCCAAACTTGGCCCAAACGGTCTTGAGGTCATGTGGGTGGACCCCACATGGTCTTGAGACCGTTTGCCCAAGATTTCATTAAAATCTAACGTGATTTGATAGAGATTGAACCATGATTGGGTCACTAAATCAGTATTTTAATCAATTGATAACTTATTTGCAATTGGGTCCTCAATTGGTCAAAATACTTAACCCTAGACCTTCAAACGGTCTTGGTGATTGTCCTCTCGGTCTTGAGACCGTTTGGATGAGTTCCAAATGGTCTTGAGACCGTTTGCCCATCAAATTTTTGGATTCTAGTGCAAATTCATCAAGGTCTGACCCATTGAGTTGATGATCGTGTCAATATTTTATTGCAATGTAATTTTGTGTAGTTGTACCTTCAATTGGTCAACTATCCTTGACCCCAGACCTCCAAACGGTCTTGGTTGATTGCCCTCGCGGTCTTGAGACTGTTTGTTGACCCCCAAACGGTCTTGAGACCGTTTAGGTCAATCAACCCTAAAAACCCTAATTAGGTCACCATAATTTCGGTACTGATTTTACCTAGGGTTAGCCCTAGTATTCACCCTTCAACTCTTAGCCCGTTTGGAATTAGACCATCAAACTTGGTGAGTTGTTAACTAACACAATTTTAAACAGTAATCTCATACGGTCAATGCTTAGTCAACGACCTTACACGGACTTGAGACCGTTTGCCCAAAAAGGCAATTTCAGACCGTTTGAAAATCAGGAATAAATGCAAATAAAGTTGTTACTTAAAAAGGTCATATCTCCCGATTCCCTTGGAGTTAGCCTCCCAAAGTTTGAGGGTAATTAGCCTATATAATTAGGAACAAATTTCTTATACGGTCCACGCTCGGTCAACGGGGCCAAACGGTCTTGGAGACCATTTTCCCTGTCGCGGTCTCGAGACCGTTTGCTCACCTCGCGGTCTTGAGTCCGAGAGAGAAAACTTTGGAGACCGTTTAAGGAAGTGAAAAGCGGTGGGTTTTTCTTGTAAATCACGCCTTCATCTCCTAGCTCAAGAACAGTACGAATAACCCATGGGTTTGCTTGCACAATAGCAGGGAAAAGTAGGGAAACACTAAGAGCTATCATCAAAACGCATATAAAGATGCACATAGTAAAGCATGGGTTTAGAGTTATAAAACCCGCCTAAAGCTTGCTTCTTGAGCTCCAAGCTTTCAAGCTCCAAGCTCTAATGGCGTCCTTGAATTCTTACAGGTTGGACAAGGTGAAAACTCCAAGGAAGGATGAAAAGAGATGGCTAGAAAGATAGGGTTTCGAGAATTAGCCATGAAGCTGACCTTGAATTCGAATTCTAACCATGGAATTAGGCAAGAAGAGGGGTTTAAACCTACCTTGCACCCCTTGTTCGTCCTCCTTAGCTCCAAGGCAGTCCTTGGTCGTCTTTGGTGAAATGAAACAGTAAGGGAACGAAGGGTAAGTTCCCTTGCAACTAAGGGAAGGAGAGCTTATATACATGGGGTAGGATTTTCAACATTAGTTCATAAGTTGTCCATAATTCCAACTAGGTCCCTCCTTCTTTACTTGATCGTCCCTTCCTCTTTATTCTAAGGTCAAACCTTCTCTTAAGGTCTTAGAAAAGAAGATAAAGGAGAGCAAGCTAATAATGGGGTACATACATAAAGAGATATTACACATATACCCTGATTATTCAATCACAAGGCATATCTCATAACTTGATAATTCAATTGAGGTGACTTCCTCATCATTTCTTATCTTAATGATGGCAAGAGTCTAAAAAGATACATTAGATGACATATTTCACAATTTGTATCCCTTAATTTGGGTAAATTGCATTTTACCCCAATTTAAGGTTTCAAGCACTGGGATTGCTTCCACAGCTGCACCTTGGTGCCCTAGCTTGGGAAATCCCTCAAACTTTACCAAAAACATTCTCATGATGTCTCATCATTAGAGGAACATCTCAACATGTGCAAATTGCAAACTAACCCTTTTAACTGGGTAAATTGCACATAGGTCCCTGTATATCAAAACAATGCTACAACTTTAAATAAAAAGGAGCAAATACTGAAATATATGTTTCTGAGAAACTTAATTACATGCTCAGAGTTAATCACAAAGATTTAATCACATATTTAGGCAAAATACCTAGGGTTAACTCATAACCCAGGTCAGGGATGTTACATTGGGAGTGTGGATGTTTGAATCTTGAAGCTCTAATGGTGATCTTGAGGTGGGTTATATAACTTGAACTCAACTCTATTATTATTCACCTTCAATCATGCAATACTTGATGATTCCTTTTCAATTTCAACTTTCCTTGGTTAAATAAATATTCTATGAGATCTAATGAATATATGGGGCTGTTGTCCATGAACGACAGTGTTAGTGGATGAAGTCTTTGGGCTTTAAGATGATGGAATCTCCCATGCACAAACTAATATTGGTTTAGGAAATGCTAACCCGATTTCAGGTTATGTGAAGGGAAATCGATACTCATGAGTGCCTAACTTGTTAGTAGTGTGCTACATGTGAAGGACAATCATCCTTGTAGTTGTCTAGCCTATCACCTAAGGCTAAGGATGGGGGAAGGCTGATATCTTGGAAGTTGAGTGAGGATATGAAGTTTATAGGGCTAAACCGATATGCCCTGACCCTAACAACCAGACACAACTCTATCCCAACACAGGTGTGATGGGTGACACACCTTGGTCGACACACAAAGTAATGGTGAGGTTGATACCCTATGGACGACATACTAGATGATGGTATCGTCATTACACCAAATCATGGTGTGGCCGATACACCAAGATATGGTGAAAGCAATACACCATGTCATGCTTATGGCTGATATCACTCTAAGAACCTCAAAACCAATATTATCTTGATGTGCCATGGCCGACACAAGTGAAGAGTGTCATGGATGATACATGTGTGTCACCCAACACAAAGTGAGGAGCTTAGAACGACGGTGTTGTTCATGTTGTTGACCATATCTACTGTATATCAGGATGTCATCTATGAAGACCACTATGAACTGATGAAGGAATGGCCAAAAGATTCTATTCATTAGCTCCATGAATGTAACTGGTGCATTAGTTAGTCCAAATGACATAACTACAAACTCATAATGATTGTACCTTGTCTTAAAGTCTGACTTAGGTATGTCACTCTCCTTGATACATAACTGATGATATCCTGACCTTCGATCTATCTTAGAGAACATAGTTGCACTACACAACTGGTCAATTTGTAACATCCCTGACCAGGGTTATAAACTAACCCTAGGTGTTATGCCTAATAAAGTTGATTAGATGCTTGCTTGTATTTCTTGAAAAGTAATTAAGGCTTTTACGGAACTTATATTTCAATTTCAGTCCTTTTTGAATAATGTTGAAACATTGTTTTGTTTATAATGGACTAATGTGCAATTTACCCAAAACATAGTATTCAACATGTAAAATAACACCCCTAGAGGGTCTCTCATGTTTCTTGGCATCAAGTAGAGCAAAGAAAATGAGTGGGATGCCTCATTTGAATAATTATGGAGGAGAGAGAATCTTGACATTGGAATAACCAAGATTTAAGCACAAATGGCTCTTTAATATAACTTAATGCAAAAAGAAATATAATAATTATGGAGCCCTTCAACCAAAGGTTGGAGGATGTGTTTGCAATAGTATGGACGAGATTGTGCCAAGCTTGGGCACCAACAATATCTTGGTTGAAGTGGAAGTTACTCACATTAATTTAATATAAAGCAATATTCATTTAAAGATGGATATTAACACATAACTCTTTAAGATGTTTAGTCGTTTTCCTTTAAACCTTGGATAATGGAGGAGTTTTGCATGAATATAGAAGGTGGACATGTATCCAAAGGATGGAGGGAGTTTGGTAGATATTTAGGAAGAATAAAAGGAAATAATCCTCTTCTTTCCATTTTCTCTAAAAACCCATAATATATGTATATGTGCATCTTTTCCAACAACACAAAGGACCATTTCCTTAGTTCTTTTCTTTATCACTTTGCTTTGGCCGACCAAGGAAAAGCTTTGGAGCAGAGGAAGGACGACCCAATTAAGATTGGTAGGTTTGGATCATCATCTATCTCAAATTCATGGTGGAAACTCTTAACCAATGGTTAGTAATTGGTCTTCTTCACACAATTTCCTTTTCTAGCCATCTTGGTCATCCAAAGATTGAAGAACGAACATTGGACAAATGCTGGAGCTCAATCCACCATCAAAGATATGAAGCTTGGAGCTCTGGATCAGTTCTAGAGGTGGGTTTTATAACTCTAACCCTTAAGCTTTGCTAATGCATCCTTCTCTGCTAAAACCGTTGGTTAATTCTTCTTCTTTAGATACTCTTGTGTTCTTGCTATAAATTCCATGAAGAACAGCCCTTGTTCTTGGTTGAACAAAGGTAGAAAAAGGTGGCGTTAATTTTTATGTTTATCCAAAAAAATTTCTTAAGCAAACGGTCTCCTTTTCTTGCTCAAATAGTTTACCAAACTGTTTGGGAGAAAACGGTTTCAAACCGTTTGATTGCAAACGGTTTCGACCAAACCATATAGCAGCAAACGGTCCAAGGCCGTTTGGAAGCATTGACCAGGCGTTGACCATTTGGAGGACTGTTGAAAATCTTTTAGATCAAAAATCTATAAATAATCATCAATTAATTTCAAGTGATTCACCAATTGAAGGTATAACAATCATCAAAACCCTAATCGGGTTAATTGCTAATTTGATAATTGAATAAGTTTGAAACTTGGGTTGAGTGACCCAAATGGTTTTAATACCATTTGGGGATCACCCAAACGGTCTCAAGACCGTTTGGTGATCACCCATGATCGTTTGGATGTCTAGGGTTAAGCATGGTTGACCAATTGAAGATCCAAAGGTTCTACATTGAAGTACAATCAATTGTTGATTTGGAGATCAACTCAATGGTCCAATCCATATTTGGTTGACTTGGTTTTTGGTGTTGACTTGGGAAAACGGTCTCAAGAACATTTGGAGGTCATCCAAATTATCCCAAGACCGTTTGGGTTCAGGTCATGACCAAATTGGATGATGGTTCAATAGTTTCAAATCAATTAAACTTACATTCAAATATGTTGAAGGGTCATCGATTCCAAACCCTAATCCAATTGAATCAAGCCCTAATTGATGATCAATTGAGGTTTAATTGACGGTCAAATCAGTTGAAGGTTGATTTTATTCACTCAATTGAATGATGGTGACAGGTCCAATTGATGATTAGATACATGCAATTAATCGTTGAGGGGTTCAACATGGGAAATCCTAATTCAATTGAGGTGGTTGAAACACTTTTTGGTCCTTGTAGTTTTGAGGTGGTTTGGACCAAACGGTCTCAAGACCATTTGGGTCCAAACAGTCTCAAGACCGTTTGGGACCAAACGATCCCAAACCATTTGGGCTCATGCGGTTTCAAGGTCGGTTGTGTTCATGCGGTTTCCAAGTCAAACTCGACCAAACGGTGTTCACCCTAACTTTACCAAACGGTCTTCACTTCTACTTTAGCAAATGGTCTCAAGGGCAGACCAAGACCGCATGAAGGTACAAACGGTCTTAGACCATTTGGAGGTTATATATGTAAGACCGTTTGAGGTCTATGTTAGTGAAGATCGTTTGAAACCTTAAAGGTCATAATCATTTGGTGGATGTTTAACCTAAACCCCTTGGGTACTTAAAGTGGTTAAGGGACAAGTGATTAGTTAATTAATACATGATGTAATCAAAGGTGATCATGGTACTTGTACCTTAATGAGATAGTGTGATTGAGACCCATTAACTAATTAAACCTTAATGATTACAATGATGATGACTTAACCCATGAAGTCAATTCTCTTTCTTGATTGAGTTGACTTAACCAAATCAAGGCTGAAGCTAATATCATCCAATAGGGGATGAGAGAGAAAAGGCTTCTTATATGAATGAATGCCTAATTAGGGTATGATTCATGTTAAGTCAGATCACAAAACCCTAATTATGATGGTTAATGAATCTTAACCATAAATTGAGGGTAACAATGGAAGTATCCCTAATGCATGATGACATGGTAAACCTTAATTAAAGGTACTTTGTTGATCACTCCTACTTGGGGTGAATAGTAAACCCTAATGGTGGAATATTAATGATAACCTTAAATCAAGGGATGTGAATAGTAAACCCTAATTCCAATTAAGGTGACTGAAAGTGTGAAACCCTAATTCTGGGTCATGCCTTATAGCATGAAGCTCTATGATTAGATAATTAAATGAGGAATCACTATTCCTAATTAAGCTAAAGGGGTTGGTTAACCCTAATTGAATCGAAAAGGGAAACCCTAACCCTAGTAAGGGCATAGTGGTGCAACCCTTGAATAGTAAAGTTATCTTTGTTTTGCATTGTGCTGATATCGAGATAATGTGCCTGTTATCATTTGTTTTAATCATGCAGGTTTTTATGAAATAATGAGCATAGCTAGGTAAGAGCTATGATGCAATATTCATTGAAAGCACTTTATAAGATTCAAAAGCAGTGATATTCTATGTTGCCTACTGAGAGGTAATAAATGAGACTGATAGGTTGTATGAGCCGTGAGAAATATCTACATTGCTACTATCATGTTCATACTGTCAAATGACTTGATGGCAATATGTTACTTGGTAACAAGTGTTTTGATGATCTAAGGGTTTGAACACCCATATTCCTGAATCATAATGATGAGATGGTTAGGGATTGATATCCCAATGTTAACAAGATATGAAATAAACTTGATACAATTAGTACTCTTTCTTTATAGCAATTATTTTAATTATCTATGTTTGAAAACATGCTTGATGCTAAAAGAATTCCATAATGTACTTAAATAATCAAGTATAATGATATCATGTAGATCCTTGACCATAGATCCATCATCGTCAGAAGCTAGATGATGGTGAAATAGGTTTTCCTAAGGGAACTCCTGGAGAGCATACTTTTGAGTATGTGGGGTTTATGGATGTGAATATCCTTACATCCTAATGAGGGAATTGATGTGAGACGAACATTTAATCTCTCAATCCTTCATTATATGTATATGCTGGGATGATGTATCACTAATCTCCCGATGATGTTGATAATGCCGAATCGATGTGAGATGAATAAGAAATCCCTCGATTTTGAAGAGAGTATAGAATGCCACTGTAACTCTAATAGCGAAGTTGCCAGAATACCCTGGAAAGCTATTATAGCAGGGACACATGATGTCCTGCATGTTGTTCCTCACACTAACTGAGGAAGATGAGGTCATAGGAATCTGACTCTTCTGATGACCTATGTATGGTACCGATTGCGATTTCATAATGGTCGGTTGGAGTATGAGTGGTGTAACTCATCTCCTCAGGGCATAAGTATGATTGTAAAATGTAATCAGCCGTGTAGCATATTTTCTTAGGTTGAACTATGAGAAATAATGATTGATGATAAATTGTTTATTAAGTCCTAGTTGGACAAATAATATACATGTTCTTCATATTCCTTATTGATTAAATGTCTTGTCATTCAATCAAGTTATAATTGAAATTATTGCTTAGAGAATACTTCTCTACTTTGTTATTCAATGAATTGTATACTGTTGATTAATTATAATTCTACTACTCATTGTTATTTTAATATTTGCAATAACAATGCTTCTAGATGAGAGTTATAACTCTCACTGGGACAATTTTTCAATTGTCTCACCCCCGTATGATTCAACTTTTTAGATAGACGTCGAGGTAGACGAAACCCCTCGGTGGGTGAGCAACAGCAGCATCAGCAACATCAGGGACAACAGTGATCCTCAGGTGGAGACAATGTTTGTTAGGTTTTGTATATAGAAGAGTCCTATGTGTCGTATCTGTACTCTCAGGTCCTAGGAGTCAGTAGATGTTTTAATAAAGATCTGATATTTTTGGCGTAATGCCTCGAGATTTTTGTATATTGCCTTGTACAGTTTAACAGGGCAGTTGATGTTGTGCCTCTCGAGATGAGATATTACAGAGATGTAATGATGGATTAGATTGTAAATAGCTCACCTTGTTTATTTATAAAAGAGTCCCACAATTTGTAGATCTCTTTATGAAAAGTTTTAAATTTTTAAGTATTTTTAGTAAATCCACTGCTAATTAATCGCTTTCGCATCATTAATAATGTTTTGTCCGAACAGGGTATCACAAATTAGTGGTATCAGAGCTCTAGGTTCGCTGAGTCTACAGAGACATAGGACTAGGGTTGTTGAGTCTGTTCTAGTGCCTTCCAGTATATCTGATAGTGTCTTCTGCTGATATAGGAGGAGAAGATAAAAATAAAGATGTCAGGATCACATGAGGGACATGTTGCTGAGAGTAGTGTCACTGCACCTAGAGGAGGTGCAAGAGACCAAGAAAGGGAAGAACCTATACCTGAACCACCCCAGTTCAATCCAGCTGACATGGGGAACCCAACCTTCCAAGCCATGTTTGGGCAGTTCATGACTGCCATGACACATATGACTGATAGGATGCCTATACCTATACCTAGGGCACCTACCCATCCAGAAGGATGAGGATCCAGCAAGACGTTGGAACGAATTCGCCGAGTTGGAGCCATAGAGTATGTTGGAACAGCTGACCCAGCAGATGCTGACTTGTGGCTAACTGAACTAGAGAAGGCCTTTAGAATCTTGAACATCCCAGAAGATGAGAAGGTTATACATGTTGTGTATCTTCTCGAGGGAAGTGTTGGTCACTAGTTGACCATGGATGAAGGGAAAAGGTCAGGTGTGGAGATAGAATGGGAAGTTTTCTGACGGGAATTTATCAACAGATACTTCCCTAAGACGTTCCTAGATGAGAAAATCTCTCAGTTTGAGAGGTTTAGACAAGGACTAATGAACATTAGCGAGTACGAGCCTAAGTTCATGGAGCTTTTGCGGTTCTGTCTGCACATGGCGACCACATATGAAGAAAGGATTAGGCATTTCGAGAAGGGGTTAACATTGAGTTGACCACCCATGTGTCTGCTCTGGAGAATAGGGAAAGGTTTGCTACCTTTGTGGAGTCTGTCATAAGGGTAGAGAGGTCCGTGTCAGAGAAGAGACAGACCAAGAATAAGAAGATGTATCCCCAGTTCCAAGGATCCTCATCCAAAGATTTCAAGAAACTAAGGTTTTTTGTACCTACACCACCACCTAGATTCAGTACCCAGACACAGTGGACGTCAAATAGGGTTAGAGGATGAAGCTTACCACTAGAAGGAGATCGTAGCTCAGCATCTATGTTGGTTATAGGACCAACTAGACCACAGAAAGGGAACACAAGTTTCTATATATGTGGAAAAGTGGGCCATCTGATGAAGAATTGCAGAGCCAGTGAAGTGAGTGTGACTCAACCTCAAAGGCAGAGTCAGCAAGGATCTCAAAGGTGACAGTTTCGAGGTAACGCTAGAGGACGTGGACAAGTGTCCCAAGTTGGATCATCAGTACCAAGACATCGGGCACCAAATCAACCACAGGCAACGGTGAGATTCTACACGATGAATCCACCTGATGCAGTGATCAACCCTCGAGTTGTGGCAGGTCAGATGGAATTGTGTTATTCTGATATGTGTACATCTTGTGTTGTATCTATTTTAATCGATCCACATGCTACACATTCCTTTGTCACTCGAAGAGTGATTCTTGACTGCAACTTGACTACAAGTCATAGAACAAATAGTTTGTTGCTAGAAACTCCTTTGATGGGATCTACTGTTTTGTGGGAGGTATGTTCTCCCTGCATCCTCTTTTTTTCTGAACATCACATTCAAGTGGATCTTATACCACTTGAGATGAACGAATTTGATGTAATCCTTGGGATGGATACCTTGGAAAGGTATAAGGTTGTCTTGGATTGTGAATCCAAGCAAGCTGTGTTCACTGATGATAGTGACACATGGATCTTTCAAGAAGATAGAAAGATTCTACCAACCTATCTTGTATCAGCTATGGTTGCTGAGAAGCTGATGAGGCAAGGATGTTATGCATTCTTGGCCCATGTGGTAGATACTACCATGGAGAGTATTAACCCTATTGAAGTTCCTGTAGTCAGGGAATTTGAAGATGTATTTCCTGAAGAACTTCTAGGTGTACCACCGCCTCAAGAGATTGATTTTGAGATTAATCTAATTCCGAACACACAACCAATAGCACAAACACCATATAGGATGGTGCCTGTTGAGATAGCAGAACTCAAGAAACAACTACAAGAGTTGCTTGAGAAGGGTTTCATCTGATCGAGTACTTTGCCTTGGGGTGCTCCGGTCCTCTTCGTTAAAAAGAAAGATGGGTCAATGTGGTTGTGCATTGATTACATGTAGTTAAATAAAGTAACAATAAAGAATAAGTATCCTTTGCCAAGGATTGATGATCTCTTTGACCAATTGCGTGGTGCAACTGTCTTCTCAAAGATAGATTTGAGGTCGAGATATCATCAGCTGCGTATTAAGGATGGTGACATACCTAAGTCTGCCTTTAGGACAAGGTATTGTCACTATGAGTTCACAATTATGTCGTTTGGACTAACAAATGCACCAGTTGCATTCATGGAACTCATGAATAGAATCTTCCAACCTTTTCTCGATCAATGTGTTGTTGTCTTCATAGATGACATCCTGATCTATAGCAGAGATGCTCAGCAGCACGAACAACATCTTCGTCAGACTCTAACTTTGCAAAGAGAACATAAGTTATATGCTAAGTTTAGCAAGTGTGAGTTCTGGTTACCACAAGTTTCTTTTCTTGGACACGTAATATCTACCTCAGGTATTTGTGTTGACTCTAAAAAGGTAGAATCTTTACTGCATTGGGAGCAACCAAAGACACCGATGGAGATTCGAAGTTTCTTAGGGTTGGCAGGCTATTACCAGAGGTTCATTAAGAACTTTAGTTCTATAGCTTTACCCTTGACTAAGTTGACCAGGAAGGATGTTCTTTTTACCTAGAGTGACAAGTGTCAGAAATCATTTTAGTTGTTGAAGGAGAGGTTAACAAGTGCACATGTGCTTGTGTTACCTGAGCAAGGGAAAGAATATATAGTTTTCTATGATGCTTCTAAAAATGGACTAGTATGTGTGTTGATGCAGGATAAACAAGTGATTTCTTTTGCTTCTCGACAGCTTAAGAAACACGAGGAGAATTATCTGACACATGATTTAGAACTAGTTGTTGTAGTTCATGCCTTGAAGATCTAGAGACATTATCTTTATGGAGAGACATTCCAGATTTTCACAGACCATAAGAACCTTAAGTATATCTTTTCTCAGCATGAG
Source organism: Alisma plantago-aquatica (assembly GCA_963693085.1). Taxonomy (NCBI): domain Eukaryota; kingdom Viridiplantae; phylum Streptophyta; class Magnoliopsida; order Alismatales; family Alismataceae; genus Alisma; species Alisma plantago-aquatica. The sequence continues at coordinate 1,241,675,844 of OY856412.1, forward strand.
CTTAACATGAGGCAATGCTGTTGGATGGAGTTAATCAAGGACTACAATTGTACAATTGATTATCATTCAGGGAAGGCCAATGTAGTTGATGATGCTTTGAGTAGGAAATCAGCAACACCAGCTTTAGACAGAGCACAACTAAATTCCTTGGTATGCTCTAAGAGGGATATGCTTCTCTCTTTAAGACAAGACAATATACAGTTAAGAGTATAATTTTTATCAGGGTTGTTAGCTGAGATGCACATAAAACCTACTCTTAGACAACAGATTAAGGAAGCACAACAAGTTGATGTTGTAGTTCAACATATTAGGTCAGAGTATGGTAGTGAGAAACGAGAAGGTTTCCATTATTCAGATGATCAAGTAGCTTGTTATCATGGTAGAATGATAGTGCCTGATGTGGATAACCTAAGGAAGTTAGTCTTGGAAGAAGCTCATTCTTCAATGTATGCTATGCATCCAGAAAGCACCAAGATGTATCGTAACTTGAAAGATATGTATTGGTCGCCTGGTTTGAAGAAGGGCGTTGTTGAGTTTTTTATGCAGTGTCCTGTGTGTCAGCAAGTTAAAGATGAACACTAGAAGCCTGCAGGAACAATGCAACCTTTACCCATACCACAATGTAAGTGGGATCATGTAACCATGGACTTTGTGGTTGGTTTACCTAGAACAGTCAAAGGACATGATTCCATTTAGGTAATAGTTAATAGGTTGACAAAGACAACACATTTCTTACCTGTCAAAACAACCTATTCTGATGAGAAGCTGGCACAGTTATATGTGGATGAGATAGTGCGGCTGCATGGGGTCCTAGTTACCATTGTTTCTGACAGAGGTCCCCAGTTTATGAGTCATTTTTGGGAGTGACTTCATAAAGCTTTTGGCACAAAGTTAATTTTTAGTACATCCTTTCATCCTCAGACTGATGGACAGTCAGAAAGGACTATTTAGACTTTGGAAGACTTGCTTAGAACATGTGTTCTTCAGTTTATAGGAAGTTGGGATCTGCACCTAAGTCTGATAGAGTTTGCCTACAACAATAGCTATCAACATAGCATTGACATGGCACCTTATGAATATTTATATGGTAGACGTTGTAGATCACCCTTATGTTGGTATGAAACTAGTGAATATCAACTTTTAGGTCCTGATCGTGTACAACAGACCATCGAGAAGATTGAAATAATTCAACAACAGTTAAAGACTGCACAGGATAGGCAAAAATCTTATGCTGATAAACATCGTAGACCTTTAGAATTCCAGGTTCGAGACAAAGTGTACCTCACGGTCTCACCTTGGAAAGGAGTTCTTAGATTTGGAAGGAAAGGAAAGTTAGCTCCTAGGTTTATAGGGCCTTATCCAATCATTGAAAAGATTGGAAAGGTAGCTTATAAACTAGAGTTACCACTAGAGTTACAAAAGTTACTCCCAGTGTTCCACATTTCCATGCTTAGGAAATGTCATCCTGACACAGAATTAGTTCTGCAACCTATGGAAGTAGAATTAAATAATGATATATCTTATGTTAAAGGACCTATGTCGATCCTTGACAGAAGAATTAAAAAGCTGAAAAAGAAAGATATAAGTCATGTGAAAGTCCTCTGGAATCACCGTGGCATTGAAGAATCTACGTGGGAACTAGAGGAAGAGATGAGGAGGAAATACCCTACTCTTTTCTCTTAATATGCTTTGTAGATGATTTCGGGGACGGAATGCTTGTAAGGGGTGGATAATTTGTAACATCCCTGACTAGGGTTATAAACTAACCCTAGGTGTTATGCCTAATAAAGTTGATTAGATGCTTGCTTGTATTTCTTGAAAAGTAATTAAGGCTTTTAAGGAACTTATATTTCAATTTCAGTCCTTTTTTAATAATGTCGAAACATTGTTTTGTTTATAATGGACTAATGTGCAATTTACCCAAAACATAGGATTCAACATGTAAAATAACACCCCTAGAGGGTCTCTCATGTTTCTTGGCATCAAGTAGAGCAAATAAAATGAATGGGGTGCCTCATTTGAATGATTATGGAGGAGAGAGAATCTTGACATTGGAATAACCATGATTTAAGCACAAATGGCTCTTTAATATAACTTAATGCAAAAAGAAATATAATAATTATGGAGCCCTTCAACCAAAGGTTGGAGGATGTGTTTGCAATAGTATGGACGAGCTTGTGCCAAGCTTGGGCACCAACAAGATCTTGGTTGAAGTGGAAGTTACTCACATTAATTTAATATAAAGCAATATTCATTTAAAGATGGATATTAACACATAACTCTTTAAGATGTTTAGTCTTTTTCCTTTAAACCTTGGATAATGGAGGAGTTTTGCATGAATATAGAAGGTGGCCATGTATCCAAAGGATGGAGGGAGTTTGGTAGATATTTAGGAAGAATAAAAGGAAATAATCCTCTTCTTTCCATTTTCTCTAAAAACCCATAATATATATATATATATATATATATATATATGTGTGTGTGTGTGTGTGTGTGTGTATCTATTCCAACAACACAAAGGACCATTTCCATAGTTCTTTTCTTTATCACTTTGCTTTGGCCGACCAACGAAAAGCTCTGGAGCAGAGGAAGGATGACCCAATTAAGCTTGGTAAGTTTGGATCATCATCTATCTCGAATTCATGGTGGAAACTCTAAACCAATGGTTAGTAATTGGTCTTCTTCACACGATTTCCTTTTCTAGCCATCTTGCTCATCCAAAGATTGAAGAACGAACATTGGACAAATGCTGGAGCTCAATCCACTATTAAAGCTACGAAGCTTGGAGCTCTGGTTAGTTCTAGAGGTGGGTTTTATAACTCTAACCCTTAAGCTTTGCTAATGCATCCTTCCCTCCTAAAATCGTTGGTTAATTCTTCTTCATTAGATACTCTTGTGTTCTTGCTATAAATTCTGTGAAGAACAACCCATTTCTTGGTTGAACAGAGGTAGACGAAGGTGGAATTAATTTTTATGTTTATCCAAGAAATTTTCTTTAGCAAACGGTCTCCTTTTCTTGCTCAAACGGTTTACCAAATCGTTTGGGAGCAAACAGTTTCAAACCGTTTGATTGCAAATAGTTTCAACCAAACCATATAGAAGCAAACGGTCCAAGACCGTTTGGAGGCATTGACCATTTGGAGGACTGTTGAAAATATTTTAGATCAAAATTCTATAAATAATCATCAATTAATTTCAAGTGGTTCACCAATTGCAGGTATAACAATCATCAAAACCCTAATCGGGTTAATTGTTGATTTGATAATTGAATAAGGTTGAAACTTGGGTTGAGTGACCCAAACGGTTTTAAAACCATTTTTGGATCCCCCAAATGGTCTCAAGACCGTTTGGTGATCACCCAAGATCGTTTGTAGGTCTAGGGTTAAGCATGGTTGACCAATTGAAGATCCAAAGGTTCTACGTTGAAGTACAATCAATTGCTGATTTGGTGATCAACTCAATGGTCCAATCCATATTTGGTTGACTTGGGTTTTGGTGTTGACTTGGGAAAACGGTCTCAAGACCATTTGGAGGTCATCCAAATGATCCTAAGACCATTTGGGGTCAGGTCATGACCAAATTGGATGATGGTTCAATAGTTTCAAATCAATTAAACTTACATTGAAATTTGTTGAAGGGTCATCGATTCCAAACCCTAATCCAATTGAATCAAGCCCTAATTGATGATAAATTGAGGTTCAATTGAGGGTCAAATCAGTTTAAGGTTGACTTAATTCACTCAATTGAATGATGGTGACAGGTCCAATTGATGATTAGATACATGAAATTAATTGTTGAGGGGTTCAACATTGGAAATCCTAATTCAATTGAGGTGGTTGAAACACTTTTTGGTCCTTGTAGTTTTGAGGTGGTTTGGACCAAACGGTCTCAAGACCATTTGGGTCCAAATTGTCTCAAGACCGTTTGAGTCCAAATGGTCTCAAGACCGTTTGGGACCAAATGATCACAAACCATTTGGGCTCATGTGGTTTCAAGGTCGGTTGTGTTCATACGGTTTCAAAGTCAAACTTGACCAAATGGTCTTCACCCTAACTTTACCAAATGGTCTTCACTTCTACTATAGTAAATGGTCTCAAGGGCCGACCAAGACCGCATGAAGGTCCAAACGGTCTTAGACCGTTTGGAGGTTATGTATGTAAGACCGTTTGAGGTCTATGTTAGTCAAGATCGTTTGAAGCCTTAAAGGTCAAAATCGTTTGGTGGATGTTTAACCTAAACCCCTTGGGTATTTAAAGTGGTTAAGGGACAAGTGATTAGTTAATTAGTACATGATGTAATCAAAGGTGATCATGGTACTTGTACCTTAATGAGATAGTGTGATTGAGACCCATGAAGTAATTAAACCTTAATGATTACAATGATGATGACTTAACCCATGAAGTCAATTCTCTTTCTTGATTGAGTTGACTTAACCAAATCAAGGCTGAATCTAATATCATCCAATAGGGGATGAGAGAAAAAGGCTTCTTATATGAATGAATGCCTAATTAGGGTATGATCCATGTTAAGTGAGATCATGAAACCCTAATTATGATGGTCAATGAATCTTAACCATAAATTGAGGGTAATAATGGAAGTATCCCTAATGCATGATGACATGGTAAACCTTAATTAAAGGTACTTTGTTGATCACTCCTACTTGGGGTGAATAGTAAACCCTAATGGTGGAATATTAATGATAACCCTAAATCAAGGGATGTGAATAGTAAACCCTAATTCCAATTAAGGTGGATGAATGTGTGAAACCCTAATTCTGGGTCATGCCTTATAGCATGAAGCTTTATGATTAGATAATGAAATGAGGAAACACTATTACTAATTAAGCTAAAGGGGTTGGTTAACCCTAATTGAATTGAAAAGGGAAACCCTAACCCTAGTAAGGGCATAGTGGTGCAACCCTTGAATAGTAAAGTTATCTTTGTTTTGCATTGTGCTGATATAGAGATAATATGTTTGTTATCATTTGTATTAATCATGCAGGTTTTTATGAAATAATGAGAATAGCTAGGTAAGAGCTATGATGCAATATTCATTGAAAGCACATTATAAGCTTCAAAAGCAATGATATGCTATGTTGCCTAGTGAGAGGTAAAAAATGAGACTGATAGGTTGTATGAGCCATGAGAAATATCTGCATTGCTACTATCATGTTCATACTATCAACTGACTTGATGACAATATGTTACTTGGTAACATGTGTTTGATGATCTAAGGGTTTGAACACCCATATTCCTGAATCATAATGATGAGATGGTTAGGGATTGATATCCCAATGTCAACAAGAAATGAAATAAACTTGATACAATTAGTACTCTTTCCTTTTAGCAATTGTTTTGATGATCTATGTTTGAAAACATGCTTGATGATAAAAGAATGCCATAATGTACTTAAATAATCAAGTATAATGATATCATGTAGAGCCCTGACCATAGATCCATCATCGTCAGAAGCTAGATGATGGTGAAATAGGTTTTCCTAAGAGAACTCATGGAAAGCATACTTTTGAGTATGTGGGGGTTATGGACATGGATATCCTTACGTCCTAATGAGGGAATTGATGTGAGATGAACATTTAATCTCTCAATCCTTCATTATATGTATATGCTGGGATGATGTATCACTAATCTCCCGATGATGTTGATAATGCCGAATCGATGTGAGATGAATAAGAAATCCCTCGATTTTGAAGAGAGTATAGAATGCCACTGTAACTCTAATAGCGAAGTTGCCAGAATACCCTGGAAAGCTATTATAGCAGGGACACATGATGTCCTGCATGTTGTTCCTCACACTAACTGAGGAAGATGAGGTCATAGGAATCTGACTCTTCTGATGACCTATGTATGGTACCGATTGCGATTTCATAATGGTCGGTTGGAGTATGAGTGGTGTAACTCATCTCCTCAGGGCATAAGTATGATTGTAAAATGTAATCAGCCGTGTAGCATATTTTCTTAGGTTGAACTATGAGAAATAATGATTGATGATACATTGTTTATTAAGTCCTAGTTGGACAAATAATATACATGTTCTTCATATTCCTTATTGATTAAATGTCTTGTCATTCAATCAAGTTATAATTGAAATTATTGCTTAGAGAATACTTCTCTACTTAGTTATTCAATGAATTGTCTACTGTTGATTAATTATAATTCTACTGCTCATTGTTATTTTAATATTTGCAATAACAATGCTTCTTGATGAGAGTTATAACTCTCACTGGGACAATTTTTCAATTGTCTCACCCCCGTGGGATTCAACTTTTTAGATAGACGTCGAGGTAGACGAAACCCCTCGGTGGGTGAGCAACAGCAGCATCAGCAACATCAGGGACAACAGTGATCCTCAGGTGGAGATAATGTTTGTTAGGTTTTGTATATAGAAGAGTCCTATGTGTCGTATCTGTACTCTCAGGTCCTAGGAGTCAATAGATGTTTTAATAAAGATCTGATATTTTTGGCGTAATGCCTCGAGATTTTTGTATATTGCCTTGTACAGTTTAACAGGGCAGTTGATGTTGTGCCTCTCGAGATGAGATATTAAAGAGATGTAATGATGGATTAGATTATAAATAGCTCACCTTGTTTCTTTATAAAAGAGTCCCACAGTTTGTAGATCTCTTTACGAAAAGTTTTAAATTTTTAAGTAATTTTTAGTAAATCCGCTGCTAATTAATCGCTTCTACATCGTTAATAACATTTTGTCCGAACAGGGTATCACACAAATGGATCATCTATCCTCATCTGAGGATATTTGTTCTTTATAGTCACCTTGTTAAACGGTCTATAGTCTATGCATAATCTCATAGACCCATCCTTCTTTTTAACAAAAAGAACTGGAGCACCCCATGGCAAAGTACTCGGTCGAATGAAACCTTTCTCAAGCAACTCCTGTAACTGTTTCTTAAGTTCTGCCATCTCACCAGGGGCCATCCTATAAGGTGTTTGGGCTATGGGTTGCATACATGGGATTAGATTAATCTGGAAATCAATCTCTCAAGGTGGAGGAATATCTAGAAATTCTTCAAGAAACACATCCTTGAATTCCCTGATAACAGGAACTTCAGAAAGACTAGGACTTCTTACTTTGGTGTATACCACATGTGCCAAGAATGCTTCACATCCGTGTCACAACAATATCTTAGCTACCATTGTTGATACTAGATATGTTGGAAGATTCTTTTTGTTCCCCTAAAAGACCCATGTCTCATCACTATCTGCAAACATAGTTTGTTTGAAACCACAATCCAAGACAACTTTATACTTTTCTAGGGTATGCATCCCAAGAATTACATCAAACTCGTACATCTCAAGTGGTATAAGATCCACCTGAATGATGTGTTCTAAAAAAGAAAGAACACAGGGAGAACATACCTCCCGCAACACTGTAGATCTGACTAACAAAGTTTCTAATAACATATTATCTGCTCTATGACTGACAATCATATTGCAGTCATGGATCACTTCTCGAGTGATAAAGGAATGTGTAGCACCCGGATCAATCAAAATAGATACGAAGAAGGGTGAAGACATATCAGAATGAAATAATTCCATCTGACCTATCATGACTCATGGATTGACTACTATCTCCAGCTGATTCATAGCATAGAATCTCATCATTCCCTGTTGCCGACTTCGTTCTCTGTTGTTTGGTGCAGATGAACCTTCTTGGGACGCTTTTCTATGTCCTCATGTGCCACTACTAAACGGTTGCCTCTAAGAGCCTTGTTGACTCTGCCTCAGTGGTTGGGATACCTCCATGTCTCTAACTGGACAATCCCTTATCATATGTCCTTCCTGCCCACACTTGAAGTAGTTTCTATCCTGCTGTGGTCTACACGGTCCTATTACTGACATTGATGTCGTACTATGGGCTCCACTTGGTAGAAAACTATGGCCTCTACCATTACTTGATGTCCACTGCATTTTTGCATTGAACCTCTATGGTGCTAATGGTGCAAAAAAAATTGGTTTCTTGAAACTTCCAAACCTCTGTCCCAGGAACAGGTAGGTCCTTTCCTATTGTTTACCTCAATTTTCTCAGTCACAGGCCTCTCTATCTGCCTAACTGACTCCACAATGGTGGCAAACCTCTCTCTATTCTCTAGAGCATCTACAGTTGTAGATAACTCAGCATTTATATCCCTCTCAAAATGTCGAATCCTCCCCTCCTCTATAGTAGCCATGTGTAGACAAAACTATATAAGCTCCATGAATTTAGCTTCATACTCACTAATCTTTATTGATCCTTGCTTAATACGCTCAAAGTATGAGATTTTCTCATCCAGATAAGTCCTGGGAAAATATCTATTGACAAACTCACATCAGAACTCCTCCCATCCGACCTCAACACCCGTTCTTTTCCCTTCTTCAATAGTCCACCAATGGCCAGCGCTTCCTTTTAAAAGGTACACAACATGCCTAACTTTATGAGTTTCTGGGATGCTAAGGATTCTAAAGCTTTTTCCATCTTAGTGAGCCATAAATTTGCGTCTATTGGGTTAGTTGTACCAGCATATTTGGTGGCTCCTACCTAACATAATCGCTCAAAGGTCTTACCAGACCCATGTCCCTCAATGGGAACTGGTGCCCTAGGTGCTAGTGTTGGCATCCGGTCTGCCATATGCGTTATTGTGGTCATAAACTGCCCAAAAAGAGCATAAAAGGCTGGGTTTTCTAGCATGTCTTGATCAAGATGGGGATTCTCAAGAACTGATTCCTCTCTAGCATGATCCCTTGCACCTCCTCCTGGTGCAGCAACAATGCTCTCAGTAACATGTTCTTCATGTGCTCTAGCCATCTTTCACCTTTACTTCTTCTCCTATATGAGCAAAAGTCACTATAAGATAAACTGGAGGACACTAGAACAGACTCAACAACCTTAATCCTATGTCTCTATAGACTCAACGAACCTTAGGCTCTGATACCAAAACTTTTGACAACCGCTATCAAACTAACAACCAAATCACATAGTAATTACACTGAATAACCATTAGCAACAGATTAATGAAAGTCACTAAAAATTAAAACTATTTTGCAAAGAGATCCATTTCCAGGAAACTCTTAAAGAAAGGACCTAAGTAATATATACATCATGGTTCACATTGTACATACATTGTACCATCTCATCATGAGGATATCATATACCAGTTACTTTGCCCAAACATATACATAAGCAACATAAAACCTCGAGGCATACAAGCCAAAATTTCATATCGTTTATAAAACCATTACATACTAACTCCCAAGGACCTGAGAGTATAGAGACGACTCATAGGACTTCTATCTACAAGACACAACAGATAACACACTCAACCTGAGCTATTACTGCTATCCTTATTGTTGTTGTCCTCCCTTTGCAGTACGGTCTCTACCTCCTCATCCACATCTGCCTAAAAATGTTGGGACTAATGGGGTGAGACAAAAGTCCCAACAAGAGATATAACTCTCCACCAACAATATTATTATCATAAGTAAACAGTAAAAAACTGAATAGAGGATCTTTTATATTAATAATCAAGATTAATCACTATTTATAAGAAGAATAGAGCAATATCATCTTTTAAAGCAATGCATCTATCTATGATAGAGAAATAAATTATCTATCCACTTTATAAAGAATACGAAGAACACATATAACATCTATCCATTTAAGATGCATAAAAGTAGTGTAACATCAACCAATGTTTCCGTAATCAAACCTCAATCAAATACGCTACACAGTTGATTACATATTTACAATCACACTTATGCCCTGAGGAGATGAGGTATACCGCTCATGCACCAATCAACCACGACTACATAAAGCATCAGAACCATACAAGATCAAAGGAAGATCCAGTTTCCAAGACCTCACCTATCTAGGTTAGTACGTGACCACTGGAAGTGACATCATGTGTCAAACTGCAATTAGCTTGCCTGGGTATTGTAACATCCCAATTTTTGAGTAAATTCAAACCTTAATGTGATTCTCCTGATAAGAGTCCACTATGGGACCAAATAAATCTGACCATGGTTTAATATATAAATGAGTCAAAAAAAATGTATATGTCACCTTGCTCACCAATGCACACATAATCTTTTAAATATGTAAAGTTAGTAATAGGATGCATATGTATATGAATGATTGTTTTATATGGACAACAATAGACATAATGTGATAATAATTGAATGTTTAACATGTGTGAAGATAATTGATGTGCTTTATGTAGGTTCATATAGAATTGATTGACATAATGAATAAAATATCAAAAATGATATAGAATAATGTTATGTAGATTTTATGAAAATAAAGTGATGCTAATTAGACTCAGAATCCTAAATATTGATGATTAGTGTAATGTATGGGTCTCAATTAGCTTGCTATGAATTTTGAGATCAATCGAATTAAAGAGTACCATATAGAAATTATATAAGAAATATAGAATTTTGATGCACTTTTAAATGGGGAACCAAAGCTAAATTGTTGGTTCATGACCAACCCTTCGGTTCGATTGAGCCGGACCCGTTCTTTGAAGAAGGCTGACATAGGGGGGGAAATCTCATGACCCTCTATTGTTCGGAAAGAGTAAAAGACCAGAACCTAGGTTGAATCAGATCTCATTATGAGATTGAGCAAGGCCTATAAAAGCGGTAGACTTTGGCATCGTAAAGGAGTAACTCCTCTAGGGTTTTGAGTGGCAGTGTGAGAGGGATAGGAGAAGAAGGACAAAATGAAAATGATGCAAGGGAGGAACTGCAGCAGGTTAGGTGTGCACATCCTTGCCCATGGCGTGCCTAGAGATGGCGCCGCCCTAAGTAGGGAAGTCACCCAAAGCTCCGACGACCTCATCTCACACGACATCTGCGAAGCTGGGGGCGTCTAATGCCCATCGTACATGATAGTAGCGTGAAATAGGGGAGGTGGGCTCCTAGTCTGTCTGTGCGGGTGAGAAGCACATCGAGTCAAGCTTGGGGACCGGTTTTCTATGCATAGCAGCGCTAAGGGGAGGCTCAATGGCGATTTGATCAACCATGGTCGTTGGTTCGGTCTTGGATGGCCAAACTTGGCACTGGAAAGGAGGTCGGCGCTGCCTCTATTTTTACATAGGAACAGGGGCATCACGCCCGTGTTGCGCCCCACTATAGGAGGAAGACGGGGTCCCAATCATCCTTCCAGGGCCGCCGGAGTGATGAGGAGCTTTGATGTGCACTGCATCGCGCTCGAAGTCGACTTTGAAGATGCTCCAGCTGGGGGTGCGACGTGAATAGGGGAACTGCAGAAGAAACATGGGAGAAACCCCCTTTTTATCGGGTGAAGAAGACGCCGCCCAGATCTGGGAAGCTGGCGCTTATTCCCCTCAACCGTCAGATTAGATCTTGATGGCTGAGTTTGGCTAAAGTTAGGTAAGTTTCTAAAATTCATATCTTGAGCTATAGATCTCGGTTTGGGACAAACAAGGTACCTATGGAAAGATCTTCGAGTGTACTATCCTATAAAAATAGTTCTAGAGTATGATTTTGATGTCTTCTATTTATTATATTATGGGTAGACAAAATTATATGACTTTGATGTTTTGCCAATTAAAAATAGTAAATGCCTTTAGAAATTCATACCAACTTTACTGAATGTGTATTTTGATATGTTTAACATTAATTCAGATCCTGATCTTTCATATATGAAGTTTTAGTGAGGTTTTTAATGTAAACCCTAATAAGGGTATTTTGGGTATTTCACCCATGATATGCTTTTTGTATGACCTGATATTTTAATACATGATCATTCCTACATTATATGAATACTTTTCTATTGATTTGATGAAGTTTCTTGTGCTATTATATTAGTATTTAGTTTTAGACGAGTAGCCATTATGAAAGAATAATAAATAATTATCATGACACTATAAGTGATATATGTATGGCCAATTAGGCTTGATATTAGTAATGTGGTGGTATTCTAATTTGATTTCCAAATTGAGTCAATAAGTTTAGAATATGTGACTATGTTTGAGAATTATTCTCATTATATGAAGTATATGTTCATATTAGTACATAAGACGATTTATGTCTTATTTGAGTATAAAGATAATATTAATTATATAGTATGAGTTTTATTTTATTTCAACACCAAGATTTTATGGTGACTTTAGATTAAAGTTATTTTTAGTCTAAATGAGAACCCTAAGTTGGTATATGTAGTTAGGAAGATGGGGTTTTGAGATTTAGAAATAGAAAGAGAGAATATAGACTAAGATTGATAAAACTATGATGATATCCAGGTTATTAAAGTTATGGAACTTAGAATGGAGACTTCCTTATCGATGCCATATGTATAAGAGGTAAGTGGTTCATGCCCATGAGTACTCATATCTAGCATATTTTTGTAAGACTTCATACTTTATGTGATCCAATGTTCTAAGATTTGATGTTAAGATATGCAAGTAAGATTTTTATACATTCATGGATACGTCCTTTCATGTGCCTAATATCTCGAGAAGAGATATGTTATGAAGATATATAAAAATTTAGGGACTCATGAACCAAGTTCATGAGAAAACTAAACTATCATGTTTCTATAAGAACTATTAGTAATGATTCATATTGACTAATAAGACTACAAGATAAGATATGCAACCAAGATCGATAATGGGGGATAAGAATGTAGTAAGATTTCAAGTAGAAAAATGACATTATGATTTCATACATATGTAGAGATCTAAGACTAGATCCCTTAGAATGAATAATATCTAGAATTTAATTACAATATGAGAATATAAATTTTAGAATATTAAGACATGGTCTACTTTTAGAAATAAAGGTACTTTTGGGATCACAATGTATTGTAAGAATGAGTTCATGATGGCATTATAAGATAATGACACATTAAGTTATGATTAGGTTGCAATATGATATTTTATCAGATTTCTATTTTGATATTTATGGTTTAACATGTAAGTTCATATGCAAAGTTTTAGGGTAACATCATATTTTATAAGAAGGATTGAACCATCTTGTCAGAATTGATATTTTTAGATATGTTGTACTTATGATACTTTCATAAGATTGACTTAAGATACTTTGTATACTTAGTATTTCTATGTTCAGTATAGATGCTTTTCCTAAGCTTTTATACCAATTGGTCATATTCAATATCAAGAAAGTCATCTCTATTAAATTAGAGTCCCAGATTTAGGCCTATCCAGATAATAAGCACATTAGATTTAGATTCAGACTTGGACTACTCATTGTATGAGTAGTCAGATATAGAATAAAGATACATGATGAGGGTTTTAGACCCAGTCTCAATTATGAAGTAATTGAGATCCATATTCATTGCCAACTCTAGCTTCAATTTAGAACTCAAGAATAAGAAATTCAGTTTTAGATTCAGAATTTAGTACATGCTCGGTACTCAGTAATCAGTTTCAGATAAGTTCAGTTATCAGTATTCAGTTTTAGTATAAGATAAGTTCATATTCAGTATTCAGTAAAGCTATCAGTATTCGGCTTCAATTCAGATTAAGAATTAAGTAAGTTTAGACTTAAGATAAATAAGTCGAAACCTTCACATAAGACATTATATGATAAGTCCTCATTCAGTAGTCCCGGGGCGATTCAGAAGCATCTGTTGCCAATTCAGAGGAGTGTTACTCCAATTCAGAGGTGTTGCGACACCAATTCAGGGCGTAGCCACGCCAATTCAGAGACACCTCGGTGTCATTCAGGGCATGTAGTGCCATTTTAGGGTACTTCGGTACCAATTCAGGGCGTAGATACGCCAATTCAGGAGGACTTATTGTATAATGGTGGCCACAGTCAGATAAAAATCATAAGTAAAAGATACCTTAGTTTAGAGCATACCCATAATCTCATCCATGAGTATGATGAGAGCGAATCAAATAAGATAAGTATGACCCAAGCACTTTGGTGTAGGTCTTGAGATCCATGTACCAGGGTACATGTCCCCAGAATAAGATAAGGTAGAAAGATAAAGATTCAGATTGAGAAATAAGATATTTTATGTTTCAGTTTACTCACAGTTTGATGTTAGTTCATGTTTATAATACCCAATTTCAGCTCTTTAGCGATGTATATTTCATAATACTCATGCCACTTACTCTAACGACTGTTATATTTCCCAATGCATAGTTGGGGACGTGATGTCCGTAGGTTTTGGAGCGACTGAGGATTAAAGGAACAAGTAAAGGTGTAGGAATTTCCAAGCTTGCCTAGTGGGGTGCCATCTACCGAGATGGTCCAGAGTTTAGACATCTCTTTTTATTCATAGTCTTGTTACCAGAGTATATTAGATGAGTTTTAGTTTTTCTTTTATCAAGGACTATGTATGAATCAGTTTTACTCAATGCAAAGTGTTTCATTTGCTTTTATTGCAATGATTATCATGTTTGTGACACTCCCAGATGAAGAAAAAAAAATATAGCTTCCGCTCATGTGTTATGAAAATCGGGGTGTTACAGGTATAGTGGCATCTTCGCTATAGAGTTACAGCTATAACATGCACTCTCTTCAGGGAGATCACACAACAACCCTGGTATATTCTCTTCAGGGAGATCACACAACAACCCCGATATATTAATATTGAGTCATAGAAAATAGCCATACTCTAGGGAAGATCACATAGAAATCCCTATTTGGACGTAAGGATATCCTCACCCGTCATCCCCACATATTCAAAAATATGCTCTCCGAGTTAAACTCATTTCACCATTCAGCAAATTCTGACACTGAATGGATCTATGGCTAGGGAAACTACATGATAAGGTTCTACTTGATTAATTAGGTGCATTACAATATCTTTTAGCATCAACCAAGTTACAAGCATGAATTACAACAGATGCTACAAAGAAAGGTATAATACATTTATCAAGTTTTTTCATAATCTTTGGAACACATTGAATGCATAAAACTTGTTATCTCAATCCTTATCACATTACTGGGGATTCTCATCCCTTAACATTATCATCATCATGATTGATAGATCTGGGTATTCAAACCCTTAGTTTATCACTGAACATTGTCACCTCTTATCAGGTAACTATTACCTTTAGGTCCTCAGACCTAGGTATACATTATACTTGTTGCACAAGTATTTCACATGGCTCACAAGGCCCATTTAATCTGTATCATATGAAACATCATAGCTCATACCTAGCTATGATCATCATCTCATGATACCTACATGGTTAATATTTCATGATAAAAACAATATCAAGTACATATCATCACCATGAAATACAAGAGAAATACAACCTTCCCATTATTAGGGTTAGGGTTTCCCTTTTTAACTGATTAGGGTTTCAAGTTCATATTATCAAGAATTAAAACCCTAATTCATAGCTCCACACATATTAGGAGCATTCATTGATATCATAAGTATTCAATCATACTTGTTTATTCTCATCATTTATCATTAAATGATTATCACACAAAGTATGAGTTTCTCTCTCATCCTCACTAGGATATTGATTACATCATACTTTATTATGTTGGCTCAACACTTTTTAGGTGGTTCAGCACGGTGTCCCCTCATGAAGGGACCCAGGTACGAAACCCAGCGGTCGCCTCCAAAATGGAACCCATCGTGCAGGACGGCCAACTGTGCACTTTAACCGGTTCCCATGTGTGTGGGGAGCTTGAGGCCCGAGAGTTTTACGATGTCTGGGTGGGTACCAAAAGTGGTGCTTCTATGGGGGCGATTCTCTTGATAATAAAAAAAACAAGTTACATTGGCCTACACTTATCAAAATGCATTAAACTCTTTACATCTTAATGCATAATTTGACATAACACACTTCATGTATTACTCAATCAAGTCTATCGGATTTGAGGTGCTTACCTCCATATTGGTTTTGAGGTGCTTCCACCATATCGGGCTAGAGGTGTATGCTTACTACCATATCATCCAAGAGGTGTGTGCTTACCACCATATCGTCCAAGAGGTGTGTGCTTACCGCCATATCGGGCAAGAGGTGTGTGCTTACCACCATATCAGGCAAGAGGTGTGTGCTTACCATCATATCATTCAAGAGGTTTGTTCCTACCACCATATTGTCCAATAGGCGTGTGCTTATCACCATATCATCCCAGAGGTGTGTGATTACCACCATATCGTCCAAGAGGTATATGCTTACCACCATATCGGACAAGAGGTGTGTGCTTACCACCATATTGGACAAGAGGTGTGTGCTTACCACCATATCGTCCAAGAGGTGTGTGCTTATCACCATATCATCTAAGAGGTGTGTTCTTAACACTATATCATCCAAGAGGTGTGTGCTTACCACCATATCGTCCAAGAGGTGTGTGCTTAAACCATATCATCCAAGAGGTGTGTGTGTGTGTCACTTATATCCGGTTACTCAAGTGTAGGGTTTTGCATATCGAGTTAGACCCTTATGCTTGTACCTTTTCAAACCTTCAAAGTATCAACCTACCATGTGTTGAGTGATAGCCTAGACAACTGGTTAGTCCTTTTTCAACCAACCCAAATGTACAAAATGATAGGGGTGTGGGGTTCCAAGGTATAACGGATTTCATATCACCATATTGGGTTTCATTACCATATCGGGTTAGAGGTGCTTCAACCCGATATTGGCTTATGCCATGATGATGTCATCATCATCAAGCTCTAAACTTTCGTCCCTTACTATTCTAATTCATGGAAAATAGTCTTGTGTAACCATTAGAACTCATACAATCATCAATCATTTAAGAAAAATTGAAATTCAAAGTAGATCAACAAGTATAGCAAGATTGAAGGTGAATAATAACATGATTGGATTCAAGTTATATAACCCACCTCAAGAACAACTTCAAAGCTCCAATCTCCAAAGATTCACATTCCCAAGGTTGAAGATGAACTTATCAAAGATCCAAGACTTGTTCACAACTCCTCTATATGTAAAGAATCACCATAGATAAGAACTTGGTGAAGAAGAAAAGAAAGGAAGAATCACAACCCAAGATTCATGCTTCAACCAATGTTGAAGATGACCATGGCTTCACCTTTTGCTTAAGGGTCGAGCTACTCCTTTCTCCTCAACTACTATGCACAATATCTACGAGAAAGAGAGTTGTAGGATTCAAAAAGTTTCACTATTAGGTGAAAGGAGTGGTATATATAATTGAAGCTCATGAGAGAGAGTGTATAAGAGGTCTCATCACCTTATACTACTAGGTGAGACATGTCCATGCATGCAAAAATATTTATCTTGACATGTAAAAATCTTGGGGATAATCTAGGGATAAGATTATGTCCATTGGCTATCTTGTTGAACAAGATATTTCAACCCAACATCACTTTATTCAGAAACTGATACAACTTTTCCACAGAAAGTTGTAAACTGATATCCATCACCTTATTGAGGTGATTAACTCATAATGGCCTTTCAAAAAAGTTGATAGAACGATATGGGACCTTCTCTATGGCTTCTTGGCCAATAGGCACTCCCATATAAGCTTTATAACTCAATAGAACTCATTTTAGGGTTTCAACTATACAACTCTTCTTGGTCTTTTCATCACCAAGAATACCATCACTCAAATATGATTCAAAATGGTGCCTCTTTCTTTATCTCTCCTATATATGATGCTAACATAGAGTAGGGACACTCTAGAAGTGGTAATTTGCATATCAACCCTACATTTTGGGTAAATTGCAATTTCACCAAAATTGGTACACAAGGCACAAGCATTATTCAAACAAGCTCCAACTTGGAACTTAGGCTTTCCACAAGCCACCCCTTAGCTTCATTCTCTCTCTTATGATGCTAAATCACTTAAGGCACGTTCAAAATGTGACATATTACAATATAACCCCTCATCTTTGGTAAATTGTGATTTACACCCAAACTATGATATACTACACAAATAGTTTGCAAATAAACTCAAACTTGAAAACTAAACTCTCCTTGAGTCTTAATTACTTTTAAAAAGATTAAAATAAGTTAATAAATAACTTACATAAGCCAAACTTCCAGGTTATGGCATAACCCAGGTCTGGGATGTTACAATTATCAACCCCGATCAGGGATTTCGTCCCTGAAATCTCAAGAGAAAAGAGAAGGGTACTTCCTCCTCATTTATTCCTCCAGCTCCCATGTGACTTATTCAATGCCACGGTTATGCCAGAGAACTTTCACAAGAACTATATTTTTCTTTTTCAACTTCTTGATTCTTCTGTCAAGAATCATTATTGGACCTTCCACATAGGATATATCTTCATTCAATTCTACCTCTATAGGTTGCAACACCAACTCTGTATCAGGATGACACTTTCTCAACATAGATATATAAAACACTGGATGTAGTCTATATAGCTCAGGTGGCAACTCCAACCTATAGGCTACCTTCCCAATGTGTGTTGTCACTGGTTAAGGTCCCATAAATCTAGGAGCTAACTTACCCTTTTTCCCAAATCGGAGAACACCTTTCCAAGGAGAGACCTTGAGATACACTCTGTCTCCAACTTGGAATTCTAAAGGTCTACGCCATTTATCGGCTTATGACTTCTGTCTATCCTTTCGAGCCTTCAAATGTTGTTGTATTACTTTAATCTTTTCAGTTGTCTATTGCACTAATTCAGGACCCAAAAGTTGGTATTCTCCTATCCCATACCAGCATAACAGAGATCTACAACATCTACCATATAATGCTTCATATGGTTCCATATCAGTACTTTTCTGATAACTATTGTTGTGGGCAAACTCTATTAAGCTCAAGTGTAAGTCCCAACTTTCTACAAACTGAAGAACACATGACCTAAGCAAGTCCTCTAAAGTCTGTTTAGTCCTTTTAGATTGTCCATCTGTCTGAGGATGAAAAGCTATGCTATAACTTTAACTACGTTCCCAAGGCTTTATGTAGTCGTTCCCAAAAATGACTTGTAAACTGTGGACCTTTATCAGACACAATTGTGGATGGAACTCTCTGCAAACGCACTATCTCATCTATGTAGATCTGTGCAAGTTATTCATCAATATAGGTTATTTTAATAGGAAGAAAATGTGCTGACTTAGTCAACCTATCAACTATCACCCAAATGGAATCATGACTTTTGGTTGTTTTGGGTAGACCAACCACAAAGTCTATTGTCACGTGATTCTATTTCCACTGTGGTATAGGTAATGGTTGCAATGTTCCTGTAGGCTTCTGGTGTTCTGCTTTAACATGTTGACACACTGGACACTGCATAACAAACTCATCTACATCCTTCTTCAAACCAGACCACTAATAGATATCTTTTAAGTTATGATACATTTTAGTACTCCCTGTATGCATTTCATACATGGATGAATGATATACCTCCATAACTATCTTTCTTATGTCATTGGCATCAGGTACTACCATCCTACCATGGTAACAAACTACCTCATCCTCTGATTCATTGAAACTGTCTCATTTCTCACTACCATACTCTGACCTGATCTGCTAAATCACAATATCAGCCTGTTGTGCCTCTTTAATCTGTTGTCACATAGTAGGTTTCACATGCATCTCGGCCAGTAATCTAGCTAACAAATATACTTTTAAGTGTACATTTATTTGTGTCAAAGATACAGACATGTCCCGTTTAAAGCACATTAAAGAATTCAATTGTGATTTATCTATGGATGGAGATGAAGATTTTCTACTTAGTTCATCTGCCACTACATTAGCTTTTCTTATATGATAATAAATTTTACAATAATAGTCCTTGATTAATTCCATCCAGCGATGTTGTCTCATATTCAACTCATGATGTGAGAAGATGTACTTCAGGTTTTTATAGTTTGTGAAAATTTGACACATTTCTCCATAAAGATAATGCTTCTAAATCTTCAACGCATGGACCACTGCAGCTAACTCTAGCTAATGAGTCGGGTAATTCTCCTCGTGTTTCTTAAGCTGTTAGGAAGCAAAAGAAACTACATGATCACTCTACATCAGCACACATCCCAGACCATTCTTAGAGGCATCACAGAAAATAATGTATCCCTTTCCCTACTACGGTAAAACCAACACAGGTGCACTAGACAACCTTTCTTTCAACAACTAGAAAGAACGCTGACACTTGTCATTCCAGACAAAAGGAACCTCCTTCCTGGTCAACCTAGTTAGGGGTAATGCTACATAACTAAAGTCTTTAATAAATCTTCTGTAGTAACCTGCCAGACCTAGGAAACTACGAATCTCAGTTGGTATCGTGGGTTGTTCCCACTCTATAAAAGACTCCACTTTCTGTGGATCAACATGAATTCCTGAAGCATATATGATGTGTCCTAGAAAAGACATTTCTGACAATCGAAACTCACACTTGCTAAACTTAGCATATAGATTGTGTTGTCTCAACAAAGTCAAGGCTTGATGAAGGTGTTGTTCACATTGTTGACCATCTCTACTGTATATCAGGATGTCGTCTATGAAGACCACTATGAACTAATCTAGGAATGGCCAAAAGATTCTATTCATCCGCTCCATGAATGCAGTTGGTGCATTAGTTAGTCCAAATGACATAACTATAAACTCATAATTATTGTACCTTGTCCTAAAGGGTGACTTAGGTATGTCACTCTCCTTGATATGTAACTGATGATATCCTGACCTTATATCTATCTTAGAAAACACTGTTACACCATGCAACCGGTCAAACAGATCATCTATCCTTAGTAGAGGATGTTTATTCTTCATAGTCACTTTGTTAAGCTTTCTATAGTCTATGCATAATCTCATAGACCCATCCTTACTTTTAACAAAAAGAACTGGAGCACCCCATGGAAAAGTACTCGGTTGAATGAAACCTTTCTCAAGCAACTCCTATAAATGTTTCTTGAGTTCTTCCATCTCAGAAATGGCCATCCTATAAGGTGTTTGGGCTATGGGTTGCGTACCCATGATTAGATTAATCTTGAAATCAATCTCTCAAGGTGGAGGAATATCTGGAAATTCTTCAGGAAACACATCCTTGAATTCCCTAACAACAGGAACTTCAGAAAGACTAGGACTTTCTACTTTGGTGTCTATCACATGTGCCAAGAATGCTTCACATCCTTGTCGCATCAGTCTCTCAGCTACCATTGTTGATACTAGACATTTTGGAGGAATCTTTATGTTCCCCTGAAAGACCCATGTCTCATCACTGTCTGTGAACGTAGCTTGCTTGGAACCACAATCCAAGACAACCTTATACTTTTATAGGGTATCCATACCAAGAATTACATCAAACTCGTACATCTCAAGTGGTATAAGATCCACCTGAATGTTGTGTT
This sequence comes from Alisma plantago-aquatica, assembly GCA_963693085.1. Classification (NCBI taxonomy): domain Eukaryota; kingdom Viridiplantae; phylum Streptophyta; class Magnoliopsida; order Alismatales; family Alismataceae; genus Alisma; species Alisma plantago-aquatica. The sequence continues at coordinate 1,241,697,109 of OY856412.1, forward strand.
CTGAGAAAGAAAGAAAATAGGGAGAACATACCTCCTATAACACTACATATCCTGCCAACAGAGTTTCTAATAACATATTATCTGCTCTATGACTGACAGTCATATTGTAGTCATGAATCACCTCTCAAGTGATAAAGGAACGTGTAGCACCCAGATCAATCAAAATAGATACGAAGTAGGATGAAGACATATCAGAATGAAACAATTCCATCTAACCTATCATGACTTGTGGATACTGCCTTCGGCTGATTCATAGCATAGAATCTCATTGTTGCATGTTGCTGACTTCGTGCTCTGTTGTTTGGTGCAGATGAACATGCTTGGGATGCCTGTCCATGTCCTCGTGTGCCACTTGTAACATCCCTAACCTGGTTTTAGGACTAACCCTATTTGTTTGGCTTAAATAAGTTGCTTATAACTTTAATATAATTCTCTAAAGTGTTTTGATATCAGGTGACAAACTTATGTTTCAAGTTTGGTCATGTTTGAGCAATGTTCTCTTATTTTGGACCAAATTGTAATTTACCCAAGAAAAGGGGTTATATTGAAATATGTCACATTTTGAAAGTGACTCATGTGGTTTAGCATCATCAGAGAGAGAATGATGCAAGGTGGTGGCTTGTGGAAAGCCAAAATTCCAAGCTTGAAACTTGATTGAATAATGATAGTGCCTTGTATACCAATTTTGGTACAAGTTGTAATTTACCCAAAATGTAGGATTGGTATGCAAATTACCACCTCTAGTGTGTCCCTAATCCCTCATAGTATCATTTAAAGTATATATAAATAAGGGGACACCATGTTCAAATCATGTATAAGTGATGGTATTCTTGGTGATGAAAAGACAAAGAAAGGGTTGCATGTAAAACCCTAAAATGAGTTGTTATCAGTTGTAAAGCTTATATGGGAATGCCTATCAGCCAAGAAGCCATAGAGGAGGTCCCATATCATTTTGTTAACTTATTGAAACTATTAATATCGGATTAGCACCTCAAGGAGGTGATCCATGATGAGTTAGATGCTCCTTGCAAAAAGTTGTATCGGTTTGCATAATTTGTGAGATAAAGTTGAGATATCTTATCCAATAAGATAAGTGATGGCCGAAATATCATCTCTAGATTATCCTCCAGTGTTTTGCATGTCAAAGTAAATGTGAGTGCATGCAAGTGCATGTGTCAACCATGCATGTACACGTGGCACCTAGTAGCTTAAAATGATGACACCTCATAAACACACTTTTTCATGAACCTCAAGTATATATACCCTTCTTTTCACCTATTAGTGAAATTTTTCAAAATATATCACCCTCTTGCTCTTAGATATCGTGCATAGAGTCTTATTATTGTGCATAGGAAGATGGGTATCATGCATAGAGATTTGGTATCGGCCATAGCAAGGTGATATCAGCCATAGCAAAGTGATATCGTCCAAGTGAAGTGATATCGACCAAGTGAGGGATATTTTCCACAAGTGGTGAAGTATCGTGCATGGTTCTAAGGAAATCAAGTCTTAGACATTTTATAAGCTCATCTTCAACCTTGTGAATGTGAATCTTTGGAGCTTGGAGCTTTGAAGTTTCTCTTGAGGTGGGTTATATAACTTGAACTCAATTATGTTATTATTTACCATCAATCTTGCCTTAGTTACTGATTTACTTTCAAACTAAATTTTCTTGCATAATTGATGAATCCATGAGTTCTATTAGTAACCTAGGACTATTTTCCATGAAATAGAGGTGTAAGAATAAGATTCTAGAGGTTGATGATGATGACATCATCATGGTTCAACCCGATATTGGGTTGAAGCACCTCTAACCCGATATGGTAAAGTGAACATATCACTAACATGATACCACGAGGATGCATACACCTTATACACTATATGATACATGATATGATGATGAATTAGATACCTTGTTCATGATATGGTGTCAAGAATACACCATGTGCATGATATGAGGTCAAGTATACACCATATGCACGACATGAAGTCAAGCATATACTCAAACCCGATATTACAAACCATATATGATGAGAAACTCGATATGATGACATGAATACACCACTAGCATGATATAATGATGCATTTATACCTCATGAACGTTATTAGTGACATATATATACATATTGTGCACGATATGAGGTCAAGTACCCACCTTATACACGCTATGGTAACAAGAACATACCCTAACCCGATATGGTGTTGAAATCGAACATGGGAAAGTGAAACCTACCTAGGACACAAAGTCACACAACTCTGAAAATAAAAGGGGGGAAGTACAAGTTTAGGAAGTGAACTAAACCTATCACAAAGGTTTTTCTATAAGGATTGAATAACTTAGTAATAGTGTGTTCATAAAAAGAGAAAACGTCTATAGCTCATCACTCAATGTTTTGATTCCATCTATTACCCTGAGGTCGGACTAGACTTTAAGTTTGGGAGATTTGATAACATCTCATTTTGTGAACTTTTTGTATTTTTTTTATTCCTATTTTATCATCCCTTTTATGGAATTTCTATTTATTTGAATATCATTGGACAAAATCTGAATTTGACGTAATACCCTTTCCCACTCCTTGCAGACTCATAGAACATCGCAACCACGACACCGTCTTCCATGGATGTCTCGCCCGAGACAGAGCCAATGATCAATAGTTCCTAGACACGACCACAATGAATGTTGCAACCGAGATGATCACATCAGGATTTTGGTGCATGGTATCGACTAAAAGAGTATGTCACGATTAAGATGCGACCGTGACATGGGTAGAAGAAGTGACCACAAAATAAGATGTGATTGTGACACTAGTTGCGACCATTGTGATGGTCGCGACCGTGATAAGAGACTAAGTCGGTGGGAAGCACCTATAAATAGCCCCCCGAATCCACACACCAGGGCATCAAATCATCAAGAGCAATGAAGTGCTACCCAACTCCTGAGCCATCCTCATTCATCTCCATTGGTCTAAGATCTTCAAAGTTAAAAGATGGAGAAGAGGGAATACCCTCCATCCTCTTCTTTGAGAGAAGGAGTTGCACCTTCCACGCCCATTCCAGATCTAGATCTGAAGAAGTACCGTTGGTGTATCTCCTCCTTCCTTCTTTAGATCAATCATCTCCCTCATGTTGTACCTTCCCCCTCTTCGTTATTCTTGATGTATCCACAACATTGTAACGATGTTATGTTACTCATTAAAATGTGTGGATAAACACCTTACTTGGGTTGGGAGTAGCTACTAAGTCTCTCCCAACATGTATATACTTCCATCCTTTTGAATATATATGCTTCTACTACAAATTATCTCCATACTCTTATACTTAATGCTTCACTTGCATGATTAGCTAGCATATTGTGATCTCTGATTGTTAATGCCTAAAAAAGTAGTATTAATGTTATGTAAGTGTTATGGAGTTCCATGAATGCATGAAAATGTTAGAATGCTTAAGCTAATGGTCATAAGGTTTGCTTTGTGATTGTTTGTTTTTCCATCTAGAGAGAGACAACATAATAATATACATATATCATGATTGCTTGTAATCTTGCTAAGGGTATACATAAGGGTGTGAGTATTGTATGTTATTGAGAGATATTTGTAGGTGAAACATGATCCAATTTCCCATCCATCTTTTGGTGACATCTTCCCTATTTGATCTTATATCTCTTATTTTGTTTTCTTGCCTTTGCTTTTATTACTTTGTTTGGAGTGACATCGTCCCTTAGGGATCACCATCTTAATCTACCCCCTCATTTGGTGTATTTGAGTCTTAGGCTCTACGTTCCTAACACTTACCAATCTTGCCCCTATGGTTTGACCCTGATCTACTACATTAGACCCTATATAATAGTTGTGGGGGCCTGAGTATCGAGTTATAAATCTAAGAGTCTGACTACACTAGATCCACTCCATTTTGGATGTGTGATTTAGGTCGGTCACAAACATACCTTGACTTTACTATTAAGTCAGAGATACAGTCCTAATATTCCAAGTCTAGAATCAACTCAAATCTACATATAATATTATATTAATTAATTAAGGTTCATTGATATACATTAGGTGAAACCCTGGAAATCCAAAACTTCGACAAAACCCTAGGTTGACTCTTAACATTGGGTTCATGGTTTCTTATTAACATATTGACTCAAAATCTTGAATTTTCTAATTTAAATGTTTTCCTTAGTTAATTTAATTATCTTTAAGAGAGATCAAAACCCTCAAAATCCAATCTTTAAAACCTTATAATTAGGCAAAAAAACAATGCCAAAAGATAGAGAATATTTTCTAAATAAAATGAATATTTTTTCATAATTTTAGGATAACTAGAGATTAAGTTATGAATTTTAGAAGCTTCATCCAACCACAAATACTAAAAAAGCTACATAGGCCAAAAGAACCAATCGAAGTGATTGGGCCCACTGAGGTGACCCAATCATCGATGGCCAACAGTCCATGTTAGCGGCTAGCAAGGCACACATCAAATGAAACAAAACACAGGAGAAAACACCATAATACCCCTGGTCGGAAAAAAAAAAGATGAGTGAAGGGTAAATTGGGAAAAACACCAAGGGTTCATCCCCTTCCCTATTCCTACATGCCTTGGCTGCAAACTTACAACAGTAGTTGCGACCTAATTTGGGAAAACTTTTCATTGTTTCTCGTTCGCAAAATTGGTACCAAATTTGGGTTTAATTGGACTTTTATTTCACCCTCAAATAATTATAGAAAGTTTTGTACATTTAATGCATTAAAAGACAAACTTGGAAGGTTGTATTAAATATTGTTGATAGAAAATCTACACCAACCATCCAATGTTGATCGGACGGCTGGCGAGTTGTCTCCTACCTTGAGTAGGAGACACCTGCTTGAATAGTTACCATGGCCCAAAGGGGTCCGATATTTTGGACATCGCTCCCTCGTTTCTCTATGAAACTTCACAAAACAAACTTCTTTGGATTGAAAATTCAAATTTTCATCTTTCTAGACCTAAATCTAATCCTAATATGGAGTATCCAAGTTTTGCCCAAATATTCTCCAAATCTTCTCGAAAGTAATGAGGTGTCTCTATAAATACCTATCCTACTATCATGTTTGTGGTGTCTCTTGAAAGAAAAACCAAAAGTAAATTTTAAATCAAGAGCCCTCCTTGCCACCCCAAACTATTTCTTGTCTACATCTTGTGTCCCCTCTCCTCGATCATGTGCTTCGTATGAACATGATTGAACTTCGGGTATGAAGACTTGCTGCCCACACTTCATGATCGTATAGCCAATTTTGCAAATGAGAAATGGTCAAAGGTTTCCACAAATTGGGCTTTCACTACTATTGTGATATTAAAACCATGGCGTGCGAGAACTGGGAAGCGTAGGAACACTTGGTGGTTTTCCTAATCTAACCTTCACCCATCTATTCTTTTGTTTTTCTGGCCAGGGGTAATATGTTGTTTTCGCCTGTGTTTTATTTTATTTGATGTGCGCCTCACTAGACACTGACATTAGAGGTTGGCCACTGATGATTGGGCCACCTTAGAGGGCCCAGTATCTATGATTGAGTTTTGTTTTGCCTCTGTGGAATTTTTCAAATTTCTAATTGGACGAAGCTTCTAAAATTTATAACTTAATCTCTAATTATTCAAAAATTACAAAAAAATATTGATTGGATTCAAAAAAATATTTTGTATCTATTGGCTTCGATTTTGTTGCCTGATTTGAAGGTTTTAAAGACTTGATTTTTAGGGTTTTGATCTCGCTTAATCTCATATTAATAACTAAGGACAACATTTTAATTAGCAAAGTCAAGATTTTGAGTCAATATGTTAAAAATAAACCCTGAACGCAATGTTAAGAGTCAACCTAGGGTTTTGCTAAAGGTTTGGATTTCTAGGGTTTCACATAATGTATATCAATACACCCTAATTAATGGATCAAATATTATATGTAGGTTGAAGTTGACTCTAGACTTGGAAGATTAGGACTTGATCTCTGACTTAACACTCAAGTCAAGGTTTGTTTGCATCCCCTATTATCCTTGTTGAGAAATAAACCAATTTCCTCTCTTAATGTATCTTGGCATTCCATATTATTCCAAATGGAGAAATCACCTATGTTTCTATATTTTGATCTACTTGAAAAGTAGAAATCCTAATTTGATTACTACATGTATCTCCTTTGATATTGTTCTTGAATAATATCTTTTGATTGTTTATCTCACATCATTGATATTGTTAAATCCTCTTTTATGGGTATTGATTGGATGGTATCATCTCTCATATTTTGTAATTAATTTGATTATTCTTTTGATATGCATCATGTGGTGACTATTAGTATAATATGACATGTATTATTTCATGTGGATGTGTAAATTCCCACATGTTATTTTATGTGGATGTGAAAATTCCCACACTAGATAATGCATAGGCGGTAATTCATGCAAGTGATATTATTAGAGAAGTTGTGTATCTTTTCCTACTCCTAACATATGTGTATATGTTCCTTCTTACCCGATATGTATAATAGATGTGTTACTTCCTACCAACATGCTTATATTGTTCTAGTACTGTCACATGAAAAACAATGATGCCTTGCCCTCAATTATTATCTATTGGCAATTATTTTCTTTTAAAACCCACTTGGATAGTCCTTACCTTTTCTAAGGGAAGCCTTGTTATTTGATGTCCTTTAATTCATAATAATGCTCAATACCCGATTTAGTATGCACATACCAATGTTTTGTTGACATATATACTTTTCCTCTTTTGTTGGGATATGATTCCAACCCTAGGTGTAGGTCAAAGAGAGGATAAGCAAGTTAGACCAGGACCCATCAATTATCTCTGAAACCTTCTGGGAGACTTTCTCGAGGTGGTTGGATGACCCTCCACTGATCTATTTTTTTAGTTAGTTTTAATATGTACCACCCTGCATGGTTGAATTTTGAGACAATATCAAGTTTTGTAATAGTTATTCCACTGCTACATTTGGTATCATGATACATACATTTAGAATAAATTGGTTACCATCCCTTTTAAAAGAAATTATATTGGCATTTGATATATGTGATGTTACCTTTTTAATTTTATTTAGTAGGGAGTGGATCCCCTCTGGGTCCAACTCCTTACAAGTATGGTATCAGAGCTTGTGGTGGTCGGTTATCTAATTATTTCAATCTTGTGTCCCCTTTAGGATGTTTAACCTATAATAGATACCCTATACCGTAATTTTTTGCATGAAGTGATGACTAGTAAGTAATGTTTTATGATAAAGGTTTAGATAAAAACCTACTCTTTGTTACCCTATGACTTTTGCATGTGCATGAAAACCTTAGGGTTGTAAGGTTATCTATACAAGGACCTAAAATTCAACCCTAAGTGGTTTCCACTGGATAGTTGGATGCATGAACAACATAAACACCTAAAGAAAACAAATCACAATTGAAAGATGCTTACGTGACCATAGTACCTTGATGATGTTTAGCTTGATTATTAGGTCAAACGTTTTTAAGGTGTGGAGTATATGTGATTGATGATACTTGGAAGATTAGATTTTAACGACAAAATCCTTTTAAGGGGTGGACTGTTGTAACGAACCATAACCTAGAATCCTACACTATCCCATGATTGGAAAGCTAGTTAGGTTTGTTCTTTAGATGTGACCAAACAAGGATTAAAATTTTGAACACATTTACATAATAATTAAATTATATGCCAACATGTAAATAAAGTCATGAAATATATTACATATAATTTCTTGACTTACATAATGGCTAAGTAAAAATTAATAATGTTCTTTAGAGTAAAAATTGGTAATTCCATTACCCTAAGTATTAATATTTTCATATAATTTAAGTAAAGATGGAATTAATGGATTAATTGAGTAAATGGTCTATTTTTCATGCTTGATAATAATATATAACACTTAATGTGACTATGTGAATTAATAGAACTCCATTAAGTAAGTGATTGATAATAAAGATACAACATTTTCATAAACACAATAGTAATGTGTCAAAAAGTCCTAATAGCACCATAACTTATAAAAGGAAATGTAAAAAGTAAAATATAATGATAAAAAAGTATTTTGTGGGTTCCAATTAGCTTGGTTGCCAAGTTTCACATTATTTTCATAATAATAACTTTTTAATTCTATTTGGAAAATAAAATAAACATAAGAGCTAACAATATGAAATAAATTATTAAATGACTTCAAACTCAAAATCTACATGTTAAAATTAGCCTATGTGTAAATTTTCATCTAATTTGGACAATCTTAAATATTCTTGTATATTTAGGAGAGAGAATGTATATTTAAACCCAAAATATTAAATGATATATTAAATAACCTTGAAAGGGAAAATGAATTATATAATAATGTTCCTCATGTTTAGGTTTTCTTGTAGGCTACATTTCATATTTTTGGAGTGTTTCTTGATGCCTCTAAGTTATTAAAGGAGCAAAATAAGTGATAAGATTTAAAAATCATCATCATCTAAGCCTCAGTCCGAATTATGTTGGGGTCGGCTACATTGATCCTTCGTATCCATTCATCTCTATCATGGGCCATATTCTAGTTGAGATGTAGAGATTCAAAATATCTCTTTATAATCTCATCCCATGTTAATGTAGGTCTCCCTCTTCTTCTATTTATTGTGCTTGACTCAATAGCATTTCTTTGTATAGGCGCATTTACCGTTCTGCGTTGCACATGTCTGTACCATCTGAGTCGGCCCTCGCGCAACTTATGCTCAATGCTTGCCACCCCCACATTATTCCTGATATAATCATTTCTTAAGAGATCTTTTCTTGTCTTCCCTCACATCCATCTCAGCATACACATTTCAGCCACATTCATCTTATTGAGGCCTTATTTCTTCACCACCCAACATTCAGTCCCATAGAGCATGGTTGACCATATAGATATTCTATAAAACTTACTTTTTAACCTAAGAGGGATCTACTGATCACATAAAACTCTAGTTGCACTCCTCCATTTCAACCATCCTGTAGTGATCCTATGACAAATGTCATTTTGGACATCCCCATCTATTTGAATAATAGAACCCACATAACAAAATTTATCACATTTTGGTATATCTACTCCATCCAACTTGGCTCCATCATTCACACTGTCGGATTGGCTAAAATTGCAATGCATATACTCAGTTTTGCTCCTACTAATCATCAATCCATTTGATTCCAATGCCTCTCTCCACCATTCAACTTTATCATTTAATCCATCTTTAGTTTTGTCAATCAAAACAATATCATCAGCAAATAACATACACCACTGAATATCATCTTGAACATTCTTTGTCAGCTCATCCATAACAAGAACAAATAGATATGGGCTGAGTGTGGATCCTTGGTGTACCCCAACTAGAATAGGAAAAGTTAGTGCCTCTCCTCCAGGAGTCTTCACACTTACAATAGAGCTATCATGCATGTCTTTGATCAAGTTAATGTATTGGATTGGCACACCCTTTTTCTTCAAAACCATCCACAACGCTTCTCTGGGTACTCCATCATAAAGCCTTTTCCAAATGAATAAACACCATATGGAAATCTCTTTTTCTTTCTCTATACTTCTCCATAAGCCTCCTTATCAGAAAAATAACATCTGTCATTGATCTTCCAGGCATGAAACCAAATTGTTTGTTTGATATCTACGTTATAGATCTTAACCACTACTCAATAATCCTCTCCTAAAGCTTCATTGTGTGACTCATCAACTTGATACCTTTGTATTTTGTGCAACTCTGAATATCACCTTTGTTCTTGTAGATGGGGACTATAGTACTATTTCTCCACTTGTCTTACATCTTCTTGGTCTTCATGATCTTTTTAAATAGCTTTATTAACCAAAAAATTTCTTCATCCCCCATACTCTTCCATACATCAATGGTAATATTGTCTGGTCTGCATGCCTTTCTCATTTTCATCTTCTTCAAAGAATTCTTAACCTCAAATGGTGAAACCCGTTGTGTGTAAATGATATCTCATGTATCCATGTTAGATGAGTCTCTAACATTATTTGCAGTATCTTCATTGAAAAGCTTATGGAAGTAATTTCTCCATTGTCTCTTGATGTCATTGTCCTTCACCAACACCCTGCCATCTTCATTCTTGATGCATTTCACTTGACTCAAGTCTCTTCCTTTCCTTTCTCTTATATGAGACATTTTATATATATCTTTTTCCCCTTCTCTCGTGTCCAACTTCTTATAAATATCATCAAAGTATCTAGACCTCACCTCCTTAACAACCTTTTTAGCTTCTTTATTTGCTTTCTTGTATCTTTGGAACATTGCATCATCTCAAGATTTGGGCAAACTCCTATAGATCTCCCTTTTTAGTTTAATATCCTTATGTACTTCATCATTCCACCACCAAGTCTCTTTCTGTGGAGGCCCACAACCTTTGGACTCACCTCTTTGGAAATTTTTGTTATGCAGATAAGATTTAAAAATTATAATTAAAATATTAGGAGTCTTCAAAAGTGAAAATAATGCCAAAATCATATTCCACACTGCAAAATTAACTAACCTACCAAATTTGGGTTTAATTAGACTTCGTTTGCACAATCAAATATTATAGAAAGTTTTGTACATTTCATGCATCAAAAGACCAAAGTTGAAAGGTTGTATTGAAATTTCATTGATTATAGATCCACACCGACCATCTGATGCATTTCAGAAGGTTGGTGAGTTTTTTCCTACATTGAATAAGAGACGTCTTCATGAACAATAACTGTGGAGTAAAGGGGTCCGGTAATTTGGGCCTAACTCCCTCATTTCTCAATGAAACTTCATGAAACAAGTTGATTCAGATTGAAAATTCAAATCCACATCTTTCTAGTCCTAATTATAATCCTAAAATTGAATATCTGATTTTTCCCAAATATTTTCCAAAGCTTCTCAAAAGTACTAAATATTTACACCCTAACATCCTACCCTATAAATATGTACCTTACTATCATGTCTGCAACATCTCTTGCATGAAAAACCCAATGTCAATTTTACATCAAAAGCCATCCTTGCCACCCCAAAATATTTCTTGTCCACAACTTGCAATCGCTCTCCTCGATCATGTGCTTCGTCTGAACATGATTGGACTTTGGGTACAGAAACTCGCTCCCCACTCTTCATGATCGTATAGCCAATTTTGCAAATGAGAAAAGATCAAAAGTTTCTCTAAATTGGGTTGTCTCTACTGCTATAATCTTGTAGCCATGATGTGTGAGAACAAGGAAGGGGATGAACCCTTGCTCTTTTTCCCAATCTACCATTCACTCATCTTTTCTTTTGTTTTTTTGACCAGGGGTATTATGGTGTTTTTGCCTGCATTTTGTTTCAATTGATGTGTGCCTCAATATCCGCTGACATGGTAGGTTGGCCTCTGATGATTGGGCACCTCAATGGGCCCAATCACTCTGATTGAGTTTTGTTTTGCCTACGTGGCATTTCTTGAATTTCTAATTGGCTAAAGCTTCTTAAATTCATAACTTAATCTCTAGTTATCCAAAAATTAAGAAAAAATATTTGTTGGATTCAGAAAAATATTCTCTATCTTTTGTCATGGGTTTTGTCACATGATTGTAAGGTTTTAAAGACTGAATTTATAGGATTTGGACATGTCTTAAACTCATAATAATAACTAAGGAAAACTTTTTAATTAGCAAAGTCAAGATTCTTAGTCAATATGTTAAAAGAAACCCTAAACCCAATTTTATGAGTCAAACTAGGGTTTATTTGAAGGTTTGGATTTCTAGGTTTCACCTAATGTATATCAATAAACCCTAATTAATTGATCAAACATTATATGTAGGTTTGAGTTGACTCTAGACTTAGAATATTAGGACTTGATCCTCTATTATCCTTGTTGAGAAACAAACCAATTTCCTCTCTTAGTGTATCTTGGCATTCCATATTTTTCCAAATTGAGCAACCACCTATGTTTCTATCTTTAATATACTTGAAATTTTGAAATCCTAATTTGATTACTACATGTATCTCCGTTGAGTTTTTATTGAATGATATCTTTTGATTGTTTCTCTCACGTCATGATTATGTTGAATCCCCTTTTATGGGTCCTTTGGCCCCACTTATATTGATTAGATGTTCTCATCTCTCATATTTTGGAGTTAATTTGATTATTCATGTGATATGTATCATGTGATTACTACTAGTATAATGTGACGTGTGTTATTTCATGTGGATGTGTAAATTCCCACATGTTATTTTATGTGGATGTGAATATTTCCACACTTGATAATACAGAGGTGTAATTCCTACAAGTGAAATTATTAGAGTAGATGTGTATCTTATCCTGCTCATAGAAGATGTGTATATGTTCTTGCTCACACCATATTAATGGTAGATGTGTTATTTCCAATCAACATGCATATATTGTTCTAGTATTGTCACATGTAAAATACAATGATGCCTTGCCCTAAATTATCATCCATTACAAATTCTTTTCTTTTGAAACCCACTTGGGTAGTCCTTACCTTTTCTATGGGAATCCTTTTATTTTATGTCCTTTAATTCATAATATTGCTTCATATCCAATATAGTATACACATACCAACATTTTGCAAATGTATATGTTGGTATGTATGCCCATAGCGCCAATCATATGATGATTGTAATGGCATATCATGTAAACAATTTGATTAATAATAAAGGCAATCTTCCAATGTATTCTTTATTCAATTATGAGATAATGATGTAACATAATAAATGTCTAAAAAATTATATTACTCAATGACGTATGTCTTTGGGTTGAGGACCTAGACATTGATATCATACGAATGTCAAGATTATATGCATTCTTGTATGTCCCTTGTCAGATGTTATTGTGGAAGGCTAAAAGACAAAAATAACACATAATACTAGAGTGTGCATTGGTTGATGATTGAATCTCATTAGTCATGATATGTGATATCAAACCAAGCACATATATACTTGTTAGAGAACAGTGTATCAGACAGACCCACCTTGATAGTGACACATGGAAACCATGATTGGTAGTCAGAGTCATCTCCCATAGTGATGGTGGTGATTGTGGTTCTTAGACATGAAGTCATTATACTCATCACATGTCATTCGGTATGCTTTGACATCATTCACCGTGATCTTGAATAAGGGTTTACATAAAGGTTGTGCTCGGGTGAACTATGACACATGGGGATGACTCTGATTGATATAAATGGGATTTGTCCCTCCTAAAAGACTTTGATATCCTTGCCACTTCATAAGAGAGATAGAGAAATGCATGGACATGCTGGTTTCAGAGGATGACGATTCCATGCCTTGATTTCAATCTCGATATCAAAGACAACAGAACTATACAATTGCTATAACACCAATCATAAATGATAGGTTTAGTTGTTCTCCAAATTCTCCAATTACATCACTAGTATAGAAATGAGATATAACGTCACATTTGATGCCGTCGGTTGGTGCACAAAAATCGATGCCAATAGTCTAACACGTCGGTTTATAAAGACAACTAACACCTATATGTGAAGACCAACTAATCTTCAAAAGACACGGGTATTGCTTTTTTTAACGTCGGTTTTTAATAAACAAAACCGACGTCCAAAATCACTCGCGCAATACAATTTTTCAGCGAACAAATTTGCCTCCAAAAAATTGAAATTCGACGCCGGTTGTGTAGAATCTGACGACACATGTTCCGTGCCAAGCCCTGTGAAAGTTTTTATCCCCTCATTTGTTGTCAGTTTTTGTTAAAGAACTGGCTACTAAATATCCTTCATGAGGAAAAATTCATTCCCTTATTTATCGATGGTTTTGCAGGAATAACTGACGTAGATTTGTTAACTTAGTAGCACCTGCGCGAGCCAGGCTCTTCCCCTTCGCTATTTAGTTCCCGATCTTCTCCCACCTAGCTAGGTCTGGTGATTTTTATGCCACCTCCCTTTCTCTGCTCACCACCTCTGTGCACCGCGATGACGAGCTTGAAGTTGCTCTCCACCTCGACGCATCGCCACGACGAGCTTCAAGCTACTCACGCTGGAGTTGCTACTGTTGTCCAGTCGCCGTCCGCCACCACCTGCTTCATCTCCACCACCACCTCTAGGTAGAGTGAGGATCCTTCCTCTATCTGCCTTCATCTGCTCCAGTCACCGCCACCGGCCATCGCCTGCACCTCTTCTACTTCACCACCAGTGCTGGACACCTCCACCTCCAGGCGCTACCACCATAGCCTGATCGATCCACCAGTGCGATGAGTGGTTTAATCAGTACTAGATTCTAAATTAGGGTTAATAATGCCACCATATAGTTGATTACTATTGATTATGGTTAATGATGCATTAATGAACTTAATTAATTAGATTTGCACTTAGTTTCTCTAAGATTGTGTAGTTGATTAATATTAAATTAGAGTTTAATAATGAATGAATAAACAAAAATTGGAAGAATGAATTGAACTAATTGATGAGGATGAGGATGGGGATGAGGATGATGATGATGGATGAGATGATGATGATGAGGATGTTGTTGCTGCTGATGATGATGATGATGATGATGATGATGATGATGATGATGATGATGATGATGATGATGATGATGATGATGATGATGATGATGATGATGATGATGATGATGATGATGATGATGATGATGATGATGATGATGATGATGATGATGATGATGATGATGATGATGATGATGATGATGATGATGATGATGATGATGATGATGATGATGATGATGATGATGATGATGATGATGATGATGATGATGATGATGATGATGATGATGATGAGATCATCATCATCATGATGTGATGATAATGCTGATGATGAGGATGCTGATGATGATGATGATGATGATGATGATGATGATGATGATGATGATGATGATGATGATGATGATGATGATGATGATGATGATGATGATGATGATGATGATGATGATGATGATGATGATGATGATGATGATGATGATGATGATGATGATGATGATGATGATGATGATGATGATGATGATGATGATGATGATGATGATGATGATGATGATGATGATGAATATGATGAGGATGATGATGATGATGATGATGATGATGATGATGATGATGATGACGATGCTGATGATGAGGATGATGAGCATGATTATGATGATGATGATGATGATGATGATGATGATGATGATGATGAGGATGATGATGATCCTCATCCGTCATCATCATCATTATTATCATAATCCTCATCATCATCATCATCATAATCCTCATCATCATCATCATCATCATCATCATCATGGGAGGGTGATGATGATGATGATGATGATGATGGGATGATGATGATGACCAGGATCATCATCATCATTCTCGTCATCTTCATCATCATCATCATCATCATCATCATCATCATCATTATCATCATCCTCATCATCATCATCAATCATCATCATCCTCATCCTCATCATCATCCCTCATCATCATTATCATCATCATCCTCATCATCAATTATTCATCATCATCATTATCCTCATGTGATAATGATGATGATGATGAGGATAATGATGAGGATGATCATAATGATAAGGATGATGATGATAATTATGAGGATGATGATGATGATGATGATGATGATGATGATGATGATGATGATGATGATGATGATCAGTTCCCTGTTGAAAAACAGTTGGACATCATTCTAGATGATCATCATCATCCATTATCATCATCAATCATCATCATCCTCATGCTCATCATCATCCCTCATCATCATCATCATTATCATCATCATCCTCAATCATCATCATCATCATTATCATAATCATATTCATGTGATGATGATGATGATGAGGATAATGATGAGGATGTTGATGAGGATAATGATGAGGATAATGAGGATGATGAGGATGATGATGAGGATAATGATGAGGATGATGATGATGAGGAGGAGGAGGAGGATGATGACTTTCCTTTGTCATCATCCTCATCATCATCATCATTATCCATCATCATCATCAACATCCTCAATCATCATCATCATCATCCATCATCATCATCATCATCATCATCATCATCATCATCATCATCATCATCATCATCATCATCATCATCATCATCATCATCCTCATCATCATCATCATCCTCATCCTCATCATCATCCTCATCATCAATTATTTCTTTGTCATGAATATGAAATAACCCATGTTGTTTTCTGTTGTTAGTACTTACATTTATATTACTTTTTGTCAACATTTTACATTGTTGTAGGCATAATGCCTTGGGCTTCTACCCCAATGTTACTATTCCATGTTGAAGAACAGTTGGACATCATTCGAGACGATCGTTCATTAGCACAACTCACTATACCTAAACATTGGTGTTATCTAAATAGAAGATGCTACACGGTTGGTGAAGTGACCCAAAATTTTGGAACTTCAACATCTATCATCAAGGTTAAGTACGATGTTGACAGAAATCTTGTATCCACATCCAGTTGGTGCGAGTGGGTTAGGAAAATTCTATTGGGTCATAGTGATAGGATTTTTCTTCATCTGGTTGGCAATAATACCATCAAGGTTTGGATAACCAACATCAATAATGAGATGCCTGATCATCTGGTCCGATTTGAGTAGTCGAAAGGGGATTGCACATATTTGGACTCATTTGATGACGAGAGCACACCCGATTTCCCTTATATTCCTACTATTGGTATCGTCCATTTCCCTATCACCATCAATTTAGATTCGTCTAACAATGACGAGCTCCGCGACACAACAACATCAACAAAGTAGGTCCAAGCAACAAATTTACTTTCCCGTCTTATGCACATGTTTAGGGGTGTACATAAAGCCCCTTGTTTAGTTACTGTCATGTTATTTTCTAAACTTTGTTGTCATAATTAGTATTTTGATAACATGTTCAACTTTGAATGACACTTATATATAATGTTTGAATGAATTTTTTTGAATTATGTTATCTATATACATGTGTTTGTGAAGATGGAATGAATGAATGTTTTTGTGTGTGAATATGAAAAGAGATGAAATGAATTAATGGAACTGCAGGTTGCTAAATGTGTGTGAATATGAAATGGAGGAATGAAATGGAACTACAAGTTTCTACATGTGCATGTGATGAATCATATTTGAAATTCAATGTTCTTATACATGTGTGTAAATCACATGATCCATATATAATATATATGATTGTACATCTTGTTAATATTTGCAGGTTTGTGTCATGTTGTTGGCTGAAATCAAAGGATGTTGTAAACCTGTAGTTTAGAACTGAACCGTACATTCTGCATCTTGTTGACTAGCCATACAGCAGGCCTGGGAGCTGATAAGAAAAAAACAAAACATCGGCATTGGTTAAAAACCAATAACCGACAACAAATTCTTAATTGTGTCGGTTGTTTTATAGAAACTGACGCCTATGGTCCACCTACTGGTGCTTTGTAATCGGGAATGGCTTTGTGTCATCGGTTATGTAATTGACACTGAAGGAGTCTACTTTTAGTGTCACCCACTTGGGTGTCACTTCAAAACCGACGACAAAAGTCTTACTTAAACAAAGCTAAAGGTGTTATTTGTACTAGTACATAGGTAGCAATGAAGTCTTTCTAGATACCAATAATTGCTTATGAAATCATAATATGATTATGAATATCACTCCCAATGTAATGTGGAGCCTCTCATGTCACACACATAGGGATTAGAATAGGAGTATAATTGTGGGTGTGATTGGAAATGTATCGAATCGAACTGATTACTAAAACATTTAGGTAATCTACTATAATAATATAGTGATATAGTATTAATTGGTTAAAGTGTTTAAGTCAATTAACTAGATTCCATTATTAAGTTGACTGGATGATCCAGAGAGATTAGCTAGAGATGGATGATGGAAATTAGTTAATCAATTAATATGATTAATTGGTTAATTAAGTTATTCCTTAATATTATTTTTAATTGTCCACAAGCAGACCATTTTAACGAACCCACAACCTTTTGTTTTCCCAAGGGTTTTGGGAAACCCTTCTTCCTTTCCTCTACTATTTATAGGGGCATGACAGCCAACTTTTGTGTAATGCATATTCTTAGATGCCTGAGGCTCTTGTACATGAACCCTAGACGTCATTGTCCCCAAGCAAGAAGAGAAGGAGAGCAACTGACTCTAGCACATTGTCAAGCAGAAGGTTGCTCCTTCCTTCTGGCTTGAGAAGCACGGTGTGGATTTCCAGTCCATCCGTATGGATGAAGTAGAGATGCAGATGTTGAGTTGCATGCACTCGGAGGATGGACAACGACTATCTGTGCAAAGTAGGAGCGACACACTTCGCTGGGCCAAGAGAAGTAGTCAGACTTGCTCATTACAAGGTACATCCCTGCACCCTCCTTCTGAAAATGTCGTTGTCAACAAGATCTTCTATTATGGTATGTGTGGAGAAAATTTTATTGCTTCTGCCACGCCTGTCGCCTTCAAAAAACCCAAAAATATATACTTTTCCTCTTTTGTTGGGGTATGTTTCCAACCCTAGGTCTAAGTCAAGGAGGGGAAACTGATGTTTGACCAGGACCCCATCAAGTATAAATGAAACCATCTGGGAAACATTATTGAGGTGGTTGGATGATCCTCTACAGATCCATTAGTTTAGTTAGTTTTCATATGTATCACCCTGCATTGTGAAGTTTTGAGACAATATAAAATTTTGTAATTGTTATTCCACTTCTACATTTGGTATCATGATACATATATTTAGAATAAATTGGTTATCGTCCCTTTTGCAATAAATTATAGTGGTGTTTGATATATGGAATGTTACATT
Source organism: Alisma plantago-aquatica (assembly GCA_963693085.1). Lineage (NCBI taxonomy): Eukaryota > Viridiplantae > Streptophyta > Magnoliopsida > Alismatales > Alismataceae > Alisma > Alisma plantago-aquatica. The sequence continues at coordinate 1,241,715,911 of OY856412.1, forward strand.
TTCATTTGATTTAGTCGGGAGTGTATCCCCTCTAGGTCCCACACCTTACAAGTATGGTATCAGAGCCTTTAGTGGTTGGTTAGCTAACTATTTCAATCTTGTCTCCCCTTAAGGATGTTTATCCTAGAATAGATACCCTACACACTAGTTTTGTGCATGAAGTGACAACTAGGAAGTTGTCTTTTCTGATAAAGGTTTACATAAAAACCTACCATTTGTACCCTCTGACTTATGCATGTGCATGAGAACCTTAGGGTTGTAAGGTTAGCTATACAAGGACCTAAAATTCAACCCTAGTTTGTTTTTACTGGATAGTTGGAAGTATGAACAACATAAACACAAAAAGGGAAAAAAATATTTCACATCTGAAAGATGTTTACATGACCACAGTACCTTGATATTTTTTAGCTTGACTTATTAGGTCAAACCATTTTAAGGGGTGGAGTATAGGTGATTGATGATACTTGGATGATTAGACTTTAAGGAAAAAATCCATTTAAGGGGTGAAATATTGTAACAAACCAGAACCTAGAATCCTACTCTATCCCATGATTAGAAAGCTAGTTAGGTTTGTTCTTTAGATGTGACTAAACAAGGATTAAAATTTAGAACACATTTACAAAATAATTTAATTATGTGCCAACATGTAAATAAAATCATGAAATATATTACATATAATTTCTTTGCTTACATTATGGCTAAATAAAAATGAATAATGTGCTTTGGAGTAACAATTAGTAATTCCATGACCCTAAATGTTAATATTGTCATATAACTTAACTAAAGATGGAATTAGTGGATTAATTGAGTCAAAGTTGGATGTTTCATTCATGATAATAATATATGACACTTAATGTAACTATGTGAATTTATAGGACTCCGTTAAAAAAGTGATTGATAATAAAGATACAATATTTTGATAAATATAATGGTAATGTATCAAAAAGTCCTAATGGTTCCATAACTTATAAAAAGGAAATGTCAAAAATAAAATATAATGACAAAAAAGTATTTCTTGGGTGGTAATTAGCTTGGGTACCAAGTTTCACATTATTTGCATAAGAATAACTATTTTAATTCTATTTGAAAAAAACATAAGAGTCAAAAATATGAAATAAACTATTAAATGAATTCAAACGTAACAACAAATCTCAAATTCAAAATATACATGTCAAAATTAGCCTACGTGTAAATTTTCATCTAATTTAGACAATCTTAAATATTCTAGTATATTTAGGAGAGAGAATGTGTATTTAAGCCCAAAATATTAAATGACATGTTAAATAACCCCAAAAGAGAAAATTAATTGTAGAATCATGTTCCTCATGTGCATATTTTCTTGTAGGCTAAGTTTCATATTTTTGGAGTGTTTCTAGATGCCTCTAATTTATTAAAGGAGAAAAATAAGTGATAAGATTTAGAAATTTTAAATAAAATATTAGGATCTTCAAAAGTGAAAAAAATGCTGAAATTGGATTCCCCACCACAAAATTAACTAACCTACCAAATTTGGGTTTAATTGAACTTTGTTTGCACCCTCAAATAATTATAGAAAATTTTGTTTATTTAATGCATCTAAAAACCAAACTTGGAAGGTTTTATCAAATGTCATTGATTGCAGATCCACTCTAACCATATCATGTAGATTGGATGAATGGCGAGTTGACTCCTACCTTGAGTAGGAGACACCCTCATGAGCAATAACTTTGGATCAAAGGGGTCTGGTATTTTGGGCATAACTCCCTCGTTTCTCAATAAAACTTCACGAAAGAAATTGCTATGGATTGCAAATTCAAATTTGCATCTTTCTAGCCCTAAATCGAATGCTAACATGGAGTATCTAAGTTTTGGCAAAATATTCTCCAAAGCTTCTCAGAAGTACTATATGTTTACACCATAACACCCTACCCTATAAACTCCTACCCTACTATCATGTCAGCATTGTCTCTTGCAAGCGAAACCCAAAGTCAATTTTACATCAAGAGAATGCTTTCCACCCCAAAACTATTTCTTATCTATATCTTATGGTCCTTCTCCTCGATCACATGCTTCATCTAAAGGAAAGCTTCCAATTCATCTGTTTCACTCAATTATGAGATAATAAGGATACAATGATTGTCTAGAGAATTATATTACACAAAGACGTATGTTGTCAAGTTACTAACCTTGTGGATGAGACCATCCAGATGTTAGGAGTACATATACATATTCTCATTATGTCCCTAATCGGTTGTTATTCTAGAAAGTTGATAGACAACAATAACAAATAAGATCAGAGTGTGAGTTAGTTGATGACTAAATCTCATTAGTCATGATATGGCAATATCAAACCAAGCACACAAATACATGTCAGGGAATAATCTATCAGACAGACCCACCGTGACACTGACACATGGAAGCCATCTTCATTGAAGTCATAGTCATCTCATAAAGTGATGGTTGTGGTTGTGGTTCTTAGACATGAAATCAATACACTCATCACATGGCTTTGGGTACACATTAACATCATCAAATACAGTCCTGAAACATGGGTTGTTATAACGGTGATGATTGGATGACTTTGACACATGGGGATTGACTATGAGTGATAGATATGGGATTTGTCCCTCCTATATGGAGTATGATGTCCTAGGCATCTTGATTAGAGAGACTGAGAAAAGTATCACCATATGCATGTGAGTCAATATGTTGAGCTCAGATATATCTCATTCAGTATGCTCTGGTTCAAGAAACAAGATTGAATAATAATGAGGATGACTACTCCATACTTATAGTTCAATCTAGATATTAGTGACAAAGGAACTATACATACACTGTAACACCATACAAAAATTGTAGGTTGAAGTTGCTCCCCACCTTTGCATTCACTTCGGCAACAATGATGTGTGAATAGGCACCACTCTTTGCTTGTGATATCATAAGCTAGTTATGGACATTCACTGCCAATGTGATATGGGACCTAAAGGGTCACACACATAGGAACTCATCTAGAAGAGGAGTTTGATCTTGAATGATGATAGAATTGATTACTAAAGTGTTTAGGTATTTCACTTCACACAATGGATCAGGAGACTAGACTGCCAAACAATCATTTCAAGTGTTAAGATTGTTGTTTGAAGTGTTAGGTTGATTATACTGTACATTGGTTGGAATTCTGCCTGACTTGTGCTGCGAAATGGTTGTCTGACTTGTGTGAAATGGCTATTTGTCTTGGTGTGATATGCCCATCTCACTTGCACCAAATGACCATTTGGTTTGGTGCAAGATACCCGTCTCAGTTGCACCAAATGCCTGTTTCAGGGGTATGTCAAGTTGAGTACTAATTGGAATTGAATTGCCATCATATGTACAGAACTGGAAGGTGTGAAACATACGTTTCACGCATGAGATGACCATCTGATTGGGCGAGATGACCGTTTCATTGCACGTAGGTTGTGAAACTTCTAGAAAAGTTGTGAAAATTCAAGATCTACTTGTCCTTTCCACTCCCACTTTAGTCCTGCATTGGACGGGGACTGGGAACCCTAACCCCTCCTATATATAGAGGGGTATTGGGGGCTTCCCAGAATACAACTACTACACAGACAATTGAGAATCACTTGCTCTGACAAGTGTTGTCCTCTCTAGTTGTGGTAACCACGAGAGCCCAGGCAAGTCCTACCTGACTAGGGAGGGATAGCCATGGGAGAGCAACAATTGAGGATCATTGTTGTGGGATAGCATGTTGGTGACTAGTACACCAACAAGAGGGACAACTCCTTCCTGCATGTTCCTATAGGACGATAAGAGTTCTAGTTGGTCCATGTGGACAACTCTAGAGGCAAGAGTTTGTTGGTTGTTTCTAGGAGGGTAACGTCAACTCGCAGTTTGTGGTGAGATCTAAGGATCCACGGTAGTAGTTGTCCAAGTCTGATGTTCATGGAGGAGCAGTCAGATGAGTCTGAGTGTGACTAGGAGCTCTACAACCATCGTCCAAGACAAAGTGTGCATCTACATCGATGAGGAGTGTCACTGGATTTGCTCCAAGACCAGGTATATCTTTGTGAAGCGATCCTTCCCATTACATAGTTATTGACATGATCTATAGGATAATGGGAAATATGTTAGTAAGTTTTTTGTTTCTACTGCCTACCTGATGTCATATTTCCCTATAGTGGTATCAGAGCCAGGTCAATTAATTATGTTTTGGGATAATCGATATGATCGGATTTTTGGTTTTACCGAGTTTATTTATTGCATGTGGTGTGAATATTTAAACCGGTTGATGTGCACGTCTGTCTAAATCATCACATAAGAACCCAAACAAACAAATATATATATATATATATATATATATATGATATGATATATATGCAATTTACACGCGTTGCCATAAAATCAATTTTGATGATGGATGTAAAGCATGGTTATGGCCAAAACCACAGATCTATGTGTGCTTGATTGTGGTTTTTATCTATGTTGTTAATCAGTCTACGTACCAAGCCTCTATCTCTTTTCCACATGTAAATTAATGCTCTTCTTCCTATTTTCCCTCGAATGTAACTCGAAGTTTTCCCATATACAACGTAATAAGAAATATGATTGTTTTAATTTATGTTTCGATGTGATATGAAGATCTGCACAAGATGAAATGATAGGCTCACAAGATGAATTGATCGACTGGACAACTTAGGAGACCACACGATAGGAGGATGAACCGATCGATTGGTGGCTCTACCGACCAGCTTGAGGTGTCAAGACACTACTTGGACCTGAGAACCAAATGACCATTTTAGAAGAGCCCAACCAAGTGACCAGGAGGCGAGCTGACTAGTTCAAGAGTTGAACCAATCAACCTGGATTGGTTCGAGCACAGATCATCACCAAAAATAGGTTGCATATGATGTGGACCATAGGTGGTAGTAATTCCTTGTGGCTCCAAGTAATTACATTAGTATGGACATAACCATCACTTGTGTGTTTTATTTATTACATGTTCTCAATTATTGTTAGAGCATGTATATGATTCATGCTATATATGTGGTGATTAGATAAACTATTTGTATTTATACATACAAACTCCCTTAATTATAATATTAAGTCTTAAATGCTTTCCAAAAGCAGTCCACATGAAAAGCTTGATCGACTAAGCGTAGGTTCCACCTCTGCGGGGTGCATCATCTATCTCATGGAAGTGTGTTGGTAATAGTGTAGGTTCCGCCTCCGAAGGGTGCATTATTATTGTGACATCTTTTAGGTCAGGCTTGACTGGTGATTCTCAGAGCGTCTGTCTCAAAAGCATGCATATGATTATGGCAAGGGGTTGCACATATCATCTATTCAGAATTGCATATGATGTAATTCACAAGAGTTGCCTACCTTGATGGTTGACTGTGTTTGCGGTATTGATCGGGTCACAATTGAATTATCTTGGATCTGGCCCACTAGAATATTGTATGCTACAACATTCCGAATTGATATTAAGGGATATCAAATCGAATAAAATAGTGGGAGTGGTAGTTAATTAAAGACCTAATTAATATCGTTATAATAAAATCAAACCAAATTAAAAAATGTTTTGAAAAGTTACAATATTTTTTTGTAGAATAAAATGTCAAACACAAAACACGTTCAAATTGTGATTAGTCTTCAAGAAGGACAGAATAAGATAAAGTTCCACAATTGGTTAAGGACTTAGAGAAATGTTCTCGTCAATGAGTGAAAGCTCTATGTCCTTGATAGACCAATGCTAGAGGATCCCACTCCAAAAGCGCCTAAGGCTAAATGGATGCTTATTGGAAGCATGCCAATGATTCCATAGACATTTAAATACCTAATGATCTTTTGTATGAACTATGAGTTGCATGAACAACATGAATACATGGACATTATCGAGATGGTAACACATCTTAAGAATCATGAAAACCAATGAAGGTATAATGTCTCCAATGTGCTAATTGAGTGTAAACTGACAAAGGGAGGTCTAGTAGAACCCCATGTTCTCAATGTGATTGGACATGTGGAATAATTGGGATTTCTCTTAGGTCAAGAGTTGACCATGAATATGATTATGCAAGCATTGCATGAATCATATAGTTAGTTTATCAAATGTTTGGCATGTTGATTCCAAATCAAGGAAGAAGAAGGACAAATATGTGATGGTGATCAGCGGAAGTGAGTCCTAGGGCAAAAGCAAAGCCAAGAAGTGTTCAGAGGCTAAGCTGAAGCCCAAGACTTTTGCACTCAATATATGGAAAAGGGTTAGTATAAAAGGAATCTATCCTTTTCAATTAAAGGATAAAGAAAATAAAGTGCCACCATTGTCACTTGTTTGGACATTGGAAAGGAATTATCCTCTTCAAAGGGGATCTCAGGAAGAAGGTAGAGATAGAGATCTCTACTTCAGGGCCTGAGAAGAAGTAAGCTAGAACTATATCATCCAAGGGTTGCTTCCACTATAGTTAAAGGTTGTCATTCATGGGCACATGATAGAATTGGTGAATTGCTATTATGTACATGTCTAACATCATATGTTTTGTATGACAAGAACATTATGATATTTCTTAGCGATGCCCTATGTCTAATAAACTATACTTGATAGTTATAAATAAAAATGTGTATGATACAGATATTGGATGAATTGATCTCAAACAATGAACACCTATAGAACTATTATCTAGAGTGCATAAACGAGAAATGCATATCTAGAATCTGTATGATGTTTATGTGGACTCTTTTGGTTATTGAACCAATAGAGACATGCATGTCTTATTTGTTGTGCAAAATGAAAAAAGCATCTTCACTAGATGTAGTGGGAGATCCACTATTCCATTAGGACTAGTACATATTGATGTACATAAACCTCTTTGGAATGACTGCTAAAGGTAGTTACAAGTACCTCATCATATTTACTGATGCATCAGTAGATATTGAAATTTGTATTTAATGAAATACAAGTTTGGATATCTTGAAGTGTTCAAGGACATCATAAATGATGTACATAACTAACTTGGTAAAAGTATTAAGATACCTCAATATGATCGATGTTGAAATATTTTAACCAAGAGTTTGAGGACCTTCTGGAGATCATGATAGTGTATCATAATGAACTCTTCCAGAAACATATTGATATGTCAAAAAGAAGGTATCACACCCTGTTAAGTCATGATGAGATTATCAATAAAATCTGGCTAATCTTACAATTTCTTTTGGGCACATGCTTTAACACTAAACAATGTACCGTCTAAAATGGTTTAAAAGACACCAAATGAGATATGACATGGGAAGTGTCTCGATGAGTCTTTTGTAGTGATTAGGATTGATATCTTGTATAAGAAAATAGTTTCTTAAAAAGTATCTATCCAAAAATCACATGAATGTTATCTTGTTGATTACTACTTATATTCCAACCTGACAACAAAGAGTTTGTTGCTAGGATGGCTGAATTCCTAAAGGTAACTTAGTTCTAAAGGAATCAATGGGAGTAAATGTAGAACTCGAAATGTTTGAGACAAACAAGAAAATTTTGAACCTAAAGAGGTACAACAAGGAAAAAGGAGAATCACAAGTTGTTTTGGAATCTCTAGTTCTTGATGTAAACACAGAAATCATAGTTTTAGTAGAACGCCTTGAGTTTGAAAGATTATGATATCTTATAACTCAAACGGTAGTGAGTTGATCATAAAGATGAGTCAACAACCTACCTAGAAGCTACTGAGGGATCAGAATCTGAGAAATGGCTTAAGGCCACAAGATCAATGTTGGACTCCATGTAAACTAACAAGGTATGACCTTGGTGGATCCACTTGAAGGGGTAAAACCCATTGGGTGCATTTGGGTCTTTGTAAGAAGACCAACAAGGAAGGGTAGATTGGTTGCAAAGAATTTCAAACAAGTTCAAGGTGTTGAACAAGATGAAGTCTTTCACCAGTTACTGTGATCCATCTAGATCATGGTTGCTGTCGCATCTTATTATGACTGTGATATTTGACATATGGGTGTTAAAACCACATTCCTTAATTGGAAAAATTAAGAGGATGTGTTTGTGACACAACCTAATGGTTTTATACACCCACTACTGCAAATAAAGTCTATAATCTACAAAGGTCAATCTGAGGATTGAAGCAAGCATCTCAAAGTAGGAATCTTCAATTTAACAAGACAATCAAAGGGATTGACTTGAGTCACAATGAAGATGGAATTTTTGATTACAAAAGATTTAGTGGGAGCGTATTTTATATTCCACATAATGATAGGGAATAATGTCCTAATCCTGCAAATGTTAAAACATGGAAAGGAAAGTACCTTCTATTTGAAGAGTTTAGGAGAAGCATCATGTGTGATAGGGATTAAGGTCTATAGAGATAGATCTAGAAATCTTCTTGACCTAAGTAAAAGCACATGCATTGGTAAATTGCTAAAAGGTTCAACATGCAAGACTCAATGAGAGAAAACTTGTCCATGTTCCATGGAGTTAGTCTTTCAAGAGCCTAGTGTCCTAGTTCTTATGAAGAACAGGGACACATGGATAGATGCCAATGGATATTTCTTAAATGAAATGCTATAGACTTATCCCATTATCTCGTATGTATTGGACATGATGAGAAGATATCCAACGATATCATATGTATTGGACATGACAAGAGGATATCTAGTCATCTCATATGTATATGACATGATGAGAAGACACATATATACCTACCTAGAAATCTTGTATGTATTGGACATGATGAGAGGGTATATGTCAGATACTAGTGAGAGTCACTGAACTACCATACAAAACATCCTTAAGTGCCTGTGAAGAACTAATAGGATCGGCTCCTTGGTTATGGTAATAAGGAAGAGTTGGATTTAAAGGGTTACAACCATGCAAGCTTCTAAACTGACAAAATTATCGCAATCTAAATTTATGTTTGATAGGAAAAATAAAGAGAACTACAAGCTAGAAAGAGTTCTGAGCTAATGGCAATTGTTCGAATCTACAAATGAAGCCAAATATCTCCATATTATAAGAACAGTAGCAGATATTGTTCAGATCAAGAAGTTCATATGGGTGAACTTATGTGAGATTCCAAACCATTGATGACACATTAGAAATACTGATGATAATAGCGGAGCTACTAGTTAGGCTAGGAATCTCATATAGCATACTACGACATTCCATCTCACGCGATTAGTTGTACATCGAAGAGATGTGAAAATTGCAAAATATCAACTTAAGGCAAACGTTGCTAAACCTGCTATAAAAACACTTACGCAACAGAAGCATGATGGTCATGTTAGGTCACTTGGGATGAGATCCCTGGGTGATTGGATCTAAGTGCAAGTGGGAGTCTATTGGTATGTATGTCCAGAGAGCCAATCATGTGATGATTGGAATGAGACATTAGATGCATGATTAGATAATTGATAATAATAAAGGCAAGCCTCCAATTCATTTGTTTCACTCAGTTATGAGATAATCAGGATACATAATGAATGTATAGAGAATTATATTACTCAACGACATATTTTGTCAAGTTGCTAACCTTGTGGATGAGTTCATATGGATGTTAAGAGTACATATACATATTCTCATTATGTCCCTAATCAGTTGTTATTGTGGAAGGTTGATAGACAACAATAACACATAAGATCAGAGTGTGAGTTGGTTGATGACTAAATCTCATTAGTAATTATATGGAAATATCAAACCAAGCACACAGATACATGTTAGGTAATAGTGTATCAGATAGACCCACCGTGCGACAAACACATGGAAGCCATCTTCATGGAAGTCATAGTCAGCTCTTACAGTGATGGTGGTGGTTGTGGTTCTTAGACCTAAAATCACAACACTCATCACATGTCGTTGGGTACACATTGACATCATCAAACATAGTCCTGAAACATGGGTTGTTATAACGATGATGATTGGGTGACTTTGACACATGGGGATTGACCGTGAGTGATAGATATGGGATTTGTCCCTCCTATATGGAGTATGATATCCTAGGCCTCTTGATTAGCGAGACTAAGAAAAGTAAGGCCATACGCATGAGGGTCAATATGTTGAGCTCACATATATCTCTTGTAGTTTTCTCTGGTTCAAGAAACAAGATTGAATAATAACGAGGATGACTGCTCCTCTAGTTCAATCTGGATATCAGTGACCAAGGAACTATACAAACACTATGACACCATACATAGATTGTAGGTTGAAGTTTCTCCCCAACTTTCCATTCACTTGGGTAGAAATGATGTGCGACTAGGCACCACTCTTTGCTTGTGATGTCATAAAAAAGTTATGGACATTCACTGCCAACGTGATACGGGGCCTATAGGGCCACACACATAGGAACTCATCTAGAAGAGGAGTTTGATCTTAAATGATGATAGAATTGATTTCTAAAGTGTTTAGGTATTTCAATTCACACAATGGATCAGGTGACTAGACTTTGAAATGATCAATTCAAGTGTTGAGATTGTTTTTTTGAGTGTCCGGCTGATTGTATTGTACATTGGTTGGGATTCTGCCTGACCTGGGCTGCAAAATAGTCATCTGGCTTATGCAAAATGGCCTTTTGGCTTGGTGCGAGATACCCATCTCACTTGCACCAAATAGCTTCTTGATTTGGTATGAGACATGTGTATCACTTGCACCAAACGCCCATTTTGGGGGTACGTCAAGTTGAGTACTAATTAGAATTGAATTGCCAATATATATGCAGATCTGGAAGGTGTGAAATGACCGTCTCACGTGTGACCCTATCATTTCACACCTTCCAAAACTGGCATACATTGTTTCATCGTACACATGTTGTGAAACTTCCAGAAAAGTTGCAAGAATTCAAGATCTACTTGTCCTTTCCACTCCTGCTTTAGTCTCGCATTGATCTGGGACTGGGAACCCTGAATGTAAGGCCCATGAACTTGCTTAATGAGTTGAATGAGATTAATTACCACAATTGAATACTTAGAACCCTAATCTAGCCTTTTTATATGTTTTGAAATCATAAAGCTTAAGTTTCAAATTTGGTCCAATTTGGACATTGTTTGAGCAAGTTATGCAATTTTCTGTACATTTTGAAATTTTCTACAATTTACCCAATTGAGGGGTTTTCATTGCAAATTTTCACATACATTATGTTCCTTAGATGTTATATTATCATTCTTTAGTGTTTTGATCCATGGGGCTCCTAGTTGAGTCATTATTTGAAGGTGTTTTCTCTAAGGGTATTTTAGGGTTTACCCCTTCACGGATGAGCTACCTTTAGTAGCTATCAACTAATTAATTATGTGATTGGCTGGGAATTTTGACAAAGGAAAGCTAATCAGGTCTATAAGTATGGTGGGGGAGCTTCTTGTGTGTGTGCTTGTATATTCTTAATAGTTTAAAGCCATAGACACATGGGGAAGCTACTTTTACACCTCATGCTTGTTTCCATCCTTGTCCATGGGCTATATTTACCACTTCCTTGCCCAAATACGAAACTATTCTTTATTTTTATTTCCTGTACCCTATAGCAACGACTCCACTCTATTTTTTTGCGAAACAAAGTGCTCTAAGGTAGAATGCAACCCCTTTTTGGAGAAGATCTCCTAGAGCTCCATCTAGCCCTACCTAGGGTTTCCAAGGTCATCTTTTAGGGATTTTGAACAAGGAAAGTTGTTTTCTTCCTTCATTCTCCGTTTTTCTTGCTCTTATCCTTCCTTAGACCTTCCTCCAGGTCGGAACCCTACTATTCCATGGTGAAAGTGGCTCTAGAACTCAAAAATGTATCATTCTTGTTTCTTTTTCTAGGGTTTTGCTTCCTTGTGGAGAGAAGTGCTTATTTGACCAAGTTAAGATCTGAATCCAAGGTTTTCTTGCCCTATTTATGGTCACAACCTATGGTCACCCCCTTAGGTCAGGTTTTGGCTCAGTTATACATTTAATTATCATTTACGATGTATTCTAATGATGTTATCAATCGATGATGACATTAGCTTAATATTTGATGGTGTTAACTAAATGTATTACTGATCTAACAACCAATGGTAATCTAATGATCACAAATAATGTTGGATCATGTCACCACTATATATGATGAGTTAAGAATGTACTTGTAGATTTGATTAAACCTTGAACCAATGGTTCCTTGGTTCAATTGATCTAATGGTTAGACCTATACTTCAATTAATAACCTTGAACAATGAACATGATCCAATGAATAATATTGGATGCCTCAACATCCAATGGATTAGAATAAATCACATGTTATTATATGTGGGTCCTAGTGATGATAATTCGATGGTCCAATACCATTCATTTGTAGTCTTACCTTTGCCATTATATAGTTATATTTGATAATCACTATAATAAGTGGATGTGTAACTCCCTTGTAATCAAGCTTGTTATACCTAACCTTAATGTAATTATATGATGTTGATTGGTTATAATCAAACCTCTTGATTGATTAATGTGATGATGAATTACACTCTTCTTGTGTTTAAACCACAATGTAGTACTATTTGAATATCATAGTGCCTTGCCATGCTAATATCTATGTACATATATGTGCTAATTATCTTTTGAGCCTTGTTTAAGGCATGGAATGATGATGATAACCTAACTATGAATAATGTGATGGTCTTAACAACCTTTGGGCATGTTTGAAGCCATGATTGAGGTGAAATCCTCTTCATGTTCCAATAAGGTTTAAAACCTTGGAACTTGTGATAAGATATTGGTATCTTGTAATCGTATGATGATAAGTGTGGTCCATTAATTTGCAATGAATGATAGCATGTGGTAATGTGATTAAGATTTATATCTCAAATGTTTTATATCTTTTGAAGTTTTTATACATATACTCTTGTTAGAAAAGAATTAGGGTTTGAATGTCCACTTGTATGATAAGGCCTTAACGCATTCAAGTTGCAGTAATTAATCAAGTGTGACCTTAATCATGTAGAGCCCTGTGTCATAGAGCCATCTTTAGTGCCAGAACTTACTGGATGGTGAAACTAGTATTCCCAAGGGAAACTTGGAGTGCATACTGTTGAGTATGTGGGGGTGGCAAGTTGAAGATATATCCTTGTCATCCACAATTGCAAGTTATGGAGGATGGATATGGTCATGCCTCTAGCATTTGATGTGATTGAGGATAGCTACGGTTGTACCTCCGATTAGAGGGTTTTGTATACCCTATTTTCTAGTGTCGTAACTTGTACCAAGTACAAAATAGTTGTTATTAGTTGACTATATGTCACTATTGGTAGTTTGACTGGTATGTCACTGCGGTTTACTCATACTGACCGAGGGGAAGAGATCTTAGGATATCGGCACTCCTAGATCTTATAAACAGTTGAATAGCACTTTGAAGTGGTCAGTTGGACTTTGAGTGGTACGACTCAAACTCCCCAGGGCATAATAATAAAAGATATAATACCTACCATGTAGTACAATTGCTAGGGTTTAATACGTATCACATTGGTTGATTAACTCTTGTCTTGTCTTTACCCTACACAATTCTTTCATAATGCAGACTTATGAAAATTGTGTAATTCTACTTGATGTTACAACGTATTTGCTTAACTTCTTAGCATGCTTAAACTATTCAATCTGTTCATATTGCTTATTCAATATCCTAATTGCTCAATGTATTTACAGTTAATTTATATGTTATAATCAATATATGTTGGAGAGAGTTATATCTCTCGCTGGGACTGGGTCTCACCCTTGGGTCACCACATTTTTTTAGGTGGTCATGGGCAACGAGGTCGAGGTCGCACTATGGAGGAGAACCAACCTGGTGATCAATAGATTTAGAAGGTTGGTTAGTTGTAGATGTTAGTAGTAGAGTCCTAGTATCATCCATGTACTCTCAGGTTCAGGTATGGGATGTGTTTTCTAGATGATATACTCATATTTGCACGAGATTTTGGTAGTATGCCAATGTTTGTAAATATATGGCATGTACATGTGAAATATTTTTTGTATGCAGGATTTGAATGAGGTCTTTGGACACATATGTAAATATTTGTTACAGTATATGAGAATGGAATGATGGACCTTTTGTAAATGTTCTAGAGTTAATTTACATTGTTGGAATTGGTTTTAATTATTCTGCATTTTTTACTATGTGATTAATTAGTAGTTGATCATGTTTTGTGTTTTGAGTAATCTCGTTTAGCGTGACAAGGTAAAAGATAGTAATTCCTGATGTTGATGGGTTGAGGAATATGGTACTTAAGGAGGCTTACTCCTCCATGTATGCAATGCATCCTGGAAGTACCAAGATGTACCAAAACTTAAAAGATATATATTGGTGGCCAGGTCTAAAGCGTAATTTTGAAGAGTTCATTGCCAAATGTCCAGTTTGTCAGTAGGTGAAGGCTGAGCACCAGAAGCCTGTAGGGACATTACAACCCTTTCCAATACCACAGTGGAAATGGGATCATATTACTATGGACTTTGTGGTTGGTCTTCCTAGGACAGCCAAGGGTCATGATTCCATATGGGTGATAGTAGATAGATTGACTAAGTTAGCTCATTTTCTACCAGTTAAGATGAATTGGCAAAAATATATGTTGATGAGATAGTTCGTCTGCATGGCATTCCAGTGACTATAGTTTCTGACAGAGGTCCACAGTTTACAAGTCATTTTTGGGAGCATCTGCATTCAACAATGGAAACACCCTTGAGATTCAACATCGCTTTTCATCTGCAGACTGATGGCCAGTCTGAAAGGACTATTCAGACTTTAGAGGATCTCTTAAGGGCATGTGTGCTGTAATTTCTTGGTAGTTGGGATGTACATATGACTCTAATAGAGTTTGCATACAACAATAGCTATCAAATAAGCATAGATATGCCCCCTTATGAGGCTCTGTATGGGAGATGATGTCGGTCTCCTCTTTTCTAGTATGAGACAGGTGAATATCAACTTTTGGGTCCTGAGCTAGTACAACAGACTATAGAAAAGATTAAAGTGATACAACAACATTTGAAAGCATCCTAGGATAGGTAGAAATCTTATGCAGATAACTAATGTAGACCACTTGAGTTCCAAGTGGGAGATAGAGTATATCTTAAGGTTTCTCCTTGGAAAGGTGTGTTGAGGTTTGGAAATAAGGGTAAGTTGGCTCCTAGATTTATGGGACCATACCCTGTCCTAGATCGTGTTGAAAAGGTAGCATATAAGTTGGAGCTACCACCAAAGCTACATAGATTGCATAATGTCTTTCACATCTCTATGTTTAGAAAATGCCATCCAGATACTGACCAGACAATCCAACCACTAGAGGTTGAGTTAGATGAGGATATCTCCTATGTTGAGGGTTCTGTGTTGATCCTCGATAAAAGGGTGAAAAAGATGAAGAGAAAAGATATAATACTAGTGAAAGTTTTATGGAATCATCATGACATAGAGGAATCCACATGGGAACTAGAGAATGAGATGTGTAGAAAATACCCATCTCTTTTTGTGTAGGATTTCAGGGCGAAATCCTTGTTAGAGGTTTATAGTTGTAAGGCCCCTAAACTTGCTTAATGAGTTGAATGAGCTTAATTACCATAATTGAATGCTTAAAACCCTAATATAACCTTTTTATATGTTTTGAAATCATAATACAAGCTTAAGTTTCAAATTTGGTCTAATTTGGACATTGTTTGAGCAAGTTATGCAATTTTCTGTACATTTTGGACTTTTCTACAATTTACCAAATTGAAGGGTTTTCTTTGCAATTTGTCACATACACTATGTTCCTTAGATTTTATATTATCATTCTTGATTTGAGCCATGGGGCTCCTAGTTGAGCCATTGTTTGAAGGTGTTTTCTCTAAGGGTATTTTAGGGTTTACCCCTTCACGGATGAGCTACCTTTAGTAGCTATCAACTAATGAATTATGTGATTGGCTGGGAATTTCGACAAAGGAAAGAAAATAAGGTATATAAGGATGGTGGGGGAGCTTCTTTTGTTTGTTCTTGTATATTCTAAATAGTTTAAAGCCATAGACACATGGGGAAGCTACTTTTACACGTCATGCTTGCTTCCATCCTTATCCATGGGCTATATTTATCTCTTCCTTGCCCAAATACGAAACTATGCTTACTTTTTCTTTCCTCTAACTTGGAGCAATGACTCCACTCTATTTTTCTGCAGAACCAAGTGCTCTAAGGTAGAAGACAACCCCTTTTTGGAGAAGATGGTCTCCTAGAGCTCCATCTAGCCCTACCTAGGGTTTCCAAGGTCATCTTTTAGGGATTTTGACCAAGGCAAGCTATTTTCTTCCTTCCCTCTCCATTTTTATTACTCTTCTCCTTCCTTAGACCTTCCTCTAGGTTGGAAACCTATTTTTCCATGGTGAAAGTGGCTCTATAACTCAAAAATCTATCCTTCTTGTTTCTTTTTCTACGGTTTTGCTTCCTTGTGGAGAGAAGTGCTTATTTGGCCAGTTCAGATCTGAATCCAAGGTTTTCTTGCCCTATTTGCTCGAGATTCTTTCTATTTAGGATCCGACCTACTCTATAGAGGCGAGTTATATAACATTTTTCACTTATATTGCTAGTTAGAAGCTTGTTAGTTCATGTTTATGCTTTAATGTGGTGAATTAAGCATAGAGAAACCATGCTTGTTTAGAATTACGAATTTTTGTGGTGTTCCCTGTTTTGTTCCAGTTCGATATGAACTTGTAAACATGCGTACAACCTTTCTAAGGTGTAACATGATCTGGGACAGGTTGATAGAATCAACCTATGGTGCTAAACACAAAACAATTGATGGTTCAAATTAGGGTTGTCAAGCTATTTCCTTCCCTATCACACAACCGATGGTCATACCATTCAACAACCAATGGTGTTGCTATCTTGGCAACTGATGTTCATTATTAAGAGTTTGAAATTTATTTTGACTACCTACGGTGACCCCCTTAGGTCAGGTTTTGGCTCAATTAGACGTTTAATTATCATTTATGAAGTATTCTAATGATGTTATCAATCGATTATGACATTAGCTTAATAGTTGATAATGTTAACAGAATGTATTACTAATCTAACAACCAATGGTGATCTAATGATCACAATTAATGGTGGATCAGGTCATCACCATATATGATGAGTTAAGAATGAAATTGTAGATATGATTAAACCTTGAACCAATGGTTCCTTGGTTCAATTGATCTAATGGTTAGACCTATACTTCAATTGATAACCTTGAACAATGAACCTAATCCAATGAATAATATTGGATGACTCAACATCCAATGGATTAGAATAAATCACATGGTATTATATGTGGTTCCTAGTGATGATAATTCAATGGTCCAATACCATTAATTTGTAGTCTTACCTTTGCCATTATACAGTTATATTTGATAAATCACTATAATAAGTGGATGTGTAACTCCCTTATGATCTAGCTTGTTATACCTAACCCTAATGTAATTATATGATGTTGATTGGTTATAATCAAACCTCTTGAATGATTAATGTGATGATGAATTGCACTCTTCTTGTGTTGAAACCACAATGTAGTACTATTTGAATATCATAGTGCCTTGCCATGTTAATATTTATGGACATATATGTGCTAATGATCTTTTGAGCCTTGTTTAAGGCATGGAATGATGATGATAACCTAACTATGAATAATGTGATGGTCATAACGACCGTTGGGCATTTTTGAAGACATGATTTAGGTGAAATCATCTTCATGTTCCAATAAAGGTTAAAACCCTGGAACTTGTGATAAGATATTGGTATCTTGTAATCGTATGATGATAAGTGTGGTCCATTAATTTGCAATGAATGATAGCATGTGGTAATGTGATTAAGATTTATATCCCAAATGTTTTATATCTTTTTATGTTAGTATACATATACTCTTGCTAGAAAAGAATTAGGATTTGAATGTCCACTTGTCTCATAAGGCCTTAATGCATTCAGTTTGCAGTAATTAATCAAGTGTAACCTTAATCATGTAGAGCCCTGTGTCGTAGAGCTATCTTCAATGTCAGAACTTACTGGATGGTGAAGCGAGTATTCTCAAGGGAAACTCAGAGTGCATGCTGTTGAGTATGTGGGGGTGGCAAGTTGAGGATATATCCTTGTCATCCAAAATTTTAGGTTATGGAAGATGGCTATGGTCATGCCTCTGACATTTGATGTGATTGAGGAAATCTATGGTTGTACCTCAGATTAGAGGGTTTTGTATACCCTATTTTCTAGTGTCATAATTTGTACCAAGTGCAGACTAGTTGTTATTAGTTGACTATATGTCACTGTTGGGAGTTTGACTGGTATCTCACTGCGGTTTACTCGTACAGCCGAGGGGAAGAGATCTTAGGTTACCGACACTCCTAGATCTTATACAGAACTGAATAGCACTTCACAGTGGTCAGTTGGACTTTGAGTGGTATGACTCATACTCCCCATGGCATAATAATAAAAGATATAATGCCATCAGTGTAGTATAATTGCTAGGATTTAATATGTATCACATTGGTTGATTAACCCTTGCCTTATCTTTACACTACATAGTTCTTACATAATGCAAACTTATGAAAATTGTGTAATTCTACTTGATGTTACAATTTATTTGCTTAACTTCTTAGTATGTTTAACTGTTCAATATGTTCATATTGCTTATTCAATATCCTAACCGCTCAATGTATTTATTCTTAATTAATATGTTATAATCAATATATGTTGGAGAGAGTTATATCTCTCGCTGGGACTGGGTCTCACCCGTGGGTCACCACATTTTTTTTAGATGGTTGCGGGCAACGAGGTCAAGGTCGCATTGTAGAAGAGAACAAACCTGGTCATCAATAGATTCAGAAGGTTGGTTAGTTGTAGAGTTTAGTACTAGAGTCCTAGTGTGATCCCTGTACTCTCAGGTCTGGGTATGGGATGTGTTTTCTAGATGATATACTTGTATTTGCATGAGATTTTGGTAGTATGCCAATGTTTGTAAAGATATGGCATGTACATGTGAAATATATTTTTTATGCAGGATGTGACTGAGGTCTTTGGACCCATATGTAAATACTTGTTACATTATATGAGAATGGAATGATGAACCTTTTGTAAATGTTCTAGAGTTTATTTACATTGTTGGAATTGGTTTTAATTATTCTGCATTTTTGACTATGTGATTAATTAGTAGTTGATCGTGTTTTGTGTTTTGAGTAATCTCGTTTAGTGTGACGAGGTGTCACACTGAACCTAACCCCTCCTATATATAGAGGGGTACTAGGGGCTTCCCAAAACACAACTACTACATAGACAATTGAGAATCAATTGCTCTGACATGTGTTGTCCTCTCTAGTTGTGGTAACCATGAGAGCCTAAGCAAGTCCTACCTGACTAGGGAGGGATAGCCATGGGAGAGCAACAACTGAGGATCATTGTTGTGGGAAATCATGATGGTGACTAGTACACCAACGAGAGGGACAAATCCTTCTTGTCCATTCCTATAGGACGATAGGAGTTCTAGTTGGTCTGTGTGGACGACTCTAGAGGCAGTATGTAGTCTGTTGGCTACTCCTAGGAGGGCAACGTCAACTCACAATATGTGGCGCTGAGGAGCCACTGTAGCAGTTGCCTGAGTCGGATGTCCTTGTAGGAGCAGTCAAATGAGTCCAAGTGCAACTAGGAACTGCACAACCACTGTCCAAGAAAAAGTGCGCATCTACATTGATGAGGATTGTCGCTAGACTTTCTCCAGGACCAGGTATATCTTTGTGAAACTATCCTTCCCATTGGATAGTTATTGACGCGATCTACTAGTTAATGGGAAATATGTCAGTAAAAAAAAATTCCGCTGCCGGCCTGATGCTATATTTCCCTATAGTGGACCAGTCAAGGCCACCTACTGCAAGCTTCATGAACATGGATAGTCAACCTATCTGAGTCTAAATAAGAGCTACTTGGGATGCATCCCAAAAACTATCTGTGTTTCTTGCCTCATTTTTGTTTTGTTTTGTATGATTTCCTTAGACAAACTTTATCTATAATGAATTTGGTCCACCTATCTATCTACCTCTTTTTCTTTAATGTAACTATATCAACCTCAAAATACTCGATCATTTTCAAAATGATGATGGGATGATAGTTCCTTAATCGGAACCTATCGACCTAAATTCTGATCCGCATTATTGATACAATGTTTATCAACCTATACTCTATTTTTTCTTTATCGTGAGCTATTTATATATTCTATCAACCTTCTATACAACATATTGATTTCCAAAATTTTCATTCAATATCGACATTTGTCTGTCAACCTTAGAGATCGATAGACCATGCTGGTGATCTGTTTACTACAATCGCATTGCCTTTCCCTCAACTATAGAAGGAGTCCCCATGATATAACTTTTGTTTACTCGCTCAAGATTATTGTGGGATACTACATCTTATTACTCTGGCCTATTGAACTAGTGTGAGAAATTTATGAATTGGTGTCTCTTATCTATATTGACATCTATGATTTTAGTAGATGTGATGCCCAATGACAAAGAGTGTCCATTCTTCAATCCCACTCCTTTTGTTTTTGATTGTGTATTCAAAATCCATTTAATAGAACCAACTATCATGACACTCGTAACAAAGATACATGAGAGAAAGACACATCTCATCCTTCTACATTTTCATTACAAAGAATATTGGATCCTATGTACCACTTCTCTGGAGAAACGATAGATTTTTTGTTCAACACATGTTCTGTCAAATTGCAAAATGCCTATATGAAATTCCATGATCCAGAAGTAGATAGGATTCCACATATTCCTATTCTCCTACAATACAAAATCCTCCACTATGTTTACTATAAGACAAATTGGAATAATTATTTTATAGAACAATTAATCCATTAATATAATCTAGACTCACATCCACTGGGTACTATATCTACTTCTGCACATGATCGTAAACCTGCCAAAGTCTTTAATATATTACATGAGTCTAAACCATTCCTACTAATGGCTAACAACAACTATTGAGCCTAGTTTCAAAAACTTTGATAGGATTGTGTGTTGTGAACACTCCCACTTTGATCTAAAACATCTTATTATACATCTCAAAAACAAAAAAAAAGAAATTGTGTTATATTCTTGCGCAATGACCTTATGGTTATGAAAGATGATTTTAGTAATACTCTCAAACCAAGAGATTATTTTTCACATAGCTATGACTGCATATCAGTTCCTTCTCAACTATGACCTTGATGATGTTTGTATGGCCAAGCTTAATCTAAATAATGACCTTTGTGACCAACACAACTCTTGATAAAAATAATTTCTCATTCATAGACTGAGGATGTGTATTCTGGGCTACTTATTTCTACTTTTGTAACACAATAATGATTGGATGACGTTGGTGATTTTTACTCAAGAATGTCAAGTTATTTTCTATTATAGCTTAAGTTTTGCCTTTTGTTTTGAGGACCTAGGTTTTCTTCCCAAACCGAAAGTGTACCTGAACGTATCAGTGTCACTTGCACCAAATGGATCATTCCTTTTATCTTCCAATATGGAAGTGGCTATGAAGCTCAAGGAACAGATAACTGGATCAAGCACCAATTTTGCCACCACAACACACAACAAAGATGACTTTCAAATGATTGTGGATTTTTCATTCTTCACTTGATGAATACCATCTCTATTCTTCATTATACAATAGAAGATTGTCATCGATAGACCTACAATTTCCTATGTGTAAAATATGCAATGACGCTACTCAATTGTAAATGGGAAAATGGAGATCACTATCTCCAGGGTTAACAACAATATCACCTAATTTTAATTTTCTTTCTTACTTTTTACACTCTAAGGATATATTGTGTTGTAAATTTAAGGGAGGGTATCTCGATGACGTAGATATCAATGTATCAAACAATCTTCATTTTTCCTTTCTTTGTTTTGTTTTCTCTTTTCTTTCAAATATTTGTCAACATCTTTTTGATGTTTTCCCTTGTACAAAATGAAGAAGGTGAAGATGATAAACTTTTGTACCCATGAACTTAGTCCTTGTTCTATATGAAACATTTTTACAAATTTGACATGAAGTAACAACGAGTCAGGATTTTGACATTGATGATGATATTTATTTTATATTTTTCTCCCAACAAAATATTACTTATTCTTCTAACTTAATTTATTTCTTAGAACATCATCAAACAACAAAATCAAACCAAATAAAGATACACTCATATTAAGTAAAAGACACAATCTTATGGAAATAAAAGAGCTACTTTGTCTCTTATTCCACATCCACATCATAGAAAACCCAAAAAATAGTAAGCAATTAAAAGCAAAGTGTGAATAAAATAAAAAAGTTGTGCCCTACTTTCAGTCAAAGATGTTACCCAAATGGTGTGTAGATGTGCTCAATAACACACATATGTCACTTTTGGTAGTTTCTATGACTAAAACAATAAACACTCCCACTTCCAATGGTGTTCATTAAAGGTATAGTAATTTGGGGTAGTGGCACCTAGGATGTGCAGTAAATGTTCCAAAACCATCTAGTTTGGAATGTAAGGACCACTTTTTCATTTAACAAACCTATAGTTGATTGATCTCGAGGGAAGGAAGGATATCCCAATGTCTTTCTTACTACCCTTTCATCCACCACTCACCGAATAATAAAGACAAGAGTGAAAGCTACTTTGAGAAGAGAGATGCATGTTGCCGACATCATATTAGCAATAAAAATAATAATAAAATGGAAAGGAAGGCTCTTTTGAAGGATAATGTATTAACAGTAAAAATAAATTTGAGAATAGGTAAAGGTTTTGATAAGAGGTTGGCATACAAATTTCTATTAGATACCAATATTATCATCCTTCATGTTTTTCCTTACCTGATGATTCTGTGCAGTTAGCTTGTGGTCAAGCTAAATGATATGTTTAAGGGAGTTGTTAACAAGAATTTTCATGAATATTTCATAACTCGTTTAAAATAGAAAATTATCAAAATAAGAAATTAATGATCATAAATTCCTTAACTTTACACTTAGTCAAAAAATACTCTATTTTGACCAAGTTACCTTAAATTGTTTTAGATAATTGGACCCAAAATCATGAAGCTCGATAGTCAAACTATCTACCTCCATGGTCTATCATTATTCATAAATAATATCTCGAGCAGGGTGAACAAATGACCATGGAATGAAGTCCTAGGTCAACCAACAAACCAAACTCAAGGAGCTGGATTGACGATGTATTGAGCTATTGCATGAAGAACCAGACAAATATTGTCTACCAGGTCCATAGAGCTTAACCCACCACTAGCTTGATATACAAGAAATTGAGCTACAATCTCAATATGCATCCATGAAGCTAATGCTTCCAAGATTGATTGACCTCTAGGTTGATAGTTCCCAAAGCAGCCGATCGATCTATTAGCCTAGACCAAAGCTCAATCAGCCAAAGCAATTGACCTCCTCAAGAACTTTGATTTATGTTCTATAAATAATTAATTGAACCAAGACCAATCGATATCCTAGGTCGATGGACGAAATTCCAAGGGGAAACTCCACATGTAACAATCATAGGTTGACTAGTGGCTAGTCGAAACTTATAAATAGGACCCCAAACCATTAGTTTCAAGGCATCGTGTCTTCTACAAACAAGACAAATTGTTGTTTCAAAGTACCATGACCAAGACTAAATCCATCAACCTCACAAGTTCTATAGTCCTAGTGAGAGAGATCGACCTTCAATGCTGCCACCAACCATTCAACCATCATACCTATAGAACCACATTGTTGAAGTCTACTAGTGAAAGAAGTAGACCTCTATAAGGTCGATTGGGATATTAATCCACCACTTCAAGGTGATTGACCTCTCTATCACATTCAATCAAAAGGTGGGAGATCGGTCTATAGACTTGATCTACAAGTGTGTTATCATCTTCTTCTTTCTCTTGTTGTTTTCATTTTTTTAAGAACTAAGTCTCTTTTAAGTTGTAATTTGATTCCTCCATACACCATGAGAGGATAAACATATTAACTTGGGATGCATGTTGCTGTCAGGACCTCCCAACCATATATTCTTACAATTTTGTTTACATACTCTTGTTTTAATGTGTCACTTGTATGACCTTCATGCTATGTTTGATCTAAGATAATTTGACATAACAAGTACATTAAGATCATGAGTATGGATTAGTAACGAGCCATAAGACTGGGGGGTTTATTATAGAAAAAGTCATACATTTATTCCTCAGTTTTTTGGTTATCATCTAAAGATGGAGGTACATTTAGATAAAAATATGTTAGGATCTCAAAACAAGCAAGGTGTTAGATATTCTTGGTGACTAGTTACAAAATATGTTAGAATATACAAAAATTGGAGGAAAAGGTTTTGATGTTTGAGGAAGGGTTGATTACTAAAACCCAATCCATGTTCCCTTTATCATATTCATAAATACCTTAGTCTAGTTATAGTTTCATAAAATTAGATTTATTACTTTAAGTGGTTTAATTTGTTCCTTAACTGGAATACCTATTTCAGCCTTTTTTATCAAATATATGAAGTTAAGCTAAGGTTTTGGTTCTTTTTTTTGGTTTCTCCTTATCCCTGTATTCAACCTTGTATTACTACAATAGACTCCGTATTGACTTGTGGACTTCTAAAAATGTCATGTATAAATTTTAGGTCTGATATCTTTGGATGGCAATTTAATTTTTACAGTTTTGACCCACATTTAAGATCAATCACCATTTCATAGTATAGGGTGTTATTGTTATCTTTCTTAATAAACAAGAGTCACATGTCTTAAAGATCCAAAATAAATGAGTAAGTATCTGTATGGAGTCTAGAAATATGCATCTCATTCATTACACCTAGATTACAATATCATAGATAAGTTTTGTTTGAGTCATCGTGTTTTGGCCTTTTAGTAGTTTCGTTATAGATATATGTTTTGATATCTAACAAGTAAAGGACATATGACATAGGGGCACTTCCATAAAAGATCTCAACGTTAGAAAAAAAATTGGCCATATTTATATAAAACCCAAAATAGGTCTTATCCAAATATGAAATAGAAATTATGTTCCCATTTATGGAAGGTACATTATAGAAGTTATCTAACTCAACTACAAGCCAACTAGGCATACATAAACAATAGGTACCTATTGCAGTGGAAGAAACTCTTGCTCCATTTTCTAGTGTAGCTCAACTTCCCCTTTCTTCAAGGGTCATCTTAATTTTTGATCCTAGATATTGGAACATATATAAGATCCACATTTGCTATTTGTATTATACTCATTTTTGTTACTAAATATATTTTAAAAAATAATTCATATTTTAGTCATTACTTGAGTTTAGTGATAAGTTTGTCCTTCATTTTTAATCCCAAAAAGTATTTTGACTTAATTATAATTTCCCTTGTTAAAGATTAAATGTTTAGTTGATTTTTATTTATCAAAACATAGTTGTTCTCCTTATTGGAGATACTTTTACAAATTAGTCCCTCATTTCATTTCCTGATTCATTTCGACATCAACTAGTGCAATTTGATTCATTAGTTCATAGATGTCTTAATTCAACATCACATCCATGGTGTACTCTCTATTTTCATACTAATGCCTTGGAATCAATGGAAAATATCAATCATATTAAAAGATAAACATTAATAATTATATTATGATCACGACCAAAATAGCAAAAGCTAGAAATGTGGAGGTGGCAAGTTGATGATATATCCTTGTCATCCACAATTTCATGTTATGGAGGATGGGTATGGTCATGTCTCTGACATTTGATTTGATTGAGGACAGTTGTGGTTGTACCTCAGATTAGAGGGTTTTGTATACCCTATTTTCTAGTGTCATAACTTGTACCAAGTACGGACTAGTCGCTATTAGTTGACTATATATCACTGTTGGTAGTTTGACTGGCATGTCACTGTGGTTTACTCGTACTGGACGAGGGGAAGAGATCTTAGGATATTGACACTCCTAGATCTTATACGAAACTGAATAGCACTTTGCAGTGATCAGTTGGACTTTGAATGGTACGACTCAAACTCCCCATGGAATAATAATAAAAGATATAATACCAGCCGTGTAGTATAATTGCTAGGGTTTAATACGTATCACATTGGTTGATTAACCCTTGCCTTGTCTTTACACTACATAGTTCTTACATATTGCATACTTATGAAATTTGTGTAATTCTACTTGATGTTACAATTTATTTTCTTAACTACTTAGTATGCTTAAACTGTTCAATCTGTTCATATTGCTTATTCAATATCCTACCTTCTCAATGTATTTACTGTTAATTAATATATTAATCAATATATGTTGGAGAGAGTTATATCTCTCGCTGAGACTGGGTCTCACCCGTGGGTCACCACATTTTTTTTGGTGGTCGCGGGCAACGAGGTTGAGGTTGTACTGTGGAAGAGAACCAACCTGGTGATCAATAGATTCAGAAGGTTGGCTAGTTGTAGATGTTAGTAGTAGAGTCCTAGTGTCATCCCTGTACTCTCAAGTACGGGTTTGGGATGTGTTTTCTAGATGATATACTTGTATTTGCAGGAGATTTTGGTAGTATGTCAATGTTTGTAAATATATGGCATGTACATGTGAAATATCTTTTTTATGAAGGATGTGACTGAGGTCTTTGGACCCATATGTAAATACTTGTTACACTATATGAGAATAGAATGATGGACCTTTTATAAATGTTCTAGAGTTTATTTACATTCTTAGAATTGGTTTTAATTATTCTGCATTTTTTACTATGTGATTAATTAGTAGTTTATCGTGTTTTGTGTTTTGAGTAATCTCGGTTAGCGTGACGAGGTGTCACACTGAACCTAACCCCTCCTATATATAGAGGGGTACTAGGGGCTTCGCAAAACACAGATACTACATAGACAATTGAGAATCAATTACTCTGACATATGTTGTCTGCTCTAGTTGTGGTAACCACGAGAGCACAAGCAAGTCCTACCTGACTAGGGAGGGATAGCCATGGGAGAGCAACAACTGAGGATCATTGTTTTTGGAGAGCATGATGGTGACTAGTACACCAACGAGAGGGACAAATCCTTCCTGTCTGTTCCTATAGGATGACAGGAGTTCTATTTGGTCCATGTGGACTACTCTTGAGGCAGTAAGTAGTTTGTTGGCTACTGCTCGGAGGGCAATGTCAACTCACAATATGTGGCACTGAGGAGCCACTGTAGCAGTTCCCTCAGTTTGATGTCCTTGGAGGAGTGGTCATATGAGTCCAAGTGCGACTAGGAGTTGCACAACCACCGCCCAAGATAAAGTGCGCATCTACATCAACGAGGATTGTCACTAGACTTGCTCCAGGACCTGGTATATCTTTGTGAAACTATCCTTATGATTGCATAGTTATTGACGTGGTCTACTGGTTAATGGGAAATATGTCAGTAAAAAAAAATTCCCTGTTGACCTGATGTTGTATTTCCCTATAATGGACCAGTCAAAGCCACCTACTGCAGCCTACGTGAACGTCGATAGTCAAGCTATTTGAGTCTAAACAAGAGCTACTTGGGATGCATCCCAAAAACTATATGTGTTTCTTGCCTTGTTTTTGTTTTGTTTTGTATTATTTTCTTAGACAAACTTTAGCTATAATGAATTTGGTCGACCTATCTATCTACCTTTTTTTCTTTAATGTAACCATATCGACCTCAAAATACTCAATCATTTTCAAAATGATGGTGGGATGATAGTTCCTTAATCGGAACCTATCGACCTAAATTCTGATCCGCATTATTGATACAATGTTTATCAACCTATACTATATTTTCTCTTTACTGTGAGCTATTTATATATTCTATCAACCTTCTATACAACCTATTGATTTCCAAAATTTTCATTCAATATCGACATTTATCCATCAACCTTAGAGATCGATAGACCGTGTTAGTGATCTGTTTATTGCAATTGCATTGCCTTTCTCTCAACTATAGAAGGAGTCCACGTGCTATAACGTTTGTTTACTCACTCAAGTTTACTGTGGGATACTATGTCTTATTACTCTGGCCTATTGAACTAGTGTGAGAAATTGATGAATTGGTGCCTCTTCTCTATATTGACATCTATGATTTTAGAATATGTGATGCCTAATGACAAAGAGTGTCCATTCTTCAATCTCACTCCTTTTGTTTTTGATTGCATATTCAAAAACCATTTGATAGAACCAACTGTCGTGACACTCGTAACAAAGATACGTGAGAGAAAGACACATCTCATCCTTCTACATTTTCATTACAAAGAATATTGGATCCTATGTACCACTTATCTGGAGAAACGATAGATTTTTTGTTCAATACATGTTCTGTCAAATTGCAAAATGCCTATATGAAATTCCATGATCCAAAAGTAGATAGGATTCCACATATTCCTATTCTCCTACAATGCAAAATCCTCCACTATGTTTACTATAAGACAAATTGGAATAATTATGTTATAGAACAATAGGCCATTAATAGTATCTAGGAAAAGATGACAATGCATTTATATTCCTCTGAATTATGGAGGTCCTCAATGGTGGCATATCTTTTAGGTGTTACTACATTATGGGAGTGATGTGCGATGGAGGTGATCCATGACCGTTGTTTCTTTCAAGAGCATGAGCAACCAAAAAATGTATGAGATATATATCCTCTACATCCTAGACCTTACTAGGTGTCATTTCGATAAGTCCTCTACACACTATCATCCTTCCCCTCTAGACTCGCATCCATTGGGTACTATATCTACTTTTGCACAAGATCATAAACCTGCTAAAGTCTTTAATATACTACATGAGCCTAAACCATTCCTACTAATGGCCAACAACAACTATTGAGCCTAGTTTCAAAAACTTTGATAGGATTGTGTGTTGTGAACTCTCCCACTTTGATCTAAAACATCTTATGATACATCTCAAAAAGAACAAAAGAAATTGTGTTATATTCTTGTGGAATGACCTTGTGGTTATGAAATATGATTTTAGTAATACTCTCAAACCAGGAGATTATTTTTCACATAGCTATGACTGCATAGCACTTCCTTCTCAACTATGACCTTGATGATGTTTTTATGGCCAAGCCTAATCTAAAGAATGATCTTTGTGACCAAGCCAACTCTTGATAAAAATAATTTCTCATTCATAGATTGAGGATGTGTATTCTGAGATACTTATTTCTACTTTTATATCACAATAATGATTGAATGATGTTGATGATTTTTACTCAAGAATGTCAAGTTATTTTCTATTATAGCTTAGATTCCTCCTTTTGTTTTGAGGGTCTAGGTTTTCTTCCCTAACCAAAAGTGTACCGCAACGTATCAATGTCACTTGCACCAAATGGATCATTCCTCTTATCTTCCAATATGGAAGTGGCTATGAAGCTCAAGGAACAGATAACTGGATCTAGCCCCAATTTTGCCACCACAACACACAGCAAAGATGGCTTTCAAATGATTATGGCTTTTGCATTCTTCACTTGATCAATACTATCTCTATTCTTCATTCTACAATAGAATATTGTCATCGATAGACCTACAATTTCATGTGTGTAAAATATGCAAAGACGCTACTCAATTCTAAATGGGAAATTGGAGATCACTATTGCCAGGGTTAATCAACAATATCACCTCATTTTCATTTTCTTTCTTACATTTTACACTCTAAGGATAGATTGTGTTGTAAGTTTAAGGGAGGGTATCCCAATGACGTAGATATCAATGTATCAAACAATCTTCATTTTTCCTTTCTTTGTTTTGTTTTCTCTTTTCTTTCAAAAATTTGACAACATCTTTTTGACGTTTTCCCTTGTACAAAATGAAGATGGTGAAGATGATCAACTCTTTTACCCATGTACTTATTCCTTGTTATATATGAAACATTTTTACAAATTTTATTTGAAGCAACAATGAGTCAGGATTTCGACATTGATGATGATATTTCTTTTATATTTTTCTCTCAACAAAATATTACTTATTCTTCTAACTTAATTTATTTCTTATAGCATCATCAAACAACAAAAACCAAACCAAATAAAGATACACTCATATTAAGTAAAAGAAACAATCTTATGGAAATGAAAGAGCTACTTTGTCTCCTATTCCACATCCACATCATAGAAAACCCAAAAAAATAGTAAGGAATTAAAAGAAAAGTGTGAATAAAATAAAAACGTTGTGCCTGACTTTTAGTCAAAGATGTTACCCAAATGGTGTGTAGATGTGCTCAATAACACACATATGTCACTTTTGGTTGTTTCTATGACTAAAATAATAAACACTCCCACTTCCGATGGTGTTCATTAAAGGTATAGTAATCTGGGGTAGTGGCACCTGGGATGTGCAATCAATGCTCCAAAACCATCTATTTTGGAATGTAAGGACCACTTTTTCATTTAACAAACCTATAGTTGAATGATCCAGAGGGAAGGAAGGATATTCGCATGTCTTTCACACTACCCTTTCATCCACCACTCACTGAATAATAAATATAAGAGTGAAAGCTACTTTGAGAAGAGAGATGCATATTGTCGACATCATATTATCAATAATAATAATAATAAAATTGAAAGGAAGGCTCTTTTTAAGGATGATGTATTAGGAGGAAAAATAAATTTGAGAATAGGTAAAGGTTTTGATAAGAGGTTGGCATACAAATTTCTATTAGGTACCAATATTATCATCCTTCATGTTTTTCCTTACATGATGATTCTATGTAGTTAGCTTGTGGACAAGCTAAATGCTATGTTTAAGGGAGTTGTTAATTTCAATTTTCATGAATATTTCATTGCTCCTTTAAAATAGAAAATTATCAAAATAAGAAATTAATGATCATAAATTCCTTAACTTTACACTTAGTCATCAAATACTCTATTTTGACCAAGTTACCTTACATTTTTTTAGAAAATTGGACCCAAAATCATGAAGCTCGATAGTCAAACTATCTACCTACAAGGTCTATCATTATTCATAAATAATATCTTGAGAAGGGTGAACAAATTACCATGGATTTAAGTCCTAGGTCAACCAACAAACCAAACTCAAGGAGCTGGATTGACAATGTATTGAGCTATTGCATGAAGAACCAGACAAGTATTGTCCACTAGGTACATAGAGCTTAACCCACCACAAGCTTGATGTACAAGAAATAGAGCTACAATCTCAATATGCATCCATGCAGATAATTCTTCCAAGATTGATTAACCTTCAGGTTGATAGTTCCCAAAGCAGTCGATCAATCTAATAGCCTAGACCAGAGCTCAATCAACCAAAGCAGTTGACCTCCTGAAGAACTTTGATTTATGTTCAATAAAGAATTAATTGAACTAAGACCAATCGATATCCTAGGTCGATGGATGACAGTCCAAGGGGCAACTCCACATGTAACAATCATAGGTTGACTAGTGGCTAGTCGAAACCTATAAATAGGACCCCAAACCATTAGTTTCAAGGAATCTTGTCTTCTACAAACAAGACAAATTGTTGGTTCAAAGTACCATGACCAAGACTAGATCCATCAACCTCACAAGTTCTATAATCCTAGTGAGAGCGATCGACCTTCAATGCTTCCACCAACCATTCAACCATCATATCTATAGAAGCACATTGTTGAAGTCTACCAGTGAAAGAATTATACCACCATAAGGTCGATTGGAATATTAATCCACCACTTCAAGGTGATTGAGCTCTCTATCACATTCAATCAAAAGGTTGGAGATTGGTCTATAGACTTGATCTACAAGTGTACTATCATCTTATTCTTTCTCTAGTTGTTTTCATTATTTTTTTAAGAACTAAGACTCTTTTAAGTTGTAATTTGATTCCTCCGTAAACCATGAGAGGATAAACATATTAACTTGGGATGCATGTAGCTGTCAGGCCCTCCCAACCATATATTCTTACAATTTTGTTTACATACTCTTGTTTTAATGTGTCACTTGTATGATTGGCTACCTTCATGCTATGTTTTGGCCTTTTACTCCTTTCATTATAGATATATGTTTTGATATCTAACAAGTAAAGGACATATGACATAGGGGCACTTCCATAAAAGATCTCGTCGTTAGAAAAAAAAATTGCCATATTTATATGAAACCCAAAATAGGTCTTATCAAAATATGAAATAGAAATTTTGTTCCCATTTATGGCAAGTACATTATAGAAATTATCTAAATCAACTACAAGACCACTGGGCATAGATAAACAATAGGTACCTATCACAGCGGAAGAAACTCTTCCTCCAATTTCTAGTGTAGCTCGACCTCCCCTTTCTTCAAGGGTCTACTTAATTTTTTATCCTACATATTGGAACATATGTAAGATCCACATTTGCTATTTGTATTATACTCATTTTTTGGTACTAAATATATTTTAACAAATAATTCATATTTTAGTCCTTACTTGAGTTTAGTGATATGTTTGTCCTTCATTTTAAATCCCAGAAAGTATTTTGACTTAATTATAATTTCCCTTGATAAAGATTAAATGTTTAGTTGATTTCTATTTATCGAAACATAGTTGTTCTCCTTATTGGAAATACTCTTACAAATTAGTCTCTCATTTCATTTCCTGATTCATTTCGACATGAACTAGTGCAATTTGATTCATTAGTTCATAGATGTCTTAATTCAACATCACATCCACGGTGTACTCTCTATTTTCATACTAATGCCTTGGAATCAATGGAAAATATCAATCATATTAAAAGATAAACATTACTACTTATATTATGATCACGACAAAAATAGAAAAAGCTAGAAACTTTACTATAGACATTGGTATCTTTAGAAATGATCTTATTCAACATTAATCAAAGAGTCAAATTCTCAATTCCATTGAATGTCTGATTATGGGAGTTATGAAAATTAGAAATAAATTTAAAGAGAATGGCTATAGTATTAATCGGGGTTAATGTATTACTGTATTAATGTTGAAGGAGAGATCTTGTCTCTTTGTAACACTTAAGATGTTGGTAGTTACTGACAGTGAGAGAATCACACGAGCAACCCCATCTTTGATGTATCTTCTTCCTAGTCCCCAATAAATGCATTACCCTCCACCTTTGACTTCCCTACCTCACCACCAAAACTATAAGAAATGGAAGACTCATGCTACTAGTTTGACATGACTCATTGATACTTGATCATAAGGTTGTCTCCTCAACTGCTCCCTTCTTAATTATTGTATCTCTCACTTTATATATATAAATAGATATATAGATACATACATATATATATACATATACATAATTGTATACCCAGATCTGTACAAATAGTAAGAGTGTCTAGGATACATGGCTTGATTATTTTAATAAATCAAATCATGTGATCCTCACCATAATGTGTGCTATATTAATAAAGTATTAATATTAGTAAATTAATTATCTATAATATATAATTTTAGGGAAGTAGTTGACACATACATATAAAACTTAATGAGTAAGTAAATAATAATCACAACATACTACATATGTATATAAAGAATGATTATAATGATGAATTGATCTATTTGTTCAATTATCTTAATGTTTATCATGAATGAAAAAACCTTAGGTGAAGATATATATACATAAGAGTCTTTTGGAGATGCAAATGGAATGATGAGTTATATTTAACTATCTCAATACATATGGATGTCCAAATAAATGAGATATAAGAAGGGTATTTCATACTAACTATAATTGATTTCTATACAAATCTAGATAAGTGTTACTTAAATATATAAACTTATATATATATACCTATGTATCAAATTTAACTAAATTATGCATGCATATATAAAACATCATAAAACATATATTGATGGTCTATCATATTATAATAAAAATGTAATATAGTAAAATTATGAATTTAAAATTGTATATGACTTAGTTAATAACCTATACAAGGATAGATAGGGAAATCAATAAATTAGACTCATGAACTAGACATGTATAATACAAATAAAATGAAATTTGAAAAACATTTAATTCCAAGCCAAAAAATATCAAATAACCCTAGTGTGAGACACTTGACCTTGCTATTCCATTGAAAATTCTTACTTATCATAATTAAGTGCTTAAAACCTTAATTAAACAACACTATGTGCTTTGGTATCATGTGACAAGTTTAAGTTTCAGGTTTTGTCCAGTTTGGACACTATTTGTGCAAGTTATGCAATTTTGTGAACGTTTTGGACTTTTCTACCATTTACCCATATCTGAGATTTTTTTGCAATATGTTACATTCTAGTGGTGCCTTATATGTTTTCTTATCATGATTAAGATTTTTGTGCCTTGGGGAACTTGGTTGCACCTTGGTTTGGTGGAGATACCTTTCTAGGGTTGAATTAGGGTTTACCCCCTTATGGATGTGCTACCTTTGAGGCCATAACTCAATGGCCCTCAAGTCTGGTTGGAATCCGATGGTTCTTCTAGTTAAAGTAGAAGCTATGGTGGTCCCCAAAGGTGTGATGGTAGATGTTTTCCCCTCTTGAGTCCCCTTGGGTCGGTGGTTTACCTAGTAGGGTGTTCAAATGATGGTTTTCACCCTTATGACCTAGGGCTTCAACAAGAAATGGTAACCATGTGTTGGAAACAGATGGCCACCATGTGAGGTCATCATTTGATGGTCTAACAAACTCCTACAATCAATGGAGATTCTTATTTACATTGACATGACGTTTTAGGCCATGGACACATGGCAAACCTAGTAGAGCACTGCAAGCTTCTCTTCCTTCTTATCCATGAGCTTTATATACCTATCCTCTTACACCCAAATGAACCCTTTGGGTCCTCATCTCTTCTTTTCTATCTAGAGTTTCGTCTTCCTATTCTTGGTAGATAAGATTATGCCCAAGGTAGAATAAGATGGATGAACTCCTTGCATGTGTGGCTAGAGCTTGGATCTATCCTTCTTTTGAGCTTGTGGAGATTATGTTGCTTGTTCTTGACCTAAATAAGTAAGTTCTCCCCTCTTTCCTTCATTTATCTTTCTGTTCTACCTCCTTACTCCTTCTTCTTGGTCGTATATGTTGTGTTTGATGATGGATCTTTCTCTAGAACCTAATGACCCCTTCTTTCTTGCTTCCTTGACCCAGGGTTTGCTCTCTTTCTTGGAGATGAAGCTTGCTTGGCTGTGTGGAGTGGTAATCTAGGGTTTCCTTCCTACTTTGATTGAGCTACCTTGATGTTTTGAGCTGCATCATATTCCTAGAGGTGATCTACATAAATTTCTTCACGTTTATTTCTTACTACCACCTTGCATGATCATGTTTTGTTTCTGTAAAACAAAGTTCTAAGTATAAAGAAGCTGCCCTTGCCTAGGGTTTAAGTTTTAGTGATGTTCTTGAGTAGTTTATCACCATGGATGGACCTTAAACCTTGTGAACATATATGACATGGTAAAATAAACCTTGGACCATGTTTCCAAATGAACAAATGATGATTTTTTCTTAACAAAAGATGGTCATCTTTAGGGTTTGTGTCTTTGTGAGTTGTAAATTGATGGTTTAGTTCTCTTGCTATTTGTTTGGCCATGATGTGCCAAATGATGCTGATTTCTTAACTACTATTTTGGTTTCTTCCTTATGCTCACATTCAATGGTCATGCTTTCCCCTACACAAATGATGGTTTTTCTCTTCAAGCGATGGGTAACACTTAGGATTTTGAAGGTTGTTTTCTACCTTGTGTATAACTTGATGGTATGTATTCTTGCTTGAACTGATGGGTTAGCTTTTGATGTTATTTTGCTGGTATTTCTCATGAAAACCAATGGTTCTATCTTAGGTTCTATTTTGACTCCTTTGGTTCTCAGTAACCAATGGTCTTTGTTCCCTAGTGTGGCTTCAAATGATGGTTTCTTCTTCCTTCACCAAATGATGGATATCTTTTATGTTTTGCCTTATTTTACCACTTGCTAATGACAAGAAATGAAGGGACTGGGTTTGACAGTCGATGTCCCTTCTAGCCAATCAGCCAATGGCTGTTATGGCTCCAATACTTGATGGTTTCATGATCGATTATTACCAACCAATGGCTCACCTGGCTCATGATCTGATGGTCACAACTGATGGTGACACTGAGTGTCACAATCGATGGTAGTCCTAGACACCACAACTAATAGTGGTCTTGGACACCACAATTGATGGTGAGACTGGGCCTTATTTTATGATTCTTTTAGGTCCTAATTAGATTATTTTCTTTGTAGAATAGTTCAAGGATTTTTCATGTATCGCCGATATTTTAATTACTCAATATCCAATGGTTTTGAGTGGAACTCATGTCTAGATGGTTTAGTTTCGATGATGTAGGACCAATGGTTCAATGCTCATGTTTTGGTAGTTTTACCTTTGTCCTTGCATTAATATAACCTTATGGTTGAACCTTGTGTTACTCATGGATCCATACTTGGGGATAGTATGGGATTTGATGGCAATGCTTTACCTTATGCATCTATGATCCAATGGGGATGCAATATGTTAGGGTTGTGTTGAGTGCTGATTTTGTAGCTTCAATTTAACGTATCTTGTTGAAACAAACTCTAATGAAAATAGATGAAGATGGTTAATCATGTTAAGATTCTTGGTTTGATAAATGAAGGAATATTCTTCCTAATGTTGTTGTAACCCTAATGTCTTAATTAGTGGTTACCACAGACTTATGATTGATGCTTTCTTATGCTAAATATGTGCACTATAAGCATGATGGTGGTTAACCACACCTACCCTTCTTGTATGTGGATATATTGAAGGAATGCTCTAAATGATAAGGTAACCCTATAATGATATCATGTGAACATCTTTTATATCTTTATTGCAATATCATGTTGAACATGTCAATTACATGTATGGTGATTTTTGTTGAGGCTTGTCATAAGGCATGGAAAGATAATGAAGATCTTGCGGGGAATGATGTGATGGTCTTAATGACCTTGGGGCATGGTTGAACCTGAATGAGGTGTAATCCTCTTCATT
This sequence comes from Alisma plantago-aquatica, assembly GCA_963693085.1. Lineage (NCBI taxonomy): Eukaryota > Viridiplantae > Streptophyta > Magnoliopsida > Alismatales > Alismataceae > Alisma > Alisma plantago-aquatica. The sequence goes on from OY856412.1 coordinate 1,241,752,808, forward strand.
ATGTGACAAGGGTTGGAACCCTGGAACAATGTGATAAGGAATTGTAAACCATTTCTATATGATGATAATCATGGTCTCATGAGTGGCAATGAGATAGTATCATGGGACATTGTGATTAAGAATTATATCTTATATGTTTTATGTCTTATGGAGTTGTTACATATCTATGCTTTCTAGAAATGAACTAGGGTTTGTATGTCCATTTTTTTGATGTAGCCTTAGTTCAACCAATTGGAAATAACTAATTAAGTGAAACCCTGATCATGTAGTGCCTTGAGCGATAGAACCATTCAGTGTCAGGACTTGATGAATGGGGAAACTAGTATTCCTAAGGGAAACTCGGAGTGCATACTTTTGAGTATGCAGGGTGCAGGGAGTGTACATCCTTGCCATCCTGATTCCAAGGTGATGGAGAATGGATGCATTCGTGTCTCAGATATTGCATATGTGATTATGTGAGGAAGCAGTAAGAGAAACTTCAATTATGCCTCGATGACACAGGTATGTATAATCTAGTTTCGGGCATCGTGACCTTTATACCAAGGACAGGCTCATGTTTAGCAACTTGACTGTATGTCACTATAGACAGCTTAACTATTATGTCACTATCTTCTCACTCGTACTAACCGAGGGTGGTAGATCTTAGGATTTCGATACTCCTAGATCTTGTATATAACTGATTAGAAATTCATAGTAATCAGTTGGATTTTAAGTGGTATATCTCACTCTCCCCTAGGCTTAATAAATGATGTAATGCATCCATGTAGCATATTTGCTTAGGGTTATACACAACACTTCACACTGGATGATGACCCTTAATTGATCTTTTCACATATAGATTAACTTAATTCCAATAATAAAAGTAGCCATGTTCTATTGTTAGATATATTGCTACAATTGTTTATAATGTTAACTATCTCATGTTGTTACCTATGCTTATATTACTAGTCTAGCCTTGATAATTAGAGATTCTTAAACTACTAATCATTATTATGAAAATAGTTGTGCTTATGTTTTTAGATTTACTTATGATGTAGATCAACTCAACCTGTTAGACATGCTAATATTGTTAGCTTTGCTTATGCAGATAGACTTATTCATGATGTTAAGATGCTTATGCAACAAGACTAATTATACTTTTAGCAAGATATATGATGATAGTCAGGCTAATGATGATAGTTTCTATATGCTCCTTTATGTATCTTGTTAATAATATCCCTTTCTATGCCTTTCTATTTAACATGCATAATCTAATAAAATTATTTAACTACTTAACTTGCTATAATCAATAAGCAGTGCTGAGAGTTATATCTCTCACTCGGACATGGGTCTCACCTCTTGGGTCACCACATCTTTTTAGGTGATTGGCAACAACGGTAGTGGACCTGTGGCAGTGAGGAGGATCTGTGGTCATGGACCTTATAGAAGTTGTTAGATGTCTATTATGTCCTAGAGTCATCCATGTACTCTCAGGTCTGGGCGGGAAAGTTTGTATATGGTTTTTTAGTTGAATCAAGCTATTGGTAGCATGTTATATTCTTGCATATGTTGTACATGTGTATTATGATCTTCTATATGCATATGTTGTGGCTGAGGCCACAGTGCAATTTGAAAAAGATACTTGGCTTAATATGAATATATGAATGATGTTGGGCTTCTATGCAAATGTCTCTGAGCATGTTGGTGATCTTGAAATTGGTTTGAATTTACCCTATTTTACGGTAATATAGATGTTTAGTAGTTGATCATGTGCTTTTTTTTGAGTAATCTCATTTAGTGTGACAGGTTCTGACAAGTTGTTATCATAGCTTTAGGTTCGCTAAGTTTAAAGGGATACTAGGACTTAGGACTATGATGTTGACCAAGAAAGTGAACATGACATGAAAACATGATGCATACTGCTTAATCTTAGGACTTGGATGCCCTAGCTAGGTAATCAACTATTAGAGAAAAGGTAAGTGTGGAACTCTTAGATCTTTCTGATTACTTTGAACGAGTAGTCATTTTGAAACAATATAAATACCATAACAAATGAGAAATCATGGTGACCATATCTTAACCCTACCCTAAAGAAAGGTGAAAATCGCATCATAACTCATCAAAAATCTTAATGTTTGGTAACTAAAGAGAAAGATATGACATATGAAACCTCTATCTGAATACAAATAAGCTAAAGAGGAGTTCTTGAAGTTGTAATTCTATAAGATAATTGAGTAAAAGAAGGATAAATCTATGCTAATGGAATAATTCAAGGCATAAAATCCATGTAAGCAGAAGAGAACTCTTGAGATAAGTATGATATGAGAAGATGAGTAAGAACAATGAAAGATGAATAAAGTGGGGCCTGATTAAATCTCTGACCAACCTATGTATGTAAGAAAGTGTTAAAGTAAAATTAACACGATATGTTAAAAAAATTCATAGGGAAATATGAAATGTCATGAACGAACCCCTAATAAGTGAATGGGAAAGAGAACTTAAGTATGATAATCATGATAATTCCCATGCCAATGGCAAGGAACCCAAATGAAAAAGGTAAAATGAAAAATAAAAGTTGTAACTTACATGATGATGGTAGAACTAGTAACCCCCTTGCTAGGAACCCTGGTCAGTGTTGTTGGGTTGTGGGAAGTGTGAGTTCCCTTATGTTCTCTCTTCTCAAGGAACATTTTTCAAGTGGATCTTATGCCACTTGGTACGCAAGGATTCTTTTAAATCTTAGGAAGAGAATATCTTGTTATGGTACATGGTTGTCGGGACTATAGTTCCAAGATCATGATTTTTGTGATGAGTAAGCTTTTTGAAACTTCTAAGAGTTAGAAGGACTCCTCCTACAAGTTTTGAGTTGTTTATTATGGTGGAGAAGTGGATGAGATAGGGATGTGAGTTCCTTATATCTCATGAAGTGGATAGCAAGGTGATGAGTCCTAGTAACTGAAGTGTACCGGTAGTATGTGAAGTTTGGAGATGTTTATCAGATGAGCTTTCCAATGTTACTCCCCCTAAGAGAGAGAATGTTGATGTTGATCCTCCAAGTGTTGTTTGTAAAGAATAAGATGTTTGTAAGGTATGAACATAGAGCCAATCATATGATGATTGACAAGGTATAATCACCAAAAAGAATTTGATTAATAACAACATATATAAAGGCAAGCTTCCAATTCATCTATTTCACCCAACTATGAGATAATGAGGATACAGAGTGAATGTCTAGAGAATTATATTACTCAATGACATATGTTGTCAAGTTCCTATCCTTGTGATGAGATCATACGGATGTTAAGAGAACATATGCATATTCTCATTATATCCATGATCGGTTTTTAATGTGGAAGGTTGATAGACAACAATAACACACAAGATCAAAGTCTGAGTTGGTTGATGACTAAATCTCATTATTCATGATATGGAAATATCAAACCAAGCACACATATACCTATTAGAGAACAGTGTATCAGACAGACCTGCCTTGAGAATGACACATGGTTCTTTGGTCATAGTCATCTCTCATAGTGAAGGTGGTGATTGTGATTTTTAGACCTGAAATCACTACACTCGTCACATGTCGTTGGGTACGCTTTGACATCATCAAACACAGTAATTAAACATGGGGTTTTTATAACGATGATGATTGGGTGACTTTGAACATGGGAATAGACTGTGAGTGATCGATATGGGATTTGTCCATCCTACTGGAGTATGATATCCTGGCCACTTGATTAGCGAGATTGAGAAATGCATGTGCATGCACATGTGAATCAATATATGATATTGAGGTTACATTATCTCAAACAATTTGCTCCTGGTTCAAGAAACATGGATTGAACGTTTAGAGGATGACCTACCATACCTCAAGTTCATCTTGGATATTAGTGACAAAGGATTTATACAATCATTGCAACACCTTTCATTGATTGTAGTTTGAAATTGTTCTCCAACTTTCCATTTCACTTGGGTGGGACTGATGAGCAACTAGGCACCACTCTTTGTTTTTGATGATATAATCTAGTTATAGACAATCACTTCCAACATAACATGGGACCTATAGGGTCATTGTGATGACCCCAATTTCTATATACCTTCCTTAGTGACATACACAGATATGTGTGCACTCATATCTATTAATGTCAAAAGGGAAAATATAAGAAATCAAGATAGTCAACTAAAAATAGCGATAAGCCAAGATCACGTCCACATCATCAGTAGATAGCCACACAACACTTCATTCATTAATAAAAGATAAAGTCATACATATTAATACTTGGGAAGAGAGAAGAATAAATCTATGAAAAAGGAAATTGATTATTACATAGGATCTATAGTATCCTATTACATCATCTAAAAGAATATAAACTATCTAACTAAAATGAATATGATGAGAAGTGGAAATCTATCTCATACCCTCCATGATCATTATTTAGTGGCTTCAGGTACTTTGATTTGCTTCATATATTGTCAATTGTTCCTTGTACCTAGAAAATATGAGAAACAAATACATCAACAAAGTTGGTACGTGGAATTAAAAGCTATACTATGTTGGTATATAAAATAATCAAAATTGGAGAAAGAGAATGAAAACATTATTTAGGGGCAAAAAATCAGGATATCCAAAGTTATTATCCTTATTTAGAATGAATATGCATTACTATGGTGGACTTAGCACAATCATAAATATTGGGCCCCATCCCTACGTACCTTGTACCATTAGGGATCTCCCTGCGTACCTTGTACCATTAGGGAGGTGCTAGTCAACATTAATGATTTCCCTCTCTAATAGGGAGATTAATGAGCACCACTAGTAACTACACTTCACTTATATTCAAGTATGTTCTTTTATGTTCAAGGCGGTAAATCATCAATTAATCATATATCCACATCCATCAATGTATATCAATTTCATGCAAACAATTACATATACTTAACATCCAGAAAAAACTAGTCATATAATTATATACACGTACCTTTAATTCTCAGATCTGGATTCCACAAGTCCTAGGTTATAAGAAAGATAGTAGATCACCCTGAAATATAACAAAACCCTAAGGTCACCATGGTTTCATCATCAATCAACATTAATTATTATTATAGTTAGGGTTTAGGTTATTTGGGATGTCACTTTAGGATACATAGGTTTTAGAGTTGGGGTCTGAGATTAGGTTCGTCCAGGTTATTCAAGGACATTTTAGTTATTAGGGTTTTTCATAAATTGTACATAATATTCATGATAAGGTGAGAAAAACTAGAAATTAGGGTTCTTCTCAATTATTGAATCAACTATCTTCCTTAGATAGGTTTTCGAGTAACATGATGACCAAGATCATAATTAGGGTTTAATTATGCTCCCATGGCAGAAATAAAATCAGTTATAACCATTATTACACAAAAACAATGTATTAAAAGGTCATTAGTGAGTGTAGGACATATTTTTCAAAAAGCGCTCAGATTCAGGTCATGGTTATATTTTATTTAGATAGCTTGGATTTTTCTGATGAAAATGGTATATTTATTTGATAGTTTCTGATAATTCTACAATTTTCTAGGGTTTTCACAAGTTCTGACCAATCAGGAAATTTTAAAGAAATAAAATGAAAATAAAAAAGGAATTTGCGAGCTCTGCCTCACGGATCATGCGAGGGATCCGACCAAATGGACCCTCTCACTGACCCGTGAGCAAGTGCTCATCCAAGAGGGTCAGGCTTTAGGTGAAAAGTTAGGAGTGCCCCTGAGGGTCACATGTGCATCGTGACCAGGCATGGGTAAATGGGGAAGGTCACCCCTTTGATTGTTGCTCGTGCCATGGCTGCAGCGAGGCAACGGGGAATAGTTGGTTTGATCGGAGATGATTCCTAGGAGGAGATGAGTTCTGCTGGCCATTTGATTGAGTTCGCAGACTCACGACGGTTGTGGCAAGGTCGAGCTCATCGGAAAGGGTGGTCTAGCGTCGCATTCCGATCCAAAATAGGCTAACAAAGGGTCGAAGAGTGAAGTCGAGCTTTACCTTCCCTCGGGTTGGATTGAGGGAGTCTAAAGCTTTGTGGAGGTCTACCGAAGCTGTTTCGATCTTCCTGTGGCTCTGAGATGGCTCCAATCTCGCCGGCGATGGAGCTTTGGAGCTCAGCTGCGGCGGCTAGTCGACCCAGGCTTCTGGACCTTCGCGGCTCCAACCGAAGGTGTCCGTCGTCTCTCCGAGATCCCTAGATGCTGCGGTTGCGTTCAATTGAGCGGAGAGAACCACTGGAGGGAGGGAGAGGTCGGAGGCAGGAAAGTTGGAGGTGCTTGAGGTCAGGGAGGTAGAGGTGATCTCCGTTGCAATTGAGAAGTTTGTGTGACTAAAAGGGAGGTGGCGGAGCTACTGGGCTCCTTAAATAGATGTGGGGAGTGCTAGAAAGGGGAGCCCTAAATTTGGCTGTCGCCGCCATTGAAAGGTATGAGGACTCGGGAGGTTGTTCTCCCTGATCCGGGGGAGATGGGTGACGTGGTATGGATCGTTGGGCTCGTCCGGGTGAGAGGGAACTGTCCTCCAAAAATCTCGAGGGGAAGAGGTGAGGGCTGGGTGCGAGGGTCGTTGGAGGAGTCGCAGGTTCAACTACCTGGCGAGGACCGAGTCTTTCGGAGGTTGGAGACGACTTGGCAGTCGTCGGATCTCGTGTGTTCTATGATCGGCCAATCCGATGGTGGGGATTACCCCTCCTCTTTAAATGAACTGCGCCCAAGCCAACAACAAGGCTGCGTGACATATTAAAATCAAATAGAAAATGAAACTTAGGTCATAGGTATTAATAGATAACTTAAAAGACCTAAAATTCAATTGTGAATAACTCATGATTGGTACGTCCAATTTTAATGAGATTTTAGGCATAACTTTATAATGCTATGATGTATCTATGGTGCAAGATTGGAGTCAAATTTTGGTTATTGACTATGTCAATTGACTAAATGTCATCATACTTATATTATTGACTTTGTGTACCATTATGGATGGTCTTAAGAGAAATTGATAATCCATTTAATCAAATTAGTGAGAGAGATGATTGAGGGCATAATTGGAACAATTAAAATTGTAAGAGAGAGGAACTAAATAATATATATGTAAAAACTCACTCTGTCACATTCTCCCCTCCTTTTTAAGAATTTTGTCCCCAAAATTCAAGCATCCTGAAAAAGATATGGATACTTCTTCTCGACCTCGGTCTTTAGCTCCCAGGTGGCATCTATTTCATCATGGTGGCTCCAGAGAACTTTCACCATTTCAATATGATGGTTACTGCGAAGCTCCTTTGACTTGAAGTCGAGAATTCTGACTGGGGATTCAGCATACGACAGATCATCCTTCAATTCGAGAGGCTCATGATTTAAGATATGATTGGAGTCTTTGACATAGGGCTTTAGATTAGATACATGAAACACATTATGCATGGCACTATACTGAGGTGGCAAAGCAAGACGATAGGCACATTCACCAACCCTTTCTAGAATCTCGAAGGGTCCAACATAACGAGGACTGAGCTTTCCTTTGTTCTTGGCCAAAGCTCGAATAGGTCGGATCTTCAGAAATACATGGTCACCTTCCTTGAACTGACGTTCTTGATGGTGAGCATCTGCATAAGACTTCTATCTATCTTGTTCCCGCTTCATTCTCTGCCTAATCAGTGCAACCTTATCAGTATACAACTGCATTTCCTCATATTTCATCAGGGTATGTTCTCCGACGTCATCCTAGTGTAATGGTGATCTGCATTGTCGGCCATAAAGAGCTTCATAGGGAGGCATCCCACTACTTTCCTGATAGCTATTATTATAGGCAAACTCAGATAAAGGCAAGTAATAGTCCCATGAGCCTTCCCAATCAAGAACACAAGCTCGTAGAAGATCCTCTAAAATTTGTACTGTACGCTCTGACTGCCTGTCTGTTTGTGGATGGTAGGTTGTACTGAAGTTCAACTTGGTGCCCAATTCCCCTTGAACCTGCTTCCATAGCTTTGATGTGAACTTTGGGTCCCTGTCTGAGACAATAGACGCTGGGACTCCATGCAGACGTACAATCTCCCATATGTAGAGGTCAGCCAACTCAGAAACCTTTGCAGTAGTCTTCACAGGAAGAAAATGAGCTGATTTGGTGAGATGATCCACTATGACCCATGCAGCGTCGTATCCCTTCCTGGTCCTGGGTAACCCCACCACAAAATTCATGGTGATGTGTTCCCATTTCCATTCCGGAATCTCAAGGGGTTGTAGTAGACCGCCTGGTCTCTGATGTTCGGCCTTGATCCTTTGGCATGTCAAACACTTGGACACGAAATCGGCAATATCACGCTTCATGTCTCTCCACCAAAAATGGCGTTGTAGGTCTTTGTACATCTTTGTCGTGCCTGGATGAACTATGTACTTGGACCCATGTGCCTCATTTAGGATTGATGTCTTTACAGTTGACTGCTCAGGAACTCGCATACGATTCTTGTAACGGAAACCACCATCAAGACCCACCGACAGATGTGTTTGCAGCTTCGACAGGAGAGAAGATAGCTCTGCAAGACCGGGACTAGCCTTTTGTTCCTCAAGAACTTCGAAATGCAGGTTGGACGCGATGGAAATGTTATTAACATGCACACGATCAGACAGAAACTGCAGTTTCCAGCCCACTAGATCCTCCATTTTCCACCATTCAGGAACAGAAAGAGATGCACACACTACCCTTTTTCTGCTAAGGGCATCAGCGACTACATTTGCCTTACCGGATGATAGGAAATAGTGAAATTGTAGTCCTTTAGGTATTAGATCCATCGGCGTTGACGCAGATTCAAGTCCTTCTGAGTCAGTATGTACTTCAGGCTTTTGTGATCGGTGAAGATGTCGAACGTTGCCCCGTACAGGTAGTGCCTCCAAATTTTGAGGGCATGAATGATTGCAGCTAATTCCAAATCATGGGTGGGATAATTAAGTTCATTGGGTTTTACCTATCTAGACGCAAAGGCCACTACCTTACCATTCTGCTGCAGGACACACCCTAACCCATTCCTCGAAGCATCAGTGAATATCACAAACCCTTCATTACCAGAGGGTAGAACAAGAATAGGAGCGGACGTCAACTTCTACTTTAACTATTGGAAACTGGACTCACAAGTGGCTGACCAGATGAAGTGTTCATCCTTCCGAGTAAGCTTGGTTAGAGGAAGTGCAACTTTGGAGAAATTTGGGATAAAGCGACGATAATATCTGGCTAAACCCAAGAAACTCCGAATTTTAGAAGGATTTCGAGGAGGTTGCCAATCAAGTACAGCAGATACTTTGGCGGGATCAATAGATATACTACCTCCAGAAATGACTTGTCTAAGAAACATGACCTTATCAATCCAGAATTCACATTTTGAAAGTTTGCCATAAAACTTCTGGGTTCGAAGAATGTCAAGAACTGCTCGCAAGTGTTCAAGGTGTTTTTCCATAGAATCAGAATAGATCAAGATATCATCAATGAAGACGATCACGAACTCATCAAGATAAGGTTGGAAGACTTTGTTCATCAGATTCATAAATACACCTGGTGCGTTGGTCAACCAGAATGGCATCACCAGAAACTCGTAATGCCTGTAACGAGTTCGAAAAGCAGTTTAGAAATATCAGAATCCTTGATTTTAAGTTGATGGTATCCAGAATGGAGATCAATCTTTGAGAATACTTTAGCAGTACGAAGTTGATCAAAGAGGTCATCAATACGAGGAAGAGGATACTTGTTTTTAATAGTGGCTTGGTTCAACATGCGGTAGTCAATACACATACGCATAGAACCATCTTTCTTTTTAACAAAGAGAACAGGAGCTCCCCAGGGGGAAACACTAGGACGAATGAAACCTTTGTCGAGCAGTTCTTGCAATTGTTTCTTCAACTCCATAAGCTCAGTAGGAGCCATCCTATATGGTGCCCTAGAAATCAGAGTGGTTCCAGGAAGAAGATCTATGGAGAACTCAATGTCTCTATTTGGAGGCAGCCCCGGAAGCTCCTCCGGGAAAACATCAGGGAAGTCACGTACCATCTCTAGACTTTCTACAGGCCCGCTACTAGGACTGGTCTCTGAGACTAATGCAAGGAAGACTTTACATCCTTTAGAAATGAGCTTTTTAGCTTTAAGAGAGGAGATTATAATATTATTACAGAATCCGCTTCCCCTAGGGATTTTCACAGGATAAGAATGAGGTTGAGAGAGGACCACCATCTTATTTCTACAATCAATGTGAGCATGGTATGTGTAAAACCAGTCCATACCAAGTATAACATCAAAGTCTTCCATAGTTAATAGAATGAATTCAAAGGGCATATCATGATTTTCATATTTAAGAGAGAGTTCATTGGTTTTCTGTAGAGTTGTGAGTATTTTGCCACTCGGAGTAGACACGTCCAGAATATATCCCAAGTCCCTTGTGAAGATTTAATATGGATTCCAGAGTTCGGGAAATAAATGTATTTGTAGATCCAGAGTCAAATAAAGCCTTAACAGGATGACCATTTAATAATACAGTGCCTACATAAGGTAATCAATTTATGAATAATTGCAGGCTTGAATAAGATATTGAATTATAAAGAAATTAGGTTGCCTTCACAGAGCTGGTTTGGATTTGCCTTGGCCTCTTCTGCATTTACTACAAATACCCTTCCATTGCGGTGTCCCTGAGGCTGCGGAGCACCACCCGCAGGATTTCCGAAGATGGAGGGAGTGGGGCACTTGGCGACGAAATGACCTTCCTTCTTGCAGTTATAGCAGAATGGCTTGGTATGGTGGCATACCCCACCATGGAAACGCCCACAAGTCTTGCACTTGGGATGATTCGTCCTCGGCGGGTTCTGGTAGTTTTTCTGTCCTCCCTTTCCTGAACCTCCTCGCTTCCCTGATCCCTTATTGTTATGGCCAGGATGGAACTTTCTAGACTTGTCCTCTTCAGTTGTGGTTAACCCTAAGTATCCCATGCTAGAAGGTCTTTGCATGCCCTACTCTCTCTCCTGCTTGAGGGCCATATCTAGGGCTTCATCTATGCTTCTGGGACGAGAGGCTACAACCAGGGTTTTTAGGTGGGCGGAAAGGCAGTCAACATAGTGTTCAGTAAGACGGTCTTCAGTCCTGATGGGTGCATAACGCTCCAGAAGTCTAAACTTCCGAGTGTAATCAGCTACTGAAAGACTACCCTGCCTTAACTCCATGTACATCTTATCCTTCCTCTTCCTCTCGGCTATGGGCATAAAACGATCCGTGAAGAGGATTTTGAAGGCTTCCCACTCCATGTTGTATATTTCCTCACCCCTATTCCCGCCATAGTTCTCCCACCATATTTTTGCCCCTCCCTTAAGCATATGGGTGGCAAACTTGACCTTCTTCTCATTGGGTACTTCTAGGGTATGAAAACAATTCTCTATGGATAAAATCTAGGCTTCAGCCTTGTCCATGACCTTAGGCTAATCCTCCCCCCAAAAGGAATCAAGGTTTAGTTTAATAAAATCTATCACTGTCACTTTTTTCTTCCTAGATGAGCTAGGTTCAGGGGTCCCTTTTGTGGTGAGGGTTTCCATAAAATCTAGAAGGATTTTCTTCTGTTCCTCCCACCTTTCCTTGGCTGAAGCATCGGGATCAAGTACTTTAGAGGTTTCAGGCTCTTTTCTTTTCTTAGAGGACGATTCCCCTGAGGCCTTCGAGCTGTGAGTCTTAGGAGGCATCCTGAAAGTAATTGGGATATATTAGATTTATTACTCAACAATTATATTTGTCATTATCCTTATGTCATTTCATTATTCTCTTATATCATTCATTAATGTTCTTGATGTTACAATTTATGGAGGATACCTTAAAAGTCCTTATTAGTTGGTCCTTAAGACTTTCTAAATAGAGTGACTCTTTCCTAATCTTATATCATAAAGATGAAGGGAAGAACAATTTCCAAAATTTTGAGATAAGAGGGAAAATATTCCTATAGAAAAGATGAGAGGGAATTTCTATAGATGAGAAAGATCCTAATTTAAGGTATGCCCAAAAAGTAAGGGACATTTAGGATATCGTCCAGGTAGACTCACACTGCCTTATAGGTAGCCTCATGATTTCCAAGCAAAGTAGCTCGAAGACTTTAGCCAGACCTTAGGCAGATGTTATCCTAGTCACCTCAACCCTTCACATCCCTAACTCAAGGACTACCCTAGACTCGTAACAGGGTGAATGAAAGTCATGTGACTATGATGTGTGAACATTGGCTCTAATACCAACTGTGATGACCCCAATTTCTATATACCTTCCTTAGTGACATACACAGATATGCGTGCACTCATATCTATTAATGTCAAAAGGGAAAATATAAGAAATCAAGATAGTCAACTAAAAACAGTGATAAGCCAAGATCACGTCCACATCATCAGTAGATAGCCACACAACAGTTCATTCATTAATAAAAGATAAAGTCATACATATTAATACTTGGGAAGAGAGAAGAATAAGTCTATGAAAAAGGAAATGTGATTATTGCATAGGATCTATAGTATCCTATTACATCATCTAAAAGAATAAAAACTATCTAACTGAAATGAATATGATGAGAAGTGGAAATCTATCTCATATCCTCCATGATCATTATTTAGTGGCTTCAGGTACTTTGATGTGCTTCATATATTGTCAATTGTTCCTTGTACCTAGAAAATACAAGAAACAAATGCATCAACAAAGTTGGTATGTGGAATTGAAAGATATACTATGTTGGTATATAAAATAATCAAAATTGGAGAAAGAGAATGAAAACATTATTTAGGGGCAGAAAATCAGGAAATCCCAAGTTATTATCCTTATTTAGAATGAATATGCATTACTATGGTGGACTTAGCACAATCATAAATATTGGGCCCCATCCCTACGTACCTTGTACCATTAGGGATCTCCTTGCGTACCTTGTACCATTAGAGAGGTGCTAGTCAACATTAATGCTTTCCCTCTCTAATAGGGAGATTAATGAGCACCACTAGTAACTACACTTCACTTATATTCAAGTATGTTCTTTTATGTTCAAGGCGGTAAATCATCAATTAATCATATATCCACATCCATCAATGTATATCAATTTCATGGAAACAATTACATATACTTAACATCCAGCAAAAACTAGTCATATAATTATATCCATGTACCTTTAATTCTCAGATCAGGATTCCACAAGCCCTAGGTTATAAGAAGGATACTAGATCACCCTAAAATATAGCAAAACCCTAAGGTCACCATGGTTTCATCATCAATCAACATTAATTATTATTATAGTTAGGGTTTAGGTTATTTGGGATGTCACTTTAGGATACATAGGTTTTAGAGTTGGGTTCTGAGATTAGGGTCGTCCAAGTTATTCAAGGACATTTTAGTTATTAGGGTTTTTCATAAATTGTACATAATATTCATGATAAGGTGAGAAAAACTAGAAATTAGGGTTCTTCTCAATTATTGAATCAACTATCTTCCTTAGATAGTTTTTTGAGTAACATGATGACCAAGATCATAATTAGGGTTTAATAATGTTCCCATGGCAGAAATAAAATCAGTTGTAACCATTATTACACAAAAACAATGTATTATAAGGTCATTAGTGAGTGTAGGCCATATTTTTCAAAAAGCGCTCAGATTCAGGTCATTGTTATATTTTATTTAGATAGCTTGGATTTTTTGATGAAAATGGTATATTTATTCGATAGTTTCTGATAATTCTACCATTTTCTAGGGTTTTCACAAGTTCTGACCAATCACGAAATTTTAAAGAAATAAAACAAAAATAAAAAAAAGGATTTGCGAGCTCTGTCTCGCGGATCATGCGAGGGATCCGACCAACCAGACCCTCTCACTGACCCGCGAGCAAGTGCTCGTCCAAGAGGGTCAAGCTTTAGGTGAAAAGTCAGGAGTGCCCCTGAGGGTCACCTGTGCATCGTGACCGAGCATGGGTAAAAGGGGAAGGTCACCCCTTTGATTGTTGCTCGCGCCATGGCTGCAACGAGGCAATGGGGAATAGTTGGTTCGATCAGAGATGATTCCTAGGAGGAGATGAGTTCTGCTGGACATTTGATTGATTTCGCAGACTCACGACAGTTGTGGGGAGGTCGAGCTCATCGTAAAGGGTGGTCTGGCGTCGCATTCCGATCCAAAATAGGCTAACAAAGGGTCGAAGAGTGAAGTCGAGCTTTACCTGCCCTCGGGTTGGATTAAGGGAGTCCAAATCTTCACAGAGGTCTACCGAAGCTGTTGCGATCATCCCGTGGCTCTGAGATGGCTCCAACCTTGCCGGTGGTGGAGCTTTGGAGCTCAGCTATGGTGGCTAGATGACCCAGGCTTCTGGACCTTCGCGGCTCCAACTAAAGGTGTCGGTCGTCTCGTCGAGATCCCTAGATGGTGTGGTTGCGTTCGATTGAGCGGAGAGAACCACAGGAGGGAGGGAGAGGTCAGAGGCAGGCGAGTTGGAGGTGCTTGAGGTCAGGGAGGTAGAGGCGATCTCCGTTGCAATTGAGAAGTTTGTGTGACTAAAAGGGAGGTGGCGGAGCTACTGGGCTCCTTAAATGGGTGTGGGGAGTGCTAGAAAGGGGAGCCCTAAATTTGGCTGCAGCCGCCACTGAGAGGTGCGAGGACTCGGGAGGTTGTTCTCCCTAATCCGGGGGATATGGGTGACGTGGTATGGATCGTTGGGCTCGTCCGGGTGAGAGGGAACTGTCCTCCAAAAATCTCGAGGTGAAGAGTTGAGGGCTGGTGCGAGGGTCATTGGAGGAGTCGCAGGTTCAGCTACCTGGTGGGGATTGAGTCTTTCGGAGGTTGGAGACGACTTGGTAGTCATCGAATCTCGCGTGTTCTATGATCGGCCGATCCGATGGTGGGGATTACCCCTCCTCTTTAAATGAACTGTGCCCAAGCCAACAGCAAGGCTGCGTGACATATTAAAATCAAATAGAAAAGGAAACTTAGGTCATAGGTATTAATAGATAACTTAAAAGACCTAAAATTCAATTGTGAATAACTCATGATTGGTACGTCCAATTTTAATGAGATTTTAGGCATAGATTTATAATGCTATGATGTAGCTATGGTGCAAGATTGGAGTCAAATTTTGGTTATTGACTATGTCAATTGACTAAATGTCATCATACTTATATTATTGACTTTGTGTACCATTATGGATGTTCTTAAGTGAAATTGATAATCCATTTAATCAAATTAGTGAGAGAGATGATTGAGGGCATAATTGGAACAATTAAAATTGTAAGAGAGAGGAACTAAATAATATATATGTAAAAACTCACTCTGTCACAATCACACACATAGGAACTCATCTAGAAGAGGAGTTTGATCTTGAATGACAATTGGATTGATTACTAAAGTGTTTAACTATTCAATTCATGCAACTAATTGCTTGATTAGCTGACCATGTCTGCCAAACAACCATCTCACTGAGTGAGATGGCCATTTGGGCAGCCCTACATGCATCTCAAGTAGTTGAGATAGTCATTTGGGGGTTAGGCTGATCAGAGATCGATTTGGCTTAGTTCTATCCTTGAACCGACCACTTCAATATGATTGAACTGACCGGCTCAATGAAACTCACCAGATGTCTGTCTGGGTGAGTGAGACGGGCATCTCACTTGGGTGAGATGGCCTGATTGGGTCAAATGAAGGTTCAGGATGTTTTCCAAATAGTTTCAATTGTTCTTTACTTGAGGAATAAGGAAATTAATATGAGATATTATTAGAATTCAAAATAGCCAATTCATTTTAGATTTGAACTGCCAAATGGCCATTTGGCAGTGCTAGATGATCGTCGCACACACCAGATGACCATTTGGGTGTGTGAAACGGCCATTTCAGCTATTGTAGGTTGTGAAAATTCAAGATCTTTTGGTTGTTTCCACTCATGCAGATAGCAATTGGAAACCTTGGTCATGGCCACTTCCATATATAGAGGGGTATTGGGGGCTTTCTAGAGCACAACACAACACAATACAGACAACTGAAAATCAATTCCTCTAACAACTGTTGTCCTCTCTGGTTGTGGTAACTAAGAGAGCCCAGGAAAGTCCTACCTGAAAAGGAGGGATAGACAATGGGAGAGAACAACTAAGAAGTTGTTATTGTCGGAGAGCAGGTTGGTGACTAGTACACCAATGAGAAGAAAAACTCCTTCCTATCTATTTTTGGTGAACAATAGGAGTTCTAGTTGGTTTGTGTAGACTACTCTAGAGGCAGGAGTTCTTTTGCTACTTCTCAGAGAGCAAAGTCAACCTGTAGTCTGTGGCTAGACCACTGGGGTTGTTGTAGAGGTTGCAGACATTATTCGTGGTGAAGACCAGGAGTTGCACAACCAGCGTCCAAGAGAAACTTTTCAATAGTTGAAATGAAGTGATTTTTTCCACTGGACTTGCTCCAGGACCAGGTATAACTCGCTAAAACCAGTCTTCCTATTTCATTGTAGTTTCCCATAGTGGTATCAAAGCCACGTCAATTTACTATGTTTTAGGATAATCAATATGATCAGATTTTGGTTATGTGAATATTTAAACTGCTCCCATATGTGTATCTGATCAAATACCACATAATCCCAAACTAATATATATATATATATGTATGTATATATATGTATGTGTATATATGTATATATATATATAATTTACACGTGTTGCCCTAAAAAGTGATTTTAATGGTGGAAGTGTAGTGTGGTTATGGCCAATACCCTTTATATGTGTGTGGTTGGATGGTTTAGTTCCCTTTTATCTCATTCTATGTACCGAGACTCTACCTTTTTCTTCCCATTATAAAGTTAATGCTATCCTATCTATGCTCCCCTCGAATGTAACTTGAGGTTTTTGTCATTCAATGCAATAAAGTAGCAATATGATAGTTTCTTTTCATGCAACAAAATTCAAGATGTTCATTGCCAGTTGAGACGACCAGTTCATGAAACGAGCCAAACGTCTTGAGGATCATGGAGGACAGACGATGATGGAACCAGATGACTGCCTGGTGGGCCCAACTGACCATCTGGAAGGAGTCCAGACATCAATTGGAAAGGAGGCTAGACGACCATCCTTGGAGGCCCAACTGACCATTTGGAAGGAGTCCAAACATATGTTGGATAGGAGGACCAACTGACCGGCCAAGAGGCAAAATGACTAGTTCAAAGGTTGAACTGATCTACCCAGATTGGCAAGCATTGATCTACATCAATTGTAGGTTCATACATGTGATGTGATGATTGAACTAGGTGGTAGTAATTCATTGTGGCTCGAAGGAATTACAAGTAGGCACGGCCATAACCATCTCTTTTTATTTTATATTTCATGTTTACATTGTGGGATATAGCATGTATATGAAACATACTATATATGTGGTGATTGGATACAATATATATATATATATATATAATACCCCTCAATCAAATATATTAAGCCTAATATGCTTTTCAATAGCAATACACATGAAAAACTTGTTTGACCAAGCTTAGGTTATGCCAAAGCGTGGTGCGTTGTCTATCTCATGGAAGTGTGATGGTAGTAATGTAGGTGTCGCCAAAGTGGGGTGCATTATTATCATATTAGCTATTGGGTCGGGCTTAACTGGTGATTCTCAAAGGGTCTGGGCCTAAAAGCATGCAGTTGATCATGACAAGGAGTTGTTCATGTCATCTATCCAAGAGTATCATATGATGCAATTGGCATGAGCACCTACCTTGATGGTTTATCATAGACGCTGGTGTAGATTGGGTAATAATTGAATCATTTTGGATCTTGGCTCATTAGAAAAAATTTCACTGCAATTTTCCAAATTGATACTTGAGGGTTGTCAATTTCAACAAAATAATAAGAATGATAATTAATTAAAGACTTGTTACCCATATTTTAATCAAATCAAATCAAATCAAATCAAAAGTTGAGTTTTTGATAAAATTGCAAATTCTTTTATAGAATCAAATGGCCACACCAAACAATCACTTTTCTCTACGATCGGTCCTTGAGAAGGACAAACTTGTTGGGAACAACTTCCACGACTGGTTTAGGAAGTTGAGAATTGTTCTCACATAGGAGCACAAGCTCTATGTCCTGGAAACACCAGAACCAGAGGGAGAAATGCACGAACCTTTGCTTTACCAAAGCCAATCTATGAAGACATGCTCAAAATGCTCCAAGGGCTAACAAGGATACTTATATGAAGCATATTGAGGACACCGTGGATGTCAAGTGACTGATGCTATGTTCTATGAACCATGAGTTGTAGAGGCAACATGAGAACATGGGGGTGATTGTGATGGTTACACATCTCATAAACATGTACCATGATCAGGCAAGACATTAGAGATTCGATGTCTCTAAGGTGTTGTTCATGTGCAACATGACAAAAGGAGATCTTGTAGTTCCTCATGTATTCAAGTTCATTGGGTATGTGGTGAACCTACCTAGACTGGGATTCCCCTTGGGTCAAGAGTTGGCCACCAACATGATTATGCAGTCCCTTCCAAAGTCATGTAGTCAGTTTTTCATGAACTACAACATGAACGACTTCGGTAAGCCATTGACATAGTTGTTGGGCATGTTGAGAACAATTGAGACACAAATGAAGAAATACAACCCCAAGTCTATGATGATGACCAGTAGGGAAAAGGGTAAGTCTAAAGGCAAAGATAAAGCTAAGAAGAGTTCTAAAGCTAGCTAGAAGCCTAAATCTTTAGATCTCAAGGAAAAAGGTGGAGTGAAGAAAGTAAGAGGCAATTTTTACCACTTTCACCAGCCTGGATATTGGAAGAGAAATTGCCCACTCTAGTTAGAGGAACTAAACAAGAATAAGGATGGCATAGAGGCCTCCACTTTAGGTATAAACAACATAAAAATTTGATTACTTCTTCATTTTGTACCAAATAGAGATCTGACATACTGATGTGTAGGGTCTGAAAACAAGTAAAGGCCTTCATGGAAGGACAAGATGAATAAGGCAGATCAAATTTTGCGGAAGCCAGAGTCTACATTTAAATTTATCTTAGCCCAATGGGAATGTAATAGAGTTATTATAATGGGTATTTCATTATGACATTAGAATAGACACATTTTCTATATACATCTTGTATGGAAAAGGATGATTATTAATAAAGAATTATTAGTGCTTCTATTTCAATGATATGATCTTTCATGGCATGGGCCCTAAAACATCTTGTGATATTTTGTGAAATGATCCAAATATTAATGTTTATAATGTTTATACCAAAAGAATATAATTGATAACTCAATATTATCATTATCATTAGTGAGCTTATATGAATATGAGAGGTGCATGGCTAGAACACACATTGATGTTGATCTAGATTCCCTTTGTTATTAAACCTAAGGAAATATGTAAGTCTTATTCACACACAATATGACATGACATCCTTCACTAAATGTAGTGGGAGGATAAATCTTTCATTAAACCTTATGCATATGATGCATGAAAATCTTATGGAATGAATGCTATAGAAAACTAATACTTCATTTTAATTTATTGGTAATATGATGATATGTTCCAAATGAAATTAAAAAATCAATCTCTTGAAAAATGTTCAAGGAGATTATAAATGAAGTGTGACATTGATGAAAGTATTAAGATACTTTGATATGATCAAATGTTGAAATACTTTTACATCAATATCTTGAGAACCTTCTGGAAAAGACTATGATAATGTATCACAAGTCAAATCCACCTGAGCATGATGATGTGTGAGAATGAAGGAATTATACCATGAGGAGTCATGCTATAATTTTCAATTAATCTAATCTTCTTATATCCTCACAATTATATACATAACACTAAATCATGTACTAAATGAATGACTTATATAGACATCATATATGATATGAGCGACTGTCCCAATATGTCTAAGGGATCGAAACCTACATTGAGAAAGTTGTTTATTGAATAAGGTTCAACCATAAACCATGATTGTTGAACATTAATATTAATCCCAATCCAATAATAAAATTGTTTTGTTGGTAGGATAATTGAGTTCCTAAAGATTCAGTGGGAGTAGAAGTAATACTCAAAATGTTTGAGGTCAAAAAAGATGTACGATGAGAACAATGAGAATCACAATCTGTTATGGAATCTCAGGTTCATCATGTAATATAGAACAAAATATTTCTAGTAAATTAAATCTGAAATTGGAGGATTGTGATTCTAACAATTCAGAAGGGTTGATCATACATGATGAGCCAACTGGTCAATTAGAATCTATGTCTGAGTAACATGGGATCCATGTAAGCTAACAAGGAAGGACTTGACAACACTACCTAAAGGGGTAATACCTAAAAGGGTACAATAGGGTATTATGATCAAGACCTACATGGATAACATAAACGGATAAATTGGTTGAATAAATCAAGTTCAAAATGTTGAACATGTTAGAAATTTGTTTACCAATTATCATGCTTGTCGTTTTAGTTAGAATGGACTATGATATTTTGCATACAAAAATGGAAACTGGATTCCTTAAGGGAATACATTAGATGATGTGTATGTGATACAACCTAAATGGTTTCATATTTTCATGAATGCGTATTAAGTCCATAAACTACAAATTTCAATATGGGATTGAAATAAGCAACTCATAAGTGGGATCTTTTGACTTGATAAGATAGTCAAAGAGTTTGACTTGAATCAAGACAAAAGAAGAAATTTGTTTTTACAAAAGATTTAGTGGGAGCATATATGAATACTCCACATACGATGAGGAATAACATCTCAATATTGTGAATGTTGACAACTGGCATAAAAAAAACACATTCAGCAATGAAGGATTAAGTGAAACATCTTATGAGATAAGGATCAAGAACTATGAGATAGTTCTTGAATGTTTCACAATGGAAGTTTAAGCACATAAAATAGCAATGTGTTGAAAGAGTTCAACATGGAAGGATTCAATGAGAGAGAATTCAGATTAATCTCTCATGAACCCTATATTCCTATTCTTGTGAAGAATGGAAATATCAAGAATTAGAGTCCATGGGCCAACCCAGCAATGGATCTATCATGAATGCAATAAATGTACTTATCCCAGATAATCTTGTATGTATTGGACATGACAAGATGATAGAAATTCCAATAAGGGTTATTAGAAAGCCATTAAAGATATCCATTAGTACTTGAGAAGTAACTAAGGATAGATTGCTAGTCAATGGTGATAGAAATGTGAAGGGTGACATCAATGCGAGCTTCCATAATGATAAATTGATCACAAATTAAAATATGTTTTATTTAAAAGATAAAAGGATGTGGTTAGTTGAAAAGGTTCCGAACTAACAACCATTAATTCTATTCTACAATAGAATCTGAGTATACATGTGTTATGAACATATTGTGATACTATATGAATCTAAAAGGTTCATATGATAAACTTATAGATGTTCCAACCATTGATGACTCAGTAGTATTGTGACAACAATGGAGCTAATTTTTAAGCAAGGAATATCATATGCCATATTATGAAAGTTTCATCTCAGAGTGAAAAGATAAGAAACATGCAATATATGACTATAAGCAAAGAGTTCCTAACTTGCTAAATCAGCACTAGCGCAGTAGAAGCATGTTGGACATATTTAGATCACTAAGGATGAGATCCATTGGTGATTGTTTCTAAGTGCAAGTGGGAGTCTGTTGGTAAGGTATGCTTGTAGAAACAATCATATGATGATTGACATGGAATAATTACCTAAAAGTATTTGATTAATAATATATATAAAGGTAAGATTCCAATTCATATGTTTCACCCAGTTATGAGATAATTAGGATACAGAGTGAATGTCTAGATAATTATATTACTCAATGAAGTATGTTGCCAGGTTCCTATCCTTGTGATGAGATCATAGGGATGTTAAGAGTACATATACATATTCTCATTATGTCCATGATCGGTTGCTATTATGGATGGTTGATAGACAACAATAACACACAAGATCAGAGTGTGAGTTGGTTGATGACTAAATCTCATTAGTCATGATATGACAATATCAAACCAAGCACACAAATACATGTTAGAGAGTAGTGTATCGAATAGACTCACCTTGAGAGTGACATATGGTTTTTTGGTGACAGTCATCTCTCATAGTGAAGGTGGTGATTATGATTCTTAGATATAAAATCACTGCACTCATCACATGTCGTTGGATACGCTTTGACATCATCAAACGTAGTCCTAAAACATTGGTTGTTATAATGGTTATGATTGGGTGACTTTGATGCATGGGGATAGACTGTGAGTGATAGAGATGGGATTTTTTCCTCCTACTGGAGTATGATATCTCAGCTACATGATTAGCAAACTGAGAAATGCATGTACTTGCACTTGTGAATCAATATATGATATTAAGTACACATTATCACATACATTCTTCTCTGGGTTCAAGAAACATGGATTTAACATTGAGAGGATGACCTACCATGCCTCAAGTTCATCATGGATATCAGTGAAAAAGGAATTATATAATCACTACAACACCTTACACATATTGTAGGTTGAAGTTGTTCTCCAACATTCCATTTCACTTGGGTAGAACTGATGTGCGACCAGGCACCACTCTTTGCTTGTGATGTCATAAGCAAGTTATGGACATTTACTACCAACATGACAGGGGACCTATAGGGTCACACACAGAGGAACTCATCTAGAAGAGGAGTTTGATCTTAAAGGACAATTGTATTGATTACTAAAGTGTTTAGGCATTCAATTCACACAATTGATTGCTTGATTAGCTGACCATGTCTACCAGACGACCATCTCACTGAGTGAGATAGCCGTTTGGGAATCTAGGTGGGTATCTCAAGTAGTTGAGATGGTCATCTGGGGGTCAGGCTCATCAAAGAACGATTTGGCTTAGTTCTTCCCTTGAACTGACCACCTCGACTCAACTTACCAGATGGCCATCTGGGTGAGTGAGATGGTCTGGTTGGGTCGAACGAAGGTTTGGGATGTTTCCCAAATAGTTTTGATTATTCTTTACTTGAGGAACAAGAAAATTAATATGATATATTAATTGAATTCGAAATAGACAAATTCATTTTAGATTGGGAACTGCCAAACTACCATTTGGTTATGTGAGACGACCGTCTTGCAGACTAGATGATTGACACCATTTTAGCTATTGCAAGTTGTAAAAATTCAATATCTTCCAGTTCTTTCCACTCCCACACCTTTATCCTGTATCAGATAGCAACTGGGAATCTTGACCCTGCCCTCTGCTATATATAGAGGAGTATTGGGGGCTTCCTAGAGCATAACACAATAGAAACAACTAAGAATCAGTTCTTTTGATAACTATTGTCCTCTCTGGTTGTGGTAACTAAGAGAGCTCGGGCAAGTCCTACCTAAAAAGGAGGGATATCCAATAGGAGAAAACAAATGAGAAGTTGTTGTGGTGGGAGAGTAGGTTGGTGACTAGTACACCAACGGGAGGGGAAACTCCTTCTTGTCTGTTCTTGGTGAACGAAAGAAGTTCTAGTTGTTCTGTGTGGACTACTCTAGAGGTAGGAGTCCTTTGGCTTCTGCTCAGAGAGAATAGTCAACCTACAATACATGGCAAGAGCACAAGAGTCAGTGTAGAGGTCGAGCAAACATTATTCGTGGTGAAGACCAGGATCAGCACAACCACTGTCTAAGAGTAACTTTTTAGTAGTTGCAAATAAGTGAGTTTTATCATTGGACTTGCTCTAGGACCATGTATAACTCACTAAAACCATTCTTCCTATTTCATAGTCATTTACGCAATCTTATTGTACTGGGGAATATGGATAGATAAAAAATATTTCTTTCTGCTGATATATTATGTGCCCATATTTCCCAACATAAGAGTGATTCCATGGTGTTGTATATGGGTTGTTGACTGTTGAGCAAGACCACTAATAAGAATAGATGGTTTGTTCATTAGTGGACATGTACTATAGTGTTCCTTCAGATAAATATAAGATTGGGATATCACTATATAAGATCAGAGTGAATGACATGACTTTATAGTCACATTGGGTTCATGGTTGGTCCGTCTAGGACTAATCAATGCATCGACAACATTTATGGACTTTATGATCAAAGTGCTCAGGTCATGTCCTCATGAGTTGTGGAAAGCTTTGTGGATAACATATATATGCACTTCAGAGATGGTCAACAATAGGGAAAACACCTTCTATAAGCCCTAGGAGTGTTCAAGCAACAATAGTTGTGTCAAGTAAACAAGAGTGAATTTGGGCTGACTAAAGTGTCTTCTCGGGGTTATGATATGTCTGATAAGTATGTTGTGTGAATCCAAGTAAGGTGAAGACAATGCAAGAATGGGAGCAATCCCATGCACCGAGTGAGGTTTGAACCTTCTTAAGCCTAGCAAGATACTACAAGAAGTCCATTTAGATCATCAAAATTGTTGTCTTACCCCTAACAAGGTTGATTAGGAATGGTGTTCCTCCTTATATGGAGTGACAAGTGCTAGCACTGGTATCAATGTTCTTTCTAGATGTTGAAGGAGAAATTGGGAAGTGACCCAATGACAACATTGCCAGAACAAAGGGAAGGATACATTGTTTTCATTAATGCTTCAAGGTACAACTGGGGATATGTGGCAATACAAGATTATGATTGTACGATATAGCGTCAACTAGGAAGTCATCTTTGTTAACGTTTGTAGATAGAATATAGCTATCTTTTTCAACTTATCATGAGACAAGACATGCCAACATCACTTATCAAGAGGATGTATAGTTGGAAGTATCTTAGTTGGTGGGATCGTGGACATATCTACAAGTCTAATCAATGCTTCTACAGAAAAATAGAGAAGTACAAGTGGATGATATCTTGATATGGGACCTAGAACTATTGAGTCAGTATCAGTATAGTAATAGTCTGGTCTAGAAATGTTGGAGAAAGAAGTAGTGAACGGTCGATTCAACAATAGCCAAAATTCTCCAAATGACATTCCAATGACAAGATAGTGTACGTTCTACAACCAGACCATGGTTCCAGATACTAAAGATTTGAGTGAGATTGTACCCGAGGAGACTCATTTTGACACACACATGAGGTATCTGGTTAATATAAAAATGTATCATAAGGTGAAGATGTGCAATGGCAACCAAGTGTGGAACAGGGTATGGCACAAATATGGTCAAGGGCAAAATTTTCAGCCAGTCAATAAGAAGCATTATAAGCCTACAAAAATAAGGATACAATGAAGGTTCAACACAGCCTTATGTGGTAGACATATGGTCAGTCAACCATTCAGACGATTGGAGAATCTTTTAAGGACATATGTCCTCCAGTTCTTGGTAGATAAAGAAGGTCCACCTGATTGATTGGGTTTCTTACTACAACAACCACTAGAGGAGTAGAGACATGACACCCTATGAAGCTACATATTATAAGAGATACATGACATTCCATGCTGGGTAAGTAAGCAAGAATGGCTTTAGAGTGATGTGTTAATACAATAGGTGGTACAGTTTTGGATGACAGCTAGAGTTCCAAATTGAAAGTTACTACCATAAATGTATAGGTGGAAAAATAGTTTCCATGTTCCATGTTGAGGAAGTGTCACCATGGTATATAATAAGTGAAACAGGCAATAGAGGTGGAGTTGCATGAGGATGTTTCTTATGTGGAGGTTTCCATGCTAACCCAAGATAAGATATGCATGAGTTGTATGAGAAGAACATGATTCCTATGAGAATGTTTTGACATCACCATGAGATGAAGGCAACCATGTACATGCTAGAGGATGAGGTTCATGGGAAGTAACCATCTCAGCTTGCCTTGGATATTGGGGGCAAAATCCTAGTTAGGGGTTTATGGCTATGAGACCCTTTTCGGTTGAACATGCTTACTTATCATAAGTAAGTTCTTAAATCCTTAATTAAACCATTTGAGGTGCTTTTATATCATGTGAAAAACTTAAGTTTAAAGTTTAATCCAGTTTGAACATTATTTGTGCAAATTATGCAATTTTGAGCACATTTTGGACTTTTCTACAATTTATCCATATCTGAGGTTTTTCTTGCAATTTTTCACATTCTTCTGGTGCCTTATATGTTTTCTTATCATATAAAAAGCAACATAAAGTAAACCATATTTGATCCCTGAATACACAGTTTGATAACCCACTACTAATTCTTGCACTGGTAATTTAATAGTAATTTTTTAGTACTAATCAAAATTATACTAAAATATTCTAAACGTAAGCTTGTTGTTCCTCGGGACTCTTGCTTTCACCTTGGTTTAGTGGAGATACATTTATAGGGTTGAATTAGGGTTTATGATCTTATCGATGAACTACCTTTGAGGTGATAACTCGATGGTCCTCCTATTTGGTTGGGATATGATGGTTCTTCTAGTGAGAAGATAACTTATGGTGGTCCCTCGAAGTGTGAGGGTTGACAGTTTCCCCTCTTAAGGCCCTTGGGTCGGTGGTTCACCTAGGAGGGTTCTTAAAAGATTGTTTTCACTCTTGTGACCTAGGGAATCAACAAACGATGGTCACCATGTGTTGGAAACTGATGGACACCCTGGGAGGTCATCACCAATTGTCTAGCATACTCCCACGATCGATGGAGCCACTTCTTTTCATGGACATGTAATTTTATACCATGGAGATGTGGCAAACCTAGTAGGACACCTCATGCTTCTCTTCCTTCTTATCCATGAGCTTTATATACATCTCCTCTTGCACCCAAACGAACCCTTTGGGTGCCTATCTCTTATTTTCAGTCTAGAGATTCGTCTTCCCCTGCTTGGTAGAGAAGAAGATTCCCAAAGTAGAAGAAGGTGGAAGAACTTCCTACATGTGTGGCTTGATCTTGGTTCTACCCTCCTTTTGAGCTTGTGGAGCTTCCTTTGCTTGTTCTTGACCTAAGCAAGTAAGTTCTCCCCTCTTTCCTTCATTTCTCTTATTGTCCTACCTCCTTCCCCCTTCTTCTACGTCAAAACCATATGTTTCATGGTACAGCTTTCTCTAGAACCTAAATAACTCTTCCTTCTTACTTCCTTGACCTAGGGTTTGCTTTCATTTTTGAAGACTAATCTTGCTTGGCCGTTTCAAGTTCTATTCTAGGGTAGTCTTTCTCCTTTGATCGAGCTACCTTGTTGTTTAGAGATGCATCTTCTTCCTAGAGGCAATTTATATAAGTGTCTTCACATTTATTTCTTACTACTACCTTGAATGCTCATGTTTTTCCTCTAAAATGAGGTTCTAAGTATAAAGAAGCAACCCTTGACTATGGATTAAATTTAAGTGATGTTCGTGAGTAGTTTATTACCATGGATGGACCATAAACCTTGTAAACATACCTGGCTTGGTAAAAGAAACCATAGACCTTGCTTCCATATGAACAGATGATGGTTTTTTCTTAAAAAATGATGGTCATATTTAGGTTTTTTGAGATGTTTTCCTTCCTTTCTTGATAAATCGATGGCTTGGTTCTCTTGCTGTTTTCTTGGCCATGATGTGTCAATTGATGGTGGTTTCATAACTTTTGTTTTGTGTTCTTCCTTATGCTTACATTCGATGGTCATGTTTTCACCTCCAAAAATGGTGCTTTTTCTCTTCAAACAATGGGTTATACTTAGGGTTTTGAAGGTTGTTTTCTACCTTGTGTATAACTCGATGATATGTCTTCTTTCTAAAACTGATGGGTTAGCTTTTGTTGTTATTTTGCTGGTGTTTCTCATGTCAACCGATGGTTCTATCTTGTCACTTGGTAGTTTAGTTAGCCTATCAGTTGTTCTGTTGTGTGAATTAAGTACCTAAACACTTTAGTAATCAATCCAATTGTCATTCAAGATCAAACTCCTCTTCTAGATGAGTTTCTATGTGTGTGACCCTATAGGTCCCATATCATGTTAGCAGTGAATGTCCATGACTAGGTTATGACATCACAAGTAGAGAGTGGTGTTGTCAGAACCCGTTACACTAAATGAGATTATTCAAAACACAAAACACAATTACACATCAATAAAACACAAAGCCAGAAAATAGGGTAAATTCTATTTTTACTCCTTTGGTGCTCAACAGCTGATGGTATTTGTGCCCTAGTATGGCTTCAAATGATGGTTTCTTATTCCTTCACTAAATGATGGTTTTCTGTAATTTTTTGCCTTATTTTACTACATGTTGATGACAAACGATGGAGGAACTGGGTCTGATAGTTGATGTCCATTTTGGCCCATCAACTAATGGTCATTCTGGATCAAAGACTTGATGGTTTCATGACCTATGATCACCAACCGAATGCTCACCTGGATCATGACCTGATGGTCACAACTGATGATGAAACTGAGTGTCATAACTGATGGTAGTCCCAGACACCACAAACAATGGTGTTCCTGGACTCCACAACTGATGGTGATACTGGGCCTTACTTAATGATTCTTTTAGGTCATAATTCGATGATTTTTTTTGTTGAATGGTTCAAGGGTTTTTCTTGTATTTCTGATGGTTTTGCTTACTCAACATCTGATGGTTTTAAGTGGAACTCATGTTTTGATGGTTTGTCTTAAATGATGTAGGACCAATGGTTCAATGCTCATGTTTTGGTAGTCTAACCTTTGGCCTTGCTTTAATATAACCATATGGTTAAACCTTGTTCTATGCATAGATCCATACTTGGGGATAATATGGGATTTGATGGCAATGCTTTACCTTATGCATCTATGATCTGATGGGGATGTCATATGTTAGGATTGTGTTGAGTGCTAATTTTATAACTTCAATGTAACTCATCTTGTTGAACCAAACTCTAATGCAAATAGGTGAATATGGTTAATCATGCTTAGCTTCTTGGTATGCTAAATTATGGAGTATTCTTCCTAATGTTGTTGTAACCCTAATTTGTTAACTAGTGGTTACCATAGCCTTATGATTGATGCTTTCTTATGCTAAACATGTACACTATAAGTATGATGGTGGTCAATCATACCTATCCTTCTTGTATGTTGATATAATGAAGGAATTCTATTAATGCTAAGATAACCCTATAATGTTATCCTATGAACATCATTTATCTCTTTAATGCAATATCATGTTAAACCTATGAATTACATGTATGGTGATGTTTGTTGAGCATTATCATAAGGAATGAAAAAATAATGATGATCTCATAGAGAATGATGTGATGGTCATAATGACCTTTGGGCATGGTTGAGCCAGAATGAGGTGTAATCCTCTTCATGATGTGACCATGATTGGAACCCTAGAACAATGTGATAAGGAATTGTGTACTGTTGTGATATGATGAATAGTATGGTCTGAGTAGTGGCAACGAAATATTATCATGAGACATTGTGATTAAGAATTATATCTTATATATTCTATATCTTCTAGAGTTGTTACATATCTATGCTTGTTAGAAATGAAATAGGGTTTGGTTGTCCACTTGTTTGATGTAGCCTTAATTCACCCAATTAGAAATAACTAATCAAGTGAAACCCTAATCATGTAGTGCCCTGAGCCGTAGAACCATTTAGTGTCAAGACTTGTGAATGGGTAAATGAGTATTCCTATGGGAAACTCGGAGAACATACTTTTGAGTAAACATGTGGTGTCGGGAGTGTACATCCTTGTCATCCTAATTCCAATGTGATGGAGAACAACTACAGTCATGTCTCAGATATTGCATATGTGATTGTGTGATGCAGAAGTGAGAACAACTACAATTGTGCCTCTATGATATAGGTGTGTATAACCTGGTTTTGAGTGTTGTTCCCTTTATACCAAGGATGGGTTGATATTTTGAAGCTTGACTATATGTCACTGAAGACAACTTGACTGTTATGTCACTGTGTTTTCTCTTGTAGTGACCGAGGGTGGGAGATCTAAGGACGCTGATACTCCTAGATCGTGTATAGAACTAAATAGCACTTCGCAGTGGTCAGTTGGAGTTTGAGTGGTATACCACACTCTCCCCTGGGATTAATAAATGATGTAATACAACTGTATATCATATTTTTTTAGGGTTATAAACAATACTTCACATTGGATGATAACCCTTTATTTCTCTTTTCACATATCGATGAAATATAGTGCAATAAGATAAGTAGAAATGTTCTATTGTTAGATATACTTCTACAGTTGGTTATAATGTTAACTATCTTACATTATTAACTATGCTTACATTGCTAGTGATGCCTAAGTAATTATAGATGCCTAAATTGCTAATCATGATTATGTAGATAGTTGTGCTTATGCTATTAGGTCTAGTTATAATGTGGATATGCTCAACATGTTAGATATGCTAATATTGTTAGCTATACTTATGTTTCTTGACTTATTCATGATGTTAAGATGATTATGCTTCTAGACTACTTATACTATTAGCAAGGTATATGATGATAGTCAAGCTAATGATGATAGTTGTTATCTGCCACTTTATGTATCTTGTTAATCATATCCCTTGTTATGCCCTATATTTTTAACATGCTTAGTCTGATTAAATTGTTCAACTACTTAACTTTCTATAATCAATAAATATTGTTGAGAGTTATACCTCTCACTGGGACATTGGTCTCACCTCATGGGTCACCACATCTTTTTGGGTGATCGACAGTAGCGGCAACGGACCCATGGAAATGAGGAGGAGCTATGGTAATGGACATTAAAGAAAGTTGTTAGATGTCTAGTGTGTCCTAGAGTCGTCATTGTACTCTCAGGTTTGTGCGGGAAAGTTTGTATACAATGTTTTGATTGAATAGAGCTTTTGGTAGCATGTTATATGCTTGCATGTGTGGTCTATGTAGATTATGATCTATTGTATGTACATGTTGTGGTTGAGGCCACAGTCTAATTTGTAAAAGATGTGTGTAATAATATGAATATATGAATGATGTTGGACTTATATGAAAATGTATTTGAGCATGTTAGTGATCCTGAAATCGGTTTTACTTTACCCTATTTTTTTGGTAATCTGGATTGTTAGTAGTTGATCACATGCTTTGTTTAGAGTAATATTGCATAGTGTGATAGGTTCTCACACCTAGTAAATTATTTATTATTAGATTTGTAATAAATAATCATCCTTGATCCTTGTGGGTATATTGATTGGATATTATCGATTGGAACATGTACTAGATTCTAGATTATATTTTTGAGCTATTGAATTTCCCTATTGAATTTCATTCAATAGAATTTTTTAAAAAGTGGTGAACCCATTTTTTTAGCTTTGTCCCTCTATTGAAGGTCACCAAAAAAAGTTTGAATCTTAGATATTGTGGAACAATTGAATAAAATGATTGGTTTTGACTTTTTCACAAAAATTTGAATATTGGATAAGATATTTGGCTCACTAGATTGGGTGGGTCATATCCCCAACCCTACGTAGTGGATAATAGACATAGAGAACCCAATACAATTATCCCCATAGGAGAAAGTGTCATTCTCTCATAGAGGAGAGAACGCTAGGCATCTGGCCCAAGCAAAGACAAAATATTAGATTTCTTGTTCCGTTGGATAAATAGTTTCATTTTCAATAATTTAATATATTGATATTAGTTTAAAGAATCTCTTTATTGATTTTAGTTACCAATTTGAATTACTATATCATTTTGAAACTTTCATGGTAACTAGACCCTGTTCTTGTTCTTATCATAGTTAACCAAGCAAACATGCATATATTTCATTACATATATATTTATTTAAATATCTCAATAATTGGATTATATCCCTTCTTAGAGTAAATGAATGGTTTCATCCCCTTTGGGAAATGAACAGGTGGTACACAGAAGAACTAGAAGAGACATGCAAGAGCTATCCCATTTTTAAGAGTATATAAGACTTATTTGTGTTCTTACCTTATAGTTCTATGAATAAGCTTCGTCGACTTACATGTAAAGGATGATTGTAAAAATATTTGTTTATATATTTTGATACAATTATGTAAATATTTGGTCAAATTATTGGGTCTTTACGATATCTAATTTATATGCTAAGAAGTAGATAAGCTTATTTATATAACATATGTACCTCAAATGTAGATCTATATCCCCTGCTTCTTGTTCTTCGGTTCCTCAAGGTAGAGAGGATAGTTTCTCTTCAAATGTCTAAGCTGGTGACAATGGTGACAGTTGCCTTCCTTCTCCACTACTCCTTTTGCTTAAAGTACGATGACTTTGGGCCTATCTTGGAACCTTTCTTGGCTTTTCCTTTGTTGTCGAAGTTTATTTTTCCTTTATGACCATTGACAAAAAAATAGTCTTGTCTTTCATTTGCACCACCATTTTTCTCAACATGCCAATAAGCTCTAAAAATGACTTGATAAAATTATTCATGTTATATTCCATGAAATGTTTTATATGAATCTAGAAATGATTATAGAAGGACATCTATGAAAAATTTTGGATCGAAGGGAATCCAAATATTTCAAGAGTTTTCATGTACCCAATCATCTTGAGTACATGAGGTCCAACTAGATCACCCTCCATCATCTTTCACTTAAATAGAGCATGGGGACATCATACCTCACATTCCATGGTTGTTGATACAAGTTCTTGAGATGTGTTATCCTCTCAATAACATTCCTTTTCTCATGTTACTTTTGAAGCTCATGATTCATGGAGAAAATAATAAGGAAATGTTTCGTGTGAGCTTCCATTTCCTACCTAGGTGCATTTGGAGTGAGCTCATTAGGTAGTAGTGTGTCTAGGACATAGATATTGCACTCATGTGTGTGAACAATTCTTAGTGTCCTAAAGCAGTCATTGAAGTTATTCCCATTTCATTTTCTTTTTTCAAGTATTGCTCATAGTGATAAAGGATTGATTGTGTTTTTCATTGATCTAGATTAAAAAATGCATGATTCATTAACTTGATTTGGAAATTGAATTTTGTTTCAAAAATATGATTTTGATAAAATTAATTTGGACTTTAATTAATTATGATATCACTATTTTATTTTGCCCATTAATATCCCTTAGTATTAATTTATAAGTCCTTCATCGTAGATTCTTCTAGGGATACGCGATATGTATGCCACTAAATTATGATTTAGCTTTGGCAGATCACCTACAGCTTGACTTATTTAGATAGGGAATGTTTTTTATTTGTGTCTAATGTGTCTTTTATAGATCTTTGCACAATTTTTTTCCATAAACATCTGTATGATTCTAGGAGCTTAACCCTATTAATGTCACCTAGTTAAGTCAGACTCAAAATCCACTACAATAGAATATGCACCCTGCTTTGGCAGACCCACATGATATTTCTCACGCATCCACAAGATATATAGTAAACCATGCTTGGACTTTCTACACTTTGTGCATAAACCTTTTCATGTGTACTTCTTATTAGAAAGCATCTAAGACATAATATTTAATTTGAGGGTTTTTTAAATATTTTACATATACATATCCATACAACACACACTTATAATATGTAACATGTAAACATTATACAAATAATACACAATCATACATATATAAAAGATCAATTTGTTATGGCTGCACTAATTTAATCCTTCTGGAGACTCAAAGGATTACCATAAACATAAGCCTATTGCATAATATGCATATTCAACCTACATTTGTATAGCACTGCAACCCCATGGACCTTTGATCTTCATGGTTGCCTTGTCATGCCAAGTCCTCCAAAGGTTGTTATATTGCTATCTATATTACATAATTTGTAGAAACCTCGAGTTACCTTCAATGGGAGTTAGAAGGAATACAAAACCATTACATGTGGAACAAAAAAAGGAGGCTCGATATGCAATCCATATACTTAACATCCAAAAAAGGTTCCATCCATATTAACCAACAGAATGGTATTTGGACATAACCATACACACATCTACCAAACGAAACATTTTTTATCATGATATGTATGAATTATAGATACATCACACTTTATATATATATATCCTATGAGATTATGTGAAGTTAAAATGATATATATGTTAACAATTTATCTTTCACATCATATGTAACGTAAAAAATGGTATACATGGAAACACATTAAAATACATTTCAATCCCAGACATAACATAGATTGATGTGACTCTGATGCCACAATTGGAAATTTATAAAGAGAACATAGCGGCAAGTGATGCAAAACCAGTAATCAATAACTTTTGAGTCTTTCCACATTTCCATCCATGGCACTCGTCAACATCAATATAGTGGGAAGGAAGGTTGTGAGTTTATACCTTTTTCATGGAGTAGATACTACATCAAAGCTCACAAGAACGGGGAAGGAAGATGGTGTCAAATAAGATCTCCCTAAATGGTACTCCACATCTCTATAACATCTACATGGATGATAGGGAACTCCACGCTACACTCCAAGAGTTGGTGTGGAAGGAGTTTCCTTTCTAATAAGAACGTGCTAGCACTGCAAAACCTATACTCTCCCTTTCTTTCATTGTTGATAATGATGGCTTGTCAAAGTCCTATCAAAGGTCACACCATTTTCTCATTATAGTTTCCTCTAAAGAGTTGTCAAAAGGTCTCAAACACATGTATGTCAAAACCCTAGCCGTCATAGCCTATATATTTGGAAGATAGGGAGCATGGTTTATAATAGAACCTAGGGAAATGAAAAGCCATATTAGTTGTTTTTCAATAGCCACTCCTGGACATCCTAGTATGACAACCAAACTCGATCTGGTTGGCTAAAATCTACATCCATCCTAGCTGCTAGGCAGAGCTTGGTCAGTCGGCCATGTCTGGTGTGGCTGATGGACACATTCTAGTCTATCAACCAAACTATATATTTGGGGGATCATCCTGGTTCAGCAGGATGTTGGACACCATACAGTCAGTCAACCAAACTATTTGGTCGGACAATCAACTAGGTTTAGCTGGTTCTTTTAGAAATTAAATAATCATTTACCTATCATTGTGCTCCTCTTCCTTATGCATTCTTTTGCATTTGACCTCTAGGCTCCAATGCATTGGTAGTGATATCAGTAAACAAATTATTATTTCAATAACAATGATGGGTATTTAGAAAGACTTCATTGTCACTGAAATATTTGAGAACAAGTTCAACTTAGAAATGTGATTAGTGTTACAATGGCCATATAAACACTTTGTCATAGATATCAAAGATTGAAACTGAGGCATGAAATGTCATCATGTTATTACTCAATCTATGGTTCTTGAACTAGAGTAGACTATTCATGATATTGTGAGCAAAAACTCATATATTGACTCACATGAGCATGGCTATGTATTTCCGTAGTCTCACTTATCGAGTTCCCGAAACATGACTCCAAAATAGGGAAAAATGTCAACTACATCACTGAAAGTAATCCACAAATGCTACAATGTACCCAATCACCACCTTTTTAGCAACCTTTGTTTTAGATATTGACACGATTTTACTGTGTGTATAACGCAACTGCACGCGTCAATGTAGTATAGGCCCTTGTGAGGCCCGAGTCAAACTTAGGGACACTAAATTATTGGTAGACTACTACTAACTACTCGCAATCAGCTAGACCAATAAAAAGGTTATGAGGGTTGTTGTGAAATAAAAGAAAATAAAATAAAATAAAACAAAACAATCAATTAAGTGTTTAGTTTAATCAATTCAAATGGAGATCTTTAGGATTGCGGTTTCACCGCGGGTTTTCATTGTATGAATTTTCACATAATTAATCAGATTCACCTCTCAATCTGGGTAGTGGCATGTAGTCAAAACTGTCCACTGTTGTGGTACAATTCACTACCTATTTCTAGGTTGGTTCCACCGTCGTAGTAACCTATACCCTAAACTAGGTGCATTAGAATCGACCTCTGGATTTCCACCATTAACCGTACATCACCTTATTCAAGGGATTTGTTAATTAATGTAAATTTCGTCTCTTTTCAACCGTTAATTCTTCTTTCAAAGTAATTAAAGGCATTCGATTATCATTATGGTGATCAGGCATAATAATATAATTGAGAAAACGAAATCACACCACATATTTAAGAGAAAAATTATAAATTACTATGATAAAAACATCATACAATGCTTCCCCGGGCTACTCCCGGTCCTAAAGATAAAGGGGATTAGCCCCGCATGTTCATCTCAGAGCAAGACATGGTTGAAGAAAGGGGAAACATGGAGAAAAAAGTGAATAAGTAGTGAAACCCCTGAACGGAGAAGATCCAAGCATTCCTCGGCGTAGAATGTGCGATCTACAGCCTTTCGGCGGTGGAAAACGTCTTCTTCGGCTTCCGGAATGGCTGGGGCGTGCTTCTGGGCTCCGTTCTTCTCTCCACACCTTCTCGGGACATCTGCAGCGGCTAATGACGTGATACCCTACTCTTGGCCGCCGTCATTAGGTATAATCACCGAGTTAGGTTGCAAAAATATTACAACCATTGTATTAGAGCCGATCTGAAACAAACTTTAATTTGACGGCATCGATACCATCGACACGGGTCGATGGTATCGACCCCTCACGATATCGACAAGCCTTCTTTCTTTTCTATCATTGCGCCTGTTGCTAGCTCGATACCATCGATGCGGGTCGATGGTATCGACTTCCTTTAACATTGGTTTTATCCCTTTTCCTTTGCTAAAGCTACACGTGTCGATAGTATCGACTTTGGGGTCGATAGTATCGACTGGCTGGTCACCAGCAACCTGATGGTATGTCGCTACCATCGACTTCCCTGTCAATGGTATTGACTCTGTGCTGCTCCTTGCGGCTGCCTGCATGTGGATGTGTCGATAGTATCAACTGCTGTCGATGGTATCGATAGCAGCAGATATGTGTTTTTCCTGAAATTGCAAAACAAAACCACATCAGCCGAGATAAAACCTATTATTGTAATCATTTATGCTCAAAATAGTAAAATGAGAGAGAATTGACACTGAGAAGGATCATAGACTAAAGCAAGTGAATTATGTAATATTAACCACCAAAAAGACCAATACACGCATCAAACACAAGTAAAACAAGTCTATAAATGCGAATCAAAATCATCGCATCAAACTCCCCTAAGCTTGAACATTGCTCATCCTCGAGCAACAAAACTCTAAAATAGAATTGCGAGGGTCAACTAAAGATAGATTATCACAACATACATCACCATATGATCCCCGCCAGACATTCACATTCCGGCCCTCACTAACCACAGAATGATAATTACCCTAAAGGTGACAAAAATCATCCATAAAAGATATCTACCTCAAAATTTATGAACACTATCACATAAGGAAGTTAACATAATAAAATTCTCCGGTACAGACTCAGTGCATCTTGTGATCTTCTATACTACGTTGCTCTTCCTAACTACCATCTACATGGAAGCAGCTCTCCTAGTCTTAATGAGTGAGGAGAAAATCATGGTGGCCTACCAATTCGAGCAACGGGTGGATGGACTGGGTGGCTTGTGGAAGAAATGGAAGCATTATACGGTTTTAAAATGCACAAAAGCCATAATGACCTAAATGATGCATATGCAAATGAAAATGCCCTAATGTCTACATTTGGGTGGAATGATGCATGCACTTTCATTCCATCTCAAGGTGAGATGAAATATCTAAGAAACTACACCATGTGCTTATTCTTATTAGTATGCAAGTGAGAACATGTTCCATTCTCCCTCTCATTCCTAATTGCTTCTCAATACTCTCTTTTTTCTTTTCTTTTCTTTTTCGAAACTTTTTTTTCAATTTTTTTAAACCCTTATTTTCATAGCTGACAATGAATTATTTGTCAGGCTCACTTATTGCTGCATAACTTATACATTTGAAGCATTCAGAAGGTATGGAACAAGTTCATCACCTTTTATGTTCAGAAGATATAAGATGCATGATGTACTATATGCACAAAGATGTGAATGCAGCTACAAAATGATAGTTATGCAACTACATGACACGCACTTCAGGATAATGTGCATGTATAGCTATTCTATCTTTTCTTTCTTTTTTCATGCAAAAATATGTGAAAATAGCTGCAATGCAAGACCTATCTACATGGGATGAAATCAACGAGATGAAAACCGTAATGTACTTCCAGTTCTTATGGTGGGGTATGAAAACAATGGAGTGGATAGATCACAAGATTAATTGACTCAACCTTTGGAAAATATTATGTGTCCCTCCTTACTGACCTGTGTAGTAATTAAGAGGTTTCTCTCTCTTATTTCAAATTAAGGTCTCATTATCATTTGGTCAGTTTTTTCTCAAACAACCAGTTCCGTCCACTTTTCATGAACCATAAGAATGTACAGTTGTGATTTCTTGTTATAGAGTTGACCAACCCAATCATTTTCTTAAGTTATGTGCTCAAAATTAAACAACACAAGCTTGCAAAAACACTAAAAATTTTAAATATGCCCCTGATTCCCATGCACAAGCAACGAGATGAAACATGACTTTAGACATCCACAATTACACTAGATAGAGTGTGGATCCTACAAACAAACTAATAACTAAGAAAAATAATTGACAAAAGACAAAGCAATAAAAACTAGGAAAAATAAAGGAAAACTAGGAAAAATAAAGGATAGAAAATGTTCCAACTATCCCCCTAAGCTTGAATTCGACTATGGCTTCATAGTCAAAAACAACCTTAAAAGGTGGAACAGTGATACCGATCATTCTTCAGTAGGAGGGGGTACTGTGGAGCCGAGGGGTCCCAAGATGGGTATTGCCCCTGGAAGCTCAAATCATACTGGGGCATTGGTGGAGGTTGTGGATACCCCCAAAATAATTCTGGCTCCAGTAATTGTCGTAGAAGGGCTATTGTTGCATCTCCATCCTGTGCAACCTGTCATGGATGTTTTGTTGGTTGTCGAGGAGGAGGCGCTCAGTATCGAAAATGGCCCTCTAGTTATCTAACACCCAGTTCGTTGTATCCTGAATATTGGCGTATGAAGCTGTATGTTGC
This sequence comes from Alisma plantago-aquatica, assembly GCA_963693085.1. Taxonomy (NCBI): domain Eukaryota; kingdom Viridiplantae; phylum Streptophyta; class Magnoliopsida; order Alismatales; family Alismataceae; genus Alisma; species Alisma plantago-aquatica. Next base: position 1,241,791,653 of record OY856412.1, read on the forward strand.
TGCTACGTCTGATGAATCTCCTATAGCATTGAGTACATCCCTTGCATGGAGTAGGCATCCTCTTCTTGATGAGAGGGCGGAGGTGGCGGAGGCTGTGAAGATGAAGATGCACCCGGATGCATGCGGGGGCGCTTCCGGGCTGCCACTCGTGCGTGAAGAGGAGTGAAAGCCTCCTCTTCCTCTTCATGCTCATCGCCTTCATCATTGTTGTCATCATCACCTCCGTCTTCATCAGAGTCGTTGATGGCAATGACAGGCCATCAGAAATGTTGAGCTCCCTCAATGTTGAAGACGGGGTCTGGAAGCGAACATTCTTGATATGCTTGATTGACATGGCAATGTGCATATGCCAAGCCATCACAAAGCAGGATGAGGTTGGAGTGGTGCAGATGTTGCAGGTTGACCTTGCTCCTATTGGAAAGAGGAGTAAACTGCGAGATATCCAACCCAAGATAGATGGACAATGGTGTGATGAGCCCTCCAAAATGGATAGGATCTTTCCTCGTACTCCTTTTCATGGCCACCACGCACGTCAAGAAGAACGCACCCCAATTGCACTCCTTACGCTTCAGCAATTTGTGCAGGAAGAACAAATCCGTCTCTTCAAACTTGCTGAGAGACAAGTCGCCGCGAGTGAACAGCGTGGTGCAGAGCATGCGGTGCAGAATCCACACAAACGGATGCTCAAAGTCAGCAACTGCAGCGTTATGGTAGCTGACGGATTTGCCCAGGGGCACAATCATGAGCTAGGTGAAGATATCATCGTAGTCTGTCCTGTTGTCTGGCCGCCGGTGCTAGTAAGCGTCATGATACCAGTTGTACACCGAATTGAACTGGTCAAGGGTAATGGTGTAGTTTTTATTGAAGAGTCTGAACGACACCCGCCCTTTCTTCCATTCTCTGTCGGTGGCGATCAAGTCATTGGGCAACACATTGATGTCCAATGATGCCATGAACTCTGCCACGATTTCCTTGTAAGTCGGCCACTCGCCGAAGAATGGCTGGCCGTCGGTGTGGAACTCCAACTTGTCGGGCCTCCTGGTTGTGTGTCTCGCCTGCCCCTTCAAGACGTAGGCGAGATTTGGCTCAAACCCGAGGTAACGAACCATGTCCCGGTCGACATAGCACGTGGGCTCAATCTTTCTCTTCATCAGTTCCTCATAGACCTTCCGGACCTCCGCGAAAGGGTGGACAATCCTCAGACGAGGAATAGATGCAGTAGGTGGAGGAATGAACTCAGGGATCTCCATAGGATCCGCCTGTAAAGAAGATGCACCAGTTGTACGTGCCATCATCGCCGAGAAAGAAGGAATAGAAGATGGAGCTTGGTGAAGGTCGGAGAAGACAATCTCCGCTCAGTGAAGGCTCGAGGAAGATCACGCTCCTTGGATGCTCGTGGCAGGCCTCCGGTCGCACAGCACAGCACAAAGCACAAGTAGGGGGAAAAGACTCTGAAGGTGTGACGTCATATGACAATCATCCCTCCCTTTTATAACCACAACCATCGTTGTTGTGCACCCGTTGATACCATCAACGCAATTCGATGGTATTGACACCTGTAGTACAATCCGGTCTTCCGCTAGTATCGATGGTTGTCGATAGCCTGATGTGGGGGCCCGGATCGATGATGCGTCGATACCATCGACGGATGTCGATGGTATCGACCCATCCCACGGATCGACTTCCTTGATGTAGCGATCGTTGTTGATTTCCTCTCGTGGATCGGTGACGTGTCGCGTCGATACCATCGACGCGGGTCGATAGTATCGACTCTGCTTAGGGCAAACAACCTCGCGAGGCCCGGCCTCCGCTTTCTTCCTGTACCGGGTCGATACCATCGACAGGCCCGTCGATGGTATCGACTTCACTGAGACAAATTTCATCTGAATATCTTTAGGGATCTCACGAGTATCGACACCCATGTCGATACTATCGACCCCGTTCTGGCGATTTCCTAGGCATTACTGATGGTAGGTCAATACCATCGATGAGGTCGTCGATAGTATCGACTCAGAGAAATTTTTGCAGTCGCCTAACTGTGCCCATGTCGATACCATCGACATAAGGGTCGATAGTATCGACCCTGCCTCAGTCCTACACATTGAACAAACGATCAACGTATCTTTTTTACACTAAAAACAAAATCGAATCAAACTAACTTACAAATGTGAAAGAAACTAAACAAAACTACCAATGGCTGGGTTGCCTCCCAACAAGCACCCTTATTTAACATCTTAGGCTAGACGAAATCAATCTCCTCATTTATCTGTAAGTGCAATGAGTTGGACCTCATGCACTTTCCTCGTGTAATCCTCACTAAAGTACAACTTCAATCGCTGTCCATTAACCAAAAATGTTGTCTCACCATCACGCACCATGATTGCTCCATGTGGTATGACCTCCTCTACAATGAAAGGTCCACACCATCGGGATTTCAATTTCCCGGGATGCATCTTCAACCTTGAGTTGAACAAGAGCACACGATCTCCCTTCTTGAAGACACGCATTTGAATGTGTCGATCGTGAATCAGCTTCGTTCGCTCCTTGTAAATCTGTGAGCTTTCATAGGCATTCATCCTCAGCTCATCAAGTTCATTCAGCTCCAATAAGTGTTTCTTACCTACTTCATCATAGTTCAAATTCAGCTTCCTTAGCGCCTAGTGCTCCTTATGCTCCAATTCCACCGGCAAATGGCAGGCCCGACCATAAGCCAACCTAAAAGGCGTAGTGCCTATATCTGTCTTAAATGTCATCCTATACGCCCATAAAACGTCTGGTAGCAAGGTACTCCAGTTCTTTCTCGTCGAAGCCACAGTGCGCTCCAAGATCTTCTTAATCTCTCTATTGGAGACTTCCACTTCCCCCTGTGTATGCGGGTGGTATGGGGTACAAATGTTGTGCTTTACCGCGTACTTTCTCAACAATACAGTGAACTTCTAATTTCTGAAGTGAGTACCTCCATCACTAATAATCATCCTCGGTATGCCAAATCTGCAAAAAATATAGTCCTTGACAAACCTGCACACTACAGCAGCATCATTAGTCCTAGTGGGTATTGCCTCTACCCACTTCGATACATAGTCAACAACTAATAGAATGTACAAGTTAGAGTTGGAGGACACAAAGGGTCCCATAAAATCAATACCCCACAGATCAAACACCTCAAATTCTTGAAATATATTGAGGGGCATTTCCTGTCACTTTGAAATGTTACCTGCCCGTTGCCAGGAATCGCATTGCCGCACATAGTCATATGCGTCCCGGAACAAAGTAGGCCAGTAAAGGTCGTTCTCAAGTACCTTGGCCACCGTTCTGGAACTAGCATGGTGTCCACCAGTCGGTAAAGTATGGCAATGATGAAGGACACTTTCATATTCCACCTCCGGTACACACCTGTGCAACACACCATCCCTGCATTGCTTCAACAGAATGGGGTCATCCCAGAAATAATATCGTAAAGAGTGGAAATTTTTCTTTTTCTCTTGGTATGTCCAATCATCTGGGATAATTTTGTAGGCAAGATAATTAACAATATAAGAGAACCATGGATCTTTAGATTTAACAGAAAGAAGTTTCTCATCGGGGAATGTCTCGGTAATGGGTATATGAATATCCTTCTTGTCTACCCTTTCCAACCTAGACAAATGGTCCGCAACCACATTTTCTATGCCCGTCTTATCTTTGATTTCAATATCAAATTCCTGTAATAGTAAGATCCACCTAATAAATCTAGGTTTGGCATCTTTCTTTTCCATCAAATACTTTATGGCAGCGTGGTCTGTCCATACCATGACTTTAGATCCTACAAGATATTGCTAGAATTTTTCAAAAGCAAAAACAACGATGAGAAGCTCTTTTTCAGTCGTCGTGTAATTCAGTTGTGCTTCATTTAAGGTTTTGGACGCATAGAAAATCACAACGGGTTTTTTGTCCACACATTGTCCTAAAATTGCCCCAACTGCGAAATCCGAAGCATCGCACATCAATTCAAACGGATTTGTCCAGTCTGGTGTTTGTACAACCGGAGCAGAAATTAATTTCTCTTTAAGCACATTAAATGCATGCAAACATTTCTCATTAAAATCAAAGACCGCATCTTTCTCCAATAGCTCAGATAATGGTTTAGCGATTTTTGAGAAATCTTTTATAAAGCAGCGATAAAACCCGGCGTGACCTAGAAAACTCCGTACCCCTTTTACCAAATTTGGTGGGGTAATTTGGAAATAACTTCAATCTTCACCGGATCTACATCCAACCCCTTGCTAAACACTTTATGTCCAAGCACGATCCCTTCACTAACCATCATATGGCATTTCTCCTAATTGAGAACTAAGTGTGTGTCCTCACATCGTTGCAAAACCTTATCCAAATTGTATAAACATTCATCGAAAGATGCACCATAGATGGAGAAATCATCCATAAAGACCTCCAAACATCGTTCAACCATATCAGAGAAAATGGAAAGCATGCAACGCTAAAAAGTTGCTGGTGCGTTACACAAACCAAAGGGCATACGGCGGTATGCAAATGTTCCATAAGGACAAGTGAAGGTGGACTTCTCTTGGTCCTTAGGATCAATGGAAATCTGATTGTAGCCTGAATAACCATCGAGAAAACAAAAATGAGATCGACATGCTAATCACTCTAAAATCTGATCAATGAATGGGAGAGGGAAATGGTCCTTAAGCGTAGCAGCATTTAATCTACGGTAGTATATACATACATGCCACCCAGTTACCAGACGGGTCGTGACTGGCTCATTCAATAGATTATTAGTAATAGTAATTCCCCCCTTTTTAGGGACTACCTGTGTAGGACTCACCCACATCGAGTCAGATATAGCGTAGATGATACCTACTGAAAGGAGTTTGATCACCTCCTCCTTGACGACCTCCATCATGCTTGGATTTAGTCGGTGCTGTGGCTGAATTACATGTTTGGCTCCCTCCTCGAGCCGAATCTTGTGCTGGCACAAAGTAGGGGAGATCCCCTTTATGTCCGCGATTGACCAACTGAATGCACCTCGGTGGTTCTTCAGCACAATCAACAGTTGATCCTCCTCCTCGGCACTCAGATATGCCGAGATAATCACTGGTAGCTTTTCACCCTCAGCTAGAAATGCATATTTCAAATGAGGTGGCAGTGGCTTCAATTCTAAATCTGGCGGGCTGATCAAGGTTGACTGAAGTGGTGGTGGGAGTTCTCCAAGATCTTCATAGTACCTAGCATAAAAGCATGGAAGCACCTGAAGCATCTTGACGCACTCTTGTAGTGACTTGCTTTTCATCCACTCATGCATTATATTAACTAGGCAGGCTTCAAGAGGTAGTTCTGGATATGCATTGAAAACAAAACTTGCTATGGCCTCATCTTCAATAGAAGGAGGGATGTCCTCCTCTTCATCATTGGGAAAACCCACAGCCTTGGTAAGAGAAACGACTTTGGTTTGTTCCATAATGTCTACAGCCAGTGTCCCCTTCTCCACCTTAGTCATTACATGAGCCATATCTAGAAATGGCTTCCCTAGACAAATAGAAATATTCTGATCAAAGTGCTTCATCATGCGGCATTGCTCCTTTGCTTTAGATTGTGTTGTGCTTGAGGGCATGACCATTTCAAACCGATCATCAGCGATATCCAAGGTCAAACGGCCTCTTCCCATCTCAAGTATCATATCTGCAGTGGCTTGGAAGGGTCGTCCAAGGAGTAACTCATTTCCTTGCTCGTCCTGCATTTCCATTACAACAAAGTCTGCTGGAAATACAAACCGATCAACTTTCACCAACACGTCCTCACAAATGTCGTATGACTTCACCATGGAATTGTCCGCTAACTGAATTGTCATATTTCTTGGCCTTGATTCTTTCAAACCCAGCTTCTTGAACGTAGAGAGAGGCATCAGATTTATACTTGCCCCGGAATCACACAGTGCTTCGTCGAATTTCACTTTACCAATGTAACAGGAAATATTGAAGCAACTCGGATCCTGCCTTTTTGGTGGCAATGTGCCCATGATGAAAGCACTCACCTGTTCCTTAAGAACCACAACCTCAGTATCTGGGATTTTCCTCTTCTTTGTAATGATGTCTTTAAGAAACTTGCCGTAAGAGGGAATCTACTCTATTGCCTCTAACAATGGAATGTTGACAGAAGGCTTTCTAAAGCTATCTAGAAATTTCTTGAACTGAGCGTCCACTTTCTTGGCATTCACGCTATTGGAATATGGGACCGGGACATTCTGTGCCCTCTGATGTGGCGGCACATATGGCGTCCTCTTCTGTGTATCCTCCTCAACAATGACGGGTTCTGTTGTGACATTCTCCACCACATCCTCTATCGGCTCGGTGATTGGAATCGGAACCTCCTCTGTGGCCTCACCTATGGTTTCTGACTGGGGTTTGCTTGGGTCATTGACCCTGGGGTTTAAAATTTTCTTACCGATCCGTAGCAAAATTGCCTTGGCCTGTTGGCTTCCTCCTGGAATGTTTGTATTACCTGGAAAGCCTTGCTGCGTTGGCTTCTTCAAATTTGCTATTTCAGCTGCCATCTGTGCCAAAGATGTCTCTATCGTCCTCATTTGAGCCCCATGGCTTTGTAGGGTCTGCCCAAATTGATTCATAAATTCCCCTTGTTGCTTTATCTGCTGGCCAAACATGCTCATTAGTTCTTGATTCTGCTTCATAACTTGGTTGAGCAACTCATTGCTCTTATCTTCTGGCGCCGGTTGGGGTTTTGCATCAGGGTCCTGCAAGAAATTATTTGGGTCTTTCCAGGAGAATTTCTTGTCTTTCCTCCACGAGTAATCATTGTTTATGTACCCCTGTTGTTGGTGCATAAATTTCACTTGAGCTTCATCCTAGGATTATGTATCTTCTTTTGCAAGTAGTTTCTTGGCGAGAAGGTCCATCTTCTCATTTAGCTCTTTGATGGCCTTTGACTCACCTACAACCCGAACATGCTCTACGGTGTCTCTGTCGCCCCAAGATTGCTTCTTAGCCATGTTCTTCAAAATTTTCCAACACCTCGTGCATGTGTTGTTTAAGAAGAAACCTGAACCTGTGGAATCTAAGTTGCTTCTATCATGCTCGGAAAGAGCAAAATAGAAGATTTTGACCTACTTCTCCTTGTCGAGCCCATGAAGCGGGCACCTCCTTAGCATGATCTGAAACCAATCCCAGGTCTCGGAGTAAGTCTCCCCTGCCTTCTGGATGAAATTATGGATCTTCCAGACCAAATCGTTGGTCTTCTCGGGCGGAAAGAACCTCTCGAAGAACACCTCGACCATATGATCCCACGATTCCACATACTCATCATCAAGATTATGTAGCCATTCTCGTGCATTTCCCACCAGAGAGCTGGGGAACAGCTTCAAGTACTCTTTCTCTTGTGGAAACCTGTCTATCTTGGTCATGTCACAGTTCTCCACAAACTGGCTAATGTGAGTCACCGGGTCTTTGTTTTTTAGCCCGTGAAATGCATTTGATTTGACCAAATTTATTAGGCCTGGATCGATGTTATAGTTGGGAATGTTGATCGCCTGCCTCTTGATCGGCCCTTTAGATGCAGATGCCGAAGACGCCTTGATCTTCTCCCATATTGTCTGCTCTTATGCCACGACTTCTTGTTCTGAGTCAGAATCAATTTCGTCTGATTGGTCTTGAATATAGTTCTGCTCGTCGTCTGGTCCCGACAGTGGAACCTCTGGTGATTGCTGCGTGTAGTCAGTGCTACGTGTCCTCACCATGCACCAATACCTGCAAAATAATAATTTAGGTTCAGTACCGTGCTAGACAATTTCTAAGAATGAATGATAAACTATGAATTTCAAAAATGATAATAAAATAATAAAAATAAAAATAAAAATGTGGCCTAGAGTGGCCGCTCGCAGCACTCGTATTGCCGACAATTGTCGTGTCCCCGGCAATGGTGCCAAAAACTTGACATGATTTTACTGTGTGTATAACGCAAGTGCACGCGTCAATGTAGTATAGGCCCTTGTGAGGCCCGAGTCAAACTCAGGGACACTAAATTATTGGTAGACTACTACTAACTACTCGCAATCAGCTAGACCAATAAAAAATTTATGAGGGTTGTTGTGAAATAAAATAAAATAAAATAAAACAATCGATTGAGTGTTTAGTTTAATCAATTCAAATGTAGATCTTTAGGATTAAGGTTTCACCGCGAGTTTTCATTGTATGAATTTTCACATAGTTAATCAGATTCACCTCTCAATCCAGGTAGTGGCCTGTAGTCAGAACTGTCCACTGTCGTGGTACAATTCACTACCTATGTCTAGGTCATTTCCACCATCGTAGTAACCTATACCCTAAACTAGGTGCATTAGAATCGACCTCTGGGTTTCCAGCATTAACCGTACATCACCTTGTTTAAGGGATTTGTTAATTAATGTGAATTTCGTCACTTTTCAACCGTTAATTCTTCTTTCAAAGTAATTAAAGGCATTAGATTATCATTATGGTGATCAACCATAACAATATAATTGAGAAAATGAAATCATACCACAGATTTAAGAGACAAATTATAAATTACTATGATAAAAACATCATACAATGCTTCCCCGGGCTACTCCCGATCCTAAAGATAAAGGGGATTAACCATGCATGTTCATCTCAGAGCAAGACATGGTTGAAGAAAGGGGAAACATGGAGAAAACGTGAATAAGTAGTGAAAGCCCTGAACGGAGAAGATCCAAGCGTTCCTCGACGTAGAATGTGTGATCTACAGCCTTTCGGCGGTGGAAAACGTCTTCTTCAGCTTCCGGAACGGCTGGGGCGTGCTTATGGGCTCCGTTCTTCTCTCCACACCTTCTTGGGACGTGTGCAGTAGCTAATGACGTGATACCCTACTCTTGGCTTCCGTCATTAGGTATAATCACCGAGTTAGGTTGCAAAAATATCACAACCGTTGGATTAGAGCCGATCTGAAACAAACTTTAATCTGATGGCCGACGCAGGTCGATGGTATCGACCCCTCACGATATCGGCAAGCCTTCTTTCTTTTCTGTCGTTGTGCCTACTGCTGGCTCGATACCATCGACGCGGGTCGATGGTATCGACTTCCTTTAACGTCAGTTTTATCCCTTTTCCATCACTGAAGCTACACGTGTCGATAGTATCGACTAGTTGGTCGCCAGAAACCTGATGGTATGTCGCTACCATCGACTTCCCTGTTGATGGTATCGACTTTGTGCCGCTCCTTGCGGTTGCCTGCCTGTGGCTGTGTCGATAGTATCGATTGCTGTCAATGGTATCGACAGCAGCAGATATGTGTTTTTTCTAAAATTGCAAAACAAAACCACATCAGTCGAGATAAAACCTATTATTGTAATCATTTATGCTCAAAATAATAAAATGAGAGAGATTTGACACTGAGAAGGATCACAGACTAAAGTAAGTGAATTATGCAATATTAACCACCAAAATGACCAATACACGCATCAAACTCAAGTAAAACAAGTCTATAAATGCGACTCAAAATCATCGCATCAGATATACACTGGGCTAGTGTTAAAGTACACATAACAACATGTCAATCAGTGTGGTGACACCAGGGTTAAGGATCATTTTCACCACTATCAATTTGAGGTATGACTCTGACATAACATTATATGACTTCCATGTTTCATTCTCAAGGTGGATATCTCCAGTACACTTGTTCACAAACAATAATCTAAGTATCTGAGTTGATGTTAAATACAATGACTATAAAGACATAGTCTTCACTTAGCATACATATTAGTCTTTTGTATTATTGTTGTCCCATAATATCCACAATGATTGTTGAATAGGGACTTAAGAAGAATGTAGACTATTTAATATACATATGACATGTTTAGGTCCTCAACCAAAACTGTAACATCCCTGACCTGGGTTATGTTCTAACCCTAGATGTTTTGCTTAATAAAGTTGATTAGTTTCTTGCTCTTATCCTTTGAAAAGTAATTAAGGACCAAGAGGAACTTATAATTCTATCTCAGTCCTTTTTGAATAATGTTGAAACATTATTTTGTTAATTTTGGACTAAAGTGCAAATAACCCAAGTTGAGGGGTTAACTTGCAAATTGTACATGATAAAATGTTCCTATGATGTTGATACATCATAAGAATGAACATGATGTAGTGGTATGATTTCCACAAGCTTGGGCACCAAGATGGAGCTTGTTGAGCAATCTTTGTGCATTAAAACCTAGTTTTGGTATAATATGCAATTTACCCAAAACCTAGGGTTCAATATGCAAAATACCACCTCTAGAGGGTCCCTCATGTTTCTTGGCATCATGTAGAGTAAATAAATTGAGAGGGGTGCCTCATTTGAATTAACTTGGAGGAGAGAGAATCTTGACATTTAAATAATCAAGATTTAAACATATATGGAGCTTTAATTTAATATTAATGCAAAAAGAAATATATTAATTGAGGAGCCCTTCAACCAAAATTTGAAGGATGTATTTGCAAATTTTTGGACGAGCTTGTTCCTTGAAAAGGCACAAAAGGATCTTGGTTGAGTGGAAAACCCACTCACATTAACATAATAAAAAGTATTATCCACTAAAATTAGGATATTAGTATAATAATGTTAAGGTGCTTAATTTCTTTTCCTTTAATCTTTTGATAATGAAGTGGTTTTACAAGATAATGGAGATGTCTTCTTGGCCAAGGAAATGAAGGGGAAGTGGTGGAAATAATTTTGGAATTAAAAGGAAATTAATTCCATTTTTCTCTTTCCTTGAAATTTCTTATACATATCCTTTTTCCTACCCACTTAAGGATCTTTTCCTTGGAATTTCTTTTCTCACCTTGCCTTGGCCGACCACGAGAGAGCTCAGGATCAGGAGAAGGACGACTCTAACCTGTTGGTAAGCATTTCATCATCTTCCACCTTGGTTTCATGGTGAAAACCCAAAATCAATGCTTGATTCTTTGTTTTCTTCACTCGATTTCCAACTCTAGCCAACTTTTTCATCCAAAAGCACAAGAAAGGACCTTGGGCAATTTCTGGAGCTTCATCCACCATTAGATTCGTGTATTTTGAAGCTTGGAATAAGATTCAAAGGCGGGTTATATAACTTTAACCCTTAGACATTGATATTGCATTCAATTCTCCATGATTTGTTGAGTATTTTCTTCTATTTGGAACTCTTTTGATTCATTGCTGCAATTTCCGTAGAAATGGCAGTAGTTCTTGGATGAATGGAGGAAGATTATGATGACATCATCTTGGACACTTTTCCCAAGAAAATTCTAGACCAAACGGTTTCAACACATATGCTCAATCAGTTTCACAAACTGTTTGGGGAGCAATCAGTTTCAAACTGTTTAAGAGTAAACGGTTTCATCAAACCGTTTAAGGGCAAACGGTTTCAAACCGTTTGGGGGCGTTGACCAGGTTTGACCATTTGGAGAATTTTTGATAATCTTGATGGTTAATGACTTATTAATTATGATTGATTAGTTTCTATGGGTTTGTTAGTTGAAGGTCCATCAATCACCAAACCCTAATCGGGTTAAGTGCTGATTTTATAATTGATTGACTTAGAACTTTGGGTTGATTGACCCAAACGGTTTCAAAACCATTTGGGGATCACCCAAACGGTCTCAAGACTGTTTGGGGGTCACCCAAGACCATTTGGAGGTCTAGGGTATGGTTAAGAATTTGAAGATCCAATGATACCAAAGTGGAATGTAATCAATAATCGATTTGATGATCAATCCAATGATCCAAACCCTAATTGGATGTCATGGATTTTGATGATGTGATGGGAAAATGGTCTCAAGACCGTTTGGAGGTCATTCAAATGACCTCAAGACCGTTTGAGGTCTGTTCATGTTCAATTTGGATGGTGGTTCAATGATTTCAAAATAATTAATATCACAATGATTGACATTGAAGGTTCATTGGTTTCAATCCCTAATCCAATTGATTCAAAACCCTAATTGATGATCAAATGAGGGTTAAATCAGTTGAAGGATGGTCTATTAATCTCGATTGAAGTAAGGTGTTAGGTTCAATTGATGAGTAATTACATAGATTCAATTGATGAGGGAGTTAACCTTGGAAACCCTAAATCGATTGGAGTGATTGAGATCATCTTTGGTCCATTCGGTTTTGAGGAGGTTTGGACCAAATAGTCTCAAGACCGTTTGGAACCAAATGATCCCAAACTGGTTAAGGCTCAAATAGTTTCAAGTCTCAACTTTAGCAAATGGTTTCAAGTCTCAACTTTAGCAAACAGTTTCAAGTCTCAACTTTTGCAAACGGTTTCAAGTATCACTTTGCTAAATGGTTTCAAGTGTGGATCAAGACCGTTTGAGGTCTGATTGGTCAAGACCGTTTGGGGTCTAAGTGACCAAGATCGTTTAGAAGCAATTAATCAAAACCGCATGGATACTTAAAGTGGTTAAAGGTCAATTGTTTAATTGAACAATTATATGATGTAAACCAAGAGTGATTATAATAATGGTACCCTTAATAAGATAGGGTGATTAGTCCCCTCTGAATAATTAATCTCTAATGATCATGAAACTAATGACATAATCCATTGTGTTAATTCTTCATTCGAGTTGAGTGACTTAGTCTAATCAAATCTAAAGTAAGCATCATCTTATAGATAATAAGAGAGAGAGGATTTCCTACGTGAATGGTACTCATGTAGTGGATAAGTCTCAATTCTTTCAACATGAATGAATGTCTAATTAGAGTATGATTCTTGATAGGGAGATCATAAACCCTAATCATGAGTACAATCCTTAATTAAGAAGGTTAATAAACCCTAACCCTAATTGAGGGCAAAGATAGGTGAAACCCTAATCCATGATGATGGTATGATTCTAATTTAGGGGAAATGACATGAGAAACCCTAATTCATGTTATTTTGATGACCAACCCTAATCTAGGGTGATTTAATGTGAATAGTAAACCCTAATTGTGGGTTATTGAATATAAACCCTAATCTAGGGTGATGCAATGTGAATAGTAAACCCTAATTCCAAATAAGGTGAAGGTATATGTGAAGCCCTAATTATGGGTTATACTATATAGCATGAAATTCTAATCTTGGATAATGAGATGATGAGTCATTGGTCCTAAATGAGCAAAAAGGGGATGATTAAACCTAATTGAAATGAAAAGGGAAACCCTAGCCATAGTAGTGGAATAGTGGTGTTACTCTTAAATAGGGATGCTATGACTGTTTTGCAAGATACTAATATGAAATTGATGCAAGTGTTATCATCTGTACTAATCTTGTAGGTATCCTGAGAGGATGAACATATCCAGGCATGGGCTATGATATTTTATTGATTAAAATTGTCTTATGGGCCTGGTGAGCCATATAATGATGTGTTGTTTTGAAAGAGGTATCAAGAGACATTAATAAGCTTTAGGAGCCATGCGAAATACCTGCATTTTCAAGTTATCATGTTTACACTGTCAGATGACCTGATGGAATTAAGTTACATGTTAAAGTGGTAACAAGTATTTTGATGATCTAAGGGTTTGAACACCCATATTCTTGAATCATGATGATGAGATAATAAGGGACTGAGATTCCAATAAACTTGATGGAAATAGTACCCATTCTTTATAGCATATTGTTATAATGGCTTATGTTTGAAAACTTGGCTGATGCTAAAAGAATGTGATAATGTACTTAATTAATCAAGTGAAATCATAAAATGTAGTTGCCCTGACCACAGATCCATCAGTGTCAGAATTAGCTGAATGGTGAAATGAGTTTTACTCGGAATGTATATTTTTGAATATGTGGGGGTAATTGGGCAAATATATATATCTTTATGCCCCATAGGAATGGCTACGGGCTATGTCCTATGTATGGGATTGGTTGCGGACCATACCCTAATAAGAGTATGGCTATGGGCCATGACTCCTCAATAATAATACCAGGCATTGGCTACGGGCCACAATCCTGAAGAGAGTATATGCTATGGGCTATAACTCTATAGTGAAGATGACAATATACCCTGGCAAGCTAATTACAGTTGGCACATGATGTCTCTGCTTAAAGTAGTCTCGTACTGACCGAGACAGATGAGGTCATGGAATATGGCTCTCCCATTGACCTTATGTGGTACTGATGCTTTACGTAATCATGGTCGGTTGGAGTATGAGCGGTATATCTCATCTCCATAGGGCTTAAGAATATTTGTAAAATGTAATTAGCTGTGTAGTGTATTTGCGTAAGATTGAAATACGAAAATCACTGGATGATGTTTTTTTGCTTAGCATGTTCTAGATACATGTCCTTATTGAATAAGAAACATGTTGCTTTAATAAATTGTAGCTTAAATGCTTATACAGAAATGTTGTTTCTAATTTGCTTTAATATTGAATTATCTGTTGTTGAACATATGATTCCACTGTTCAGCTTATTTCCATTAAATTGCAATAATACTATTTTCGGTGGAGAGTTATATCTCTCTCTGGGGTAGTTTTATAATTGCCTCACTTCCGTGATATACAACATTTTTAGGTGGTCGTGGATGAGGTAGAAACAGAAACCTCATAAAAAGGGAAGATCAGCAGCATCAGCAACACCAAGGACAACAGTAAATCCTCATGTAGAGATACTGGCTGTCAAGTCTTGTATATGTGTATATAGAGAGTCCTATGTGTCATCTCTGTACTCTTAGGTCCTAGGAGTCAATAGATAGTTTAATATAGATCTGTGATTTTTGGCTTGATGCCACAAGAATTTTGTATACTACTTATGTACAGTCTAATAGAGTAGATAATGCTTGTGACTCTCGAGATAATGTGATACAGAGATGTAATGATGAACCGGAATGTAAATAACTTATTTTGGTTCTTTATGGAAGAGTTTTACAGTTTATGGATTCTCTTTGTAAAAAGTTTTAATTTTTAGTGATTTTTAGTAATTCCGCTGCTAACGATCGCTTCCGCATTAGTTAATCATGTCTTGTGAATCATACGCAACAAAAACCATATATAATCAATCAAAACATTTTTAGGACATTATTAGGCTTATTCATTTCTCAATACTGAAACAAACATAATAAGTGAAATCAAGATTTTATTAATAGTCAAATAAAATACAAAATAACCCTTCTATAATCATCAAATTATGATTCTAGTGGCATATAACTGATGAAATCTCACTTGCACTAGAGTTAATCACTCATGGACCTATGTCCAATCAATCTAACATGACCATCATGCTTCTTCTATGTAATTGCTTCAGTCAACCGATCATCAAATTGCTTTTAGTTTGTACTTTGTAAACCTACAAATCTCCTCACTATATGATCTCTCATATGAGATGGTAGAGCCATAGTATATTCTTGGAGTACTAATTTGATCTAGGTTCCTTTTCTTGTGTAATGACTCCATTGTTGTCATAGTAGAGCTCTATTGCACCATCAATGGATGGAATCACTCCTACTTCACTAATGAATTTCTTGATCCATAAAACTTCTTTTGATGCATTGGAGTCACCAATGTAGTAATCCTCTTTTATAGAATAAAATACACTCTCTCTCTTGAAACATTTACACCTCACAATTCCATCAATGAGGTAGTACACAAAACATAACTATGATTTTAAAATCTATATGTTGTGTATGTGGGTGATAGGGAGTCATAACATAGTGAGATACACCATTAAGTAGTTCAAGTTAGATATTAACACCTACTAGTTAAATTATCCTAGTTCTTACCCCATATATCTACACAAGAAGTTTAACCAAGATTTAAGTTAATTTGATGAATATTCATCTCATTGATGGATTTATTCAAGCATAACTTGGGGAGTAAGTTACACTCATGGTAGTTTCCAATTAAATCCCATCTTTTTATCACAGAGATGTAAATATAATAGTAGTTTGTCTCTAAAATTTCAAGTTAGTCGGATCATTTTGTTGATCTATAGAAATTACTTAAGCAAAATTATTTCATTTCATTATAAGACCAAGGTAGTTAGAATTCATTAAATGAATCACATTTAATGTGATAGTAGACCATAGGGTCCAACCATTGATGTGTAGATCACCCCTTTGATTGTGAGATCAAGCATTGATGGCTCATGGGTCATCCCCTACTTGAAGCACACTTTGGAAGCTATGAATAGTGATTTTGATTTCCCCCTCTCTCTCCTGACCTCAAATCACCCCTTCTCTAGTTATTTCCCTCAAAATCACATTATTTGTTATAGTCAATAACCTCAAGTCACCCTTTTTTCAATATATTTCTCTCCAAATCACGCTATAAGTTACAATCAACAAGGATACTTTGATATGTGATCATGTTTGATGCCATGGCCGCCATGTTGGGATCTCCTTGATTTCCCCCTTATCATCCAAATAAAAAATTGCCTTTGAAATCATATCCTAACATTCTCTCATGTTATGAAAAAAACCCTTATCATATTTATGATCTCATCCTAAGCACAAATGACTCCTTCCTAACTCGTGATTCCCACTCACTCACTCTCTTTGTCATTCGTTGATGAGAAAACCACCTCATCACCTCTGCAACTAATCTTCCTCATGACAGAGGAGAGGGACAATAAGTGATTTTTGGATCACCATATAGGGAATGGAAGGAATGCTTCCCCTCTCTCACTCCTTATCCCTCACTCATGTAGTGGAGCCAAATACCTACAACCATCCAATCTTTCCTGGTCCATGGTGGACCTAGATAAATAGTTCTAATCTCAAGGGACCCTACATCCCCTGATGTACTTAATCTGAGTGGGAATAGGGATCCCAACCATGCCATCGCACACAGACCACCATGATCCCAAATCTTAAGGGATTGGTTTTCTCACAGAAAAGGTATCTCACCCTCAGACAAAAAATTCAAGAAAATACCATGAAATTTGTCAAATAACATAAAACCAACCCTAGCTCCAAATGTTCCTTATGGATACTATAAATTGATTAGGAAGATCATGAATAATCCAATAAATATACTTGTATAGGCTATTTTGAATTATAGTTCAATATGGTTCTCAAAATACCATTTTTTTATGATTATAGTGTGATTAACAACCTAATGATGATGAATATGATATTTTGACCCCAAATCAAATGTTATTAGCAACTATATTGACTTCTATCATCTATTGAAGCCCTAATACAAATATGGCCATTGTTTCATGTGATGAAACTAAGAATGCTTTGTAGCATGATGAAGCAAGTAACTTGCGATCCTTATGTCCTAAACTATAGTCTTAGTAAATTAAAGAGACTATTGTGCCCCTTATTTGGATCTTACTATGAAATGAAGTATAAGTCAATTTGGGAGTAGTTAGGTGAGAAAATAAAGATATCCTTGAGACTAACATATTTTTCCTTAGAATGAAAAATGAAAGTATGAGTAAGATTTAACATGATGAGTTGGGGTCTCTAATCTTAAAACTAAATATCCATGGAACCAAACCATCATAGTCGATTCAAACTCCTCATTAGACATCAAAACCCTTAAACATGAATGTTTGAGAAGTTGTTAACACCTTCACATTGGACATTTATTATCAGATCGAATCTTGTTGGCACATGTATTGAGTTGTTTGGACATCATAGACTCCCTTAATATGGTTCATTGGTTGATTATAAGTAATCTATATTAATCATGCTTTTCTTGCAATGATTCCTATATTATATTTGAAGTTTTCTCAATATGAAAAATTGCCTTGATGGATTTAATACTTGTAATTCATAAGATATATGTGCATTTCTTATATAGTAAAAATGATATATGAACTTGATAAGGGTATCTAGGGGGATAATTACTCATCAAATATAAGATATTATCACTATGAGGGTGACCAAAATAATATGATAGACTAAAGGAAAATGTGACAACTTGGATTTTATCTCTCCTAGTGTATGTATGACCTACTTCATATTACAACAAATTTCTCACCCTTGCCTCAAATTTCATAATATCATATGCTTTGATGATTTTTGAGTTTAACTTATTTTCACATGGTAAGAGGTGATGCTCAATTAATAAGAATCCAAGGTTGTATTAAGAGTTCACATCATCCACTTTCATCCCATTTTGATACCATCTATGGTTCTATTACTACCTTAAAATTATTTTAGTTCTATAGTGGACTCACTTTCATTTCCAATGTACCAAATTATACTTGACTCGAGCATGGATGAGGGAGATATGCACCTTTGAAATTTTCTTGATTCAATCTCATTTCAATCCAAATTTTACCCTTTTGCTCTGTTTTGGGAAATCCCTCTTGGGCCCAATTCATGGGCACAACCTAGCCACGTTTCTCCCTCTTAACTTACCAAGTCAGCCATCATTTTGCTTGTTTTTCATCCAATCATAGCCATCTGATTCCATGGCCACAGATTAATGTGTTAATCAAAGATTAATTCATCTTCTTCAACCTTCATACAACCTTGTGTTTGGAGAAGGAGGGGGAGTTTGAATCCCCTTTTAGGACCCCTTTTTGATGTTTTGAACATCCTAAGTTTCCTATATCTATCGGCTCTTTCATTTGCACCCCTTTAATTGGATTTTTGTGCACACTAGTACCCCCTTCACTTATTCTCCTTTCTCCAAACCCCATCTACACCTATGGCTCAGCGTCCCATCCATCATGATCTAGCCCCTTGTCATCCCCTTTCAACCCTTAATTTTAGTCGTGATGGACTTGCAAGATTTGGGCAACTGGGGTGGGATTATCGGAGGCCCCATAGTGGCTGGTAGCACCTCCCCTATGGAGCTCGTTGGAGCCCACCACACAGTAACCTTCGCAACCATGAAGGTGCAAAGAAGCACATGTGTAGATGGGAATGGCCAATATTTCATGATAAATATTATGGTAACATCTTGATTTCCCTATAGTTTGAAATGAAACCTTAAAAATGCTTATCCTAGATCCCTTCTCCTAGTATCCTAAATCTGAAATTGATCTACTAGATGAAATCAACATAATGGAAAAAGTTTCAGACCCTAATTTTTCTACTATCATTTCTATTTTACTAAAAATCTATTTTTATGGTCTTTTAAATGTTTACATCATTGAACTCTACTTTATTTTAGTGACTAATGATTGACTGCTTCCTTAAATCCTGAAATGTGTAACTTCACTCCAATTTGGACTTCTTTAATGCTTTGGATCATGTTGATGAGACTATAACGATCATTTAGACCGTAAATGGCACCTTTTTATGTTCATGCATGATGTAGCTAAATCAAGGATGGAGCATTGTCTTATTTTACTATCATATCATCATCTAACTATGAAATAGGTAACCTTATTAATGGTATGGGCCATGCTTGACTAAGTTTGTATACTAAAAGGTCATGAGTTATATGCCCTAAAATATGATGTTTCTGTAATTTTATGATTGGATCTTTAATCCTTATGCAAAAGTTGGTCTTTAATTTTCAAGTTAGTACTTATAATTACTTTTGACACAAAATTCAATGTAACATACTCATGTACTATTTTAATTACATATGATATTCATGTGACATCTAACATGATCAAAGTGCATATATTAATTATTATACTCTCAAATCTACCAAGAATCATGCTCTAGTGTTACACATGCTATCTTAGGACTTCAAATCATTAGACTTATCATGTTTGTAACTCTAAAATTCCTAGCTAATCTACCTTATGCTCTTCTTGATCATATAACTTGGAAATTCATCTTATATGACTATTTGTGATCTTGCAAGATTAAACCTTGATGATAATCTAACTATCATCATCTCCCTTTTTCCAAATAATAGACTATCTTACTCTCATGACTTCTCTATTGTGGATGTTCTATCCGGACCTAAGATAACATTGTGATTTTATGATATGCTGAGTTGATGCATACACATTGATATGTTGGAACTTAGCCTAAATGATTAAGAAACTCAGTTAAGGAGAACATCCACATGATATGAAACATGTTTATATTATCCAAATCTTGCTAATCTATGACTCCATGTTGTATATTTTTACATCTTCAATCCCCCTCTTAGTTATATTTCTCTAGAAATATTACTCATTAAGTATTACTTGCTTACTTCTCATAAGTTATGCTTAAACTCTTGACTGTACTATGATATTCACTTGATTCTATGTAAGAACTTGTAAATGTTTGGCGACTTAGTTACTTTATTGAGATATGGTTCCTGCAAATACTACTTTCATGTTTGATTATACTATATTGGAAAATCTTGCACATCATCTAGAAGTCCATTATATAACCCTTGTTTGCATGTCTGATTATCAAGGTAAGGGCACACCTAATGTTGAAATAGGGTTAGCTCATTGAATTTGGTCTTTATGTCCCTCACTTAGAAATAGGGTGACATTTAGGTTTTAGCTTAAAATATCCCTCACAAATCCTTGCCTGAGAAGTTTTTCACAGGCCTAATATTGATATAATGGAAAATGAAACTTATAATATGCTTTGTGTAAAAGAATATCATATATGTTTTCTCGCCTTGTTCCTTATGGTTTCTTATTATATGATACTAGCCAATAAGATTTATGATATTATTAAATTGTCTATACATGATCTTTTGATAGCGTACTCAATGAAATCACATTCATATATTTTATTTATCAAACGTTTAGATGCCAAATGAAGATCTACTACACTCTGGACAACTAATCTTTAAAATGAAACACCAAAGGTAAATCCTTTGAATAAAAATGGTTACATGATTCTATATCTCCATAATTTATCTTATGTAGGATCTTTGGTTATTCCTTTCCTTTTTGTTTCCAATAGAATTAGTATGCCAAAACCTTTTGGTTCATATTAACTTTAAAATGTTATTACCTTTTTCCATATATATATATATATATATATATATATATATATATATATATATATATATATATATATATATATATATATATATATATATAGGGCGTTCATTCATTGCCCGCGCGGGGGTAGCATGGATTTTCACTACCCTGCAGCTAAAAAAGTAACTCTCCTAGCTAAGAAAGTAACTCTGTTGTAAAAAAAGTAACTATGGTGTCAAAAAAGTAACTCTGCTGGCCAAAAAAGTAACTTTGTACAAAATATACAGCAGATATATATATAAGGATGGGTTTTTTTATTTTGGAGGGGCAAATGATATTATTTTTGGCTCAAATTTTTTGGAGAGCTAGACAAAATAGTCATCTACAATTTCGAAATTTTTTTTTTGAAAAAAAGTGATCGGAAGGGTGGGCGGGTAGCTACCCGCACGGGTAATAAAGATGGGCCCATATATATATATATATATATATATATATATATATATATATATATATATATATATATATATATATATATATATATATATATATATATATATATATATATATATATATATATATATATATGGGCCCATCTTTATTGCGCCCGTGCGGGTAGCTACCCTCCCACCCTTCCGATCACTTTTTTTCAAATTTTTTTCTTTCAAAATTGTAGAGGACTATTTTTTCTAGCTCTCCAAAAAAATTGAGCCAAAAATAATATCATTTGCCCCTCCAAAATCAAAAAACCCGTCCTTATATATATCTGTTGTATATTTTGTACAGAGTTACTTTTTTGGCCAGCAGAGTTACTTTTTTGACACCATAGTTACTTTTTTTACAGTAGAGTTACTTTCTTAGCTAGGAGAGTTACTTTTTTGGCTGCAGTGTAGCGAAAATCCATGCTACCCACGCGGGCAATGAATGAACACCATATATATATATATATATATATATATATATATATATATATATATATATATATATATATATATATATACTACTATAAAAAGAGCGAGTTTGTTCAACTAACTACACATTTTCCACTACAAACCACCTTAGCCAATCAAAATGCAAGATTTCAAAATGGAGCCTTCTCCTTAACTCTATCTCTTCCTATATTTTTTTGACTTTTTTTCATTTTTTCCAATTTTTCTCTCTCCTTCGTTCATGTTACTCATGTCACTTCTCCACGATTGTTCCCCCACAACGAAAACTTCTTATCCATAACACCCACCACTGCACGTCTTCCGCACCATGCATGGCTGAATTCTTTGATCGTTCGTGATGTTGTGGTTGGTAGTTCAATTAAGAAAGCAAATTGAAAACAAGGCGGTTATCGTCTCTCGCAAAACCAAGAATTCTGACTTCCTATCCTTCTGAGTTACCACATTTAATTCCTCTCTCACTCCAAACATTTTCCTCTCTCTTCTCGATCTTGTGAGTGATCGACTTGGATCTTCAAGCTCCGACGATGTTGAACTGTGAGGAAGTATATGTCACTTCCGTCCCAGCCTCTAACATTCTCACGGAGCAGCCTACAGCTGCCAAGGAACTAGTCGTCGCTGGTGTCAAATGGGAGAAGGGGAAGGACGCTTCCGAGGAGAACAAGCCCCGTGCCAGCTCCTCGCATGCCCTCCTGCCGCCCGTCGTCCTACCTCGCGATATTCAAAGAGGTTGTCTCTAGCCTGAAGGAGCGAGGTGGTTCTAGCTGGAAAGCCATCACTAGGGGCAAGTTTCCTACCAACTTCCGTGAGGTCCTTGTTGTCCATCTCTGCAAAGTTTTCATGGTCTAGCTCCGCAAGGTCGCCGCTGCCAGGAACCTGACCAAGGTGAACGCATCATGCAAGCTTGTCGCCCCCATCGTAAAGCCCAAGGTTGTAGCAAAGCCGAAGGTGCCTTGGCTCAACCAAAGGCCAAAAAGGCTTCCGCCAACCCCAAGCTTGTCGGAGCTGCTAAACCTAAGGCCAATATCAAACGTAAGGGAAAGCTATTGCGACGGCACAACTCGCTTCTACGAATCCCAAGGATGCTCCAGCTACTGCCATGCCCAAGGTGACCAAGAGGAAGGCCCTAGCTGCCACGTCTGTGAAGAAGCCTGCTTCCTAGGTACCTCATTTTTCTTGTCCTCTTTGTAGAATCTAGATGAAGGTTGTTGCTAATCTGGATGTTTCATATTTATTGCGCCAGAACAATGTTGACATTACAAATCACAATGTTTCAGTTAGCTAGATTATTTCTATTCAAATACACGTAATTTACGATGCTTACTTGAGTTGTGACAATGTTTAAGAGAAAATATTAACTTATTTTCAGACCATTTACGATTAACTTGTCCCTAAATATTAACTATCAATCTTGCTGAGATAAGATTGAATGGCCAAGAATTGCAGATTCACAACTGGGTTGAGCTAATTCTTATATGCTAATGATCATTATCATGGCATCTAACAAAATTTTACAGTTGTAGTCATGACGGTAATAGAATAACAATAGCATTTTGGATGTGGATTTCAATTTAAGTTTTTATACATGTTGGTGTGTCTATGTTTTTTAACAACATGCGTCGTACGAAGTGTGTTTAATCTGAAAAAAAAATTATATATCAGGATTCTAATAGTCTTTCCTTTTCAAAGTTCACTTTCTTTATTTTTATTGTGTGCATGAACTCCAATTTGTTAAACTAGAAGTAACAATTTGTAAAGAAAAGTTTTTCTATCTTAAACTTTCCTCCTTACATTCCTTGTTGTGTTACCACACTAAGGCTGCATTTGGCATCCAACTTGTTTGTTGTGGGTAAGTTAACTAGCGGTAGGTTAACCTTATTTTCTGCCGCAAAGAATTATTGCAGCACATAAACTGTATTTTTAGTAGTTAATTAGTCCATACGACAACTTACCTAACTTGTTAACTGTATAACAAACACAAATTAGTATATCCGGCTGTGCTTATTTGTCGTGTCGCGGAACTGTCGGCATCCCAAACAGAGTCTAAGTGTCTTCACGTAATGCTCTTCATTTTCAATCTTACTAAAAAGAAAAAAAGATGATTCTATATAATTAAAATGTGATACATCAATTTTGTAACATTTTACTACCACACACATGCTCATAGTCCTATCAATCGATCAGTTATGTGTCTAATTTTTACACAAATGAATTCAACTTGTATGCGCACAACTCAAATATATATGCTTAAGAGGGGTAGGTTGGACTCCTTTTTTGTTTTTTAGAAGATTGCTAGAGTTTTGTTAGAAATTTAATATTCTTTTGCAAATTGATATAATTAATAATATATTTAAATTTCTACTCTATGATTTAAATGATTCTTAGCATGTCAAGCTCTTGATGTTATACTTTTTACTTGCAAATGATAGCACATATAGTACACAGACGATAAAAACACTTACAGCTAAACTCCTATGTTAAAGGTTTTCATTTAACTTCCTACCACTCAATTATGCTCACTGTTCACTTTACAAAATCTATGACTTGGAAGATTCAATTTAAGGGTTTTGTTTTACATGTTGACATGTTTAAGATTTTCTATAACAACTTGTGTGTAGGAAGTGTGTTTAATCTGAAAACAATTATATATCATGAGTTTAAATTTCTTTCCTTTTGAAAGTTCACCTCCTTTATTTTATTGTATGTGTGCACTCTGACCTATTAAAGTAGAGGTAGCAAGTTGTAAACAAAAGTTTTTGTTTCTTAAAACTTTTTTCTTTCGGTGCCTTGCTTGTGTTGTTTTACCACACTAGGTGTTTTCAAGTAATGCTCTATGTTTTAAATCTTACAAAAATGTAAAAGAATGACTCTATATTGTTAAGTGATATAATTACAATTACAACATAAAAATCAATTTTGTAACATTGTACTACAACAAACATGTAAAGAGTCATATTAATCTATTAGTTATGCAACTAATTTTTACTCAAGAGAATTCAACATTGTCAACACACAACTCAAATAGATATGCTTGAGCGAGGTAGGTTGTACTCTTTTTTGTTTTTACAAAATATATGAAGAGATTGGTTATAATTTTAATATTGTTTGAAAAAGATTATATTATTAATAAAATAATATATTTGGATTTCCACTCGAAAAATTAAATGAATATGAGCATGTCAATTTTCTTGTTGTTATGTTGTTTACTTGATAAATGATATGACATATACTACACAAATCACAGATACATGCACAACTAAACCCATGTATTAAACATTTTCATTTAACTTCCCACCACTCAATTATTTCTACTGCTCACTTTACAAAATATATGATTGGGAAGATCTTTGAACTTTTTTAGTTGACGTTGATAATATAAAATATTTATCATGTGTAGTTTAAAAGCCCTAAAATTTAAACATATTTATCTTTACTGATTCAAACTTATTTATAGTTAATTGCATAATAATACATATATATATAATGATGTTCGAAAAATTATAAAAGTATACATGTCTTACAAACAATGTATTATGACACCTTATAGTATAAACAAACTATCATTATGAATACCCCTCATGGCAATCATTATAGCCACAATAGCGAAAAATGTAGTCTAAATTATTATAACAAGTGCAATGCATACACATGGAACAATAAATTCAATATTGTCATAATGTGTATTTTTAAAATCTCCAAAATTCCACCTTGTTTATCTTTACTGATTCAAAATCTTTTAGAGTTGATAAATAAAATTATTCTTTAACAAGTAATAATGATGGTCACAAAATTATAGAAGTATACATGTCTTACAAACATTGTTAACAAATGTATTGTAACACATTACATTATTGATAAACTATCATTATGCATACCCCTCATGAAATGCATTACACCCACAAAAAGGAAATAAATTAGCCTACATCATTAGCACAACTGCAATGCAAACACATAAAAATATATTCACTATATTACCTTATGCATATAAGTATATATACATGATACAAAATACATGATATATTCATAATGCATACCAATAATTGATATATTTTGAAATTCTTTTTCATCATTTAGTGTTTACATCCATAGGTTTTGCCATCCATAAAGTATTGACAACACAATTGTCTTATCACAATTTTGTATTGACACTTTTAGAAAACAAACTGTTATTACCCAAATAGATATGTTATACTTTTTTAGTATGAAAATAATAAACAATAACAAGTTAATGTAATTGTATCTATGCTAGATACATTTGTAAATTTATTTCATAAACTCAATATAAATTTCATTTTTAAAAATCAAATATTATGTAAAATTGACATATATTATTATTATGAAAAGTACCAAAAGTTTTATTGATTTTTGAAAAAAAATTGAACTCTATATTTTTTTACTGGAAGAATACATAACATGTTATCATGCAAGAATTATTATTTGGTTAATTTTTTAAATAATATGTCCAAATTTTGTGACTGCATGAGCGTTTGCATAATTAAGAAAATCATCCCAACGGATCTCAACTACAACTCTTTCCCATGTCCATAACATACAAAGAAAATAATTTTGTATATACATTCCAACCTTCCCTCAACTCTTTCTCAAATTCTCCCCTCTCAACCTTTCACTCTTTTTGTCAATCAATTTTCAAATTAACCGTGGACTACTCATTCCATGTTCTTATTCCATATTGACCCACTTCAAAATGGTTAACTCTTTCCATGTTCTCTCCCCACTCTCTCTAAATTATCTTACTTTCATATTATGCATTCCACAAACTATAAACAATTTGCAATAGTCTCAACACTCTCCTTACTCCCTTCACTCTTTTCATAGCATCTTCCCATAACATCATTCTTTTCCTGAAAAAACCAATAATACCAAATAAACATATGCATTTCAGTTCTTGTTATACAAAAAGAGGAATTTTTGTGTAAATTTTTTAAAGTTATATGAGTTATGTAATGGAATTGTTATTATCACATTCTTTTTGTTACGTGCATGGGCACGTGTGTGTTTACTAGCGTATATATATGTTTGATCACTCATTGACCCCGTCCAGGTAAGTATTACTAGTGTATATATGTGTGTGTGTGTGTGTATGAGTGTGAATTCGCTGCCCACGCGGGTATATATCTAATGCTACCCGTATCACGGGATCTAAGTCATATTGGATATTTACAATTATATGCCACCGTCTTCATTCTGTGGATTACAACGTGCGGTCCGCGTGATCGGTAACGATGTGTAATCAGCACCCATGACGGAGATACACTTAATTAAATATCTATATCATATGTGCTGCACTGCATTCTTTAGTTTGATTGATTTTTTATTGCCATGCCACATGGCTATTTTATATGCATGGAAAATTTTAACATAGTGTCTATTAAATCATTGTTAATTTTATGCCCACTAAGACTTGTTGCTTTGATATGATCGTGTCAATCTGATTATTATATTTGCATGGGAATATCTAGCACTTGCGTCCATAAAACTACAACTAATTCCTTGCTTAACATGCTTTGCACGCATCTCACGTTCCATGAATGGACACTAAATTAAATTAATCAAAGCTAACAAAAAGAATCGAGATGCTTCATGAGATTAATTTTGAGCAAGAGCTAAAGGAAGAAAAAAGAGAAAGGATCCAAATTCACTTTACATTACAAAATGTCTACGTTATTTACGATTTTCTCATCTCTTTTACTTTTACTGATTCACTATTCTTTTTAGAGAATGTTCCTTCTTACTACAATTTATTCCATATTGCGAGATTCATTCTCTTAGAGATTGTAATATGTTACATTCAGATTGTATCATCATACGTCATCCTTGGCTATAGCTTTTTTCCTTCTTGTTACAGATTCTTTACTTTCATTATAGAATGATCGTTATTGTTACAATTTATTTGCACTAAGTTCCATCCATCAAATAGTGTTATGTGATACATCAAGATTGCATTATAGAATGTCATATTTATTTACAATTTTTTCCTTCCCATTATAGAATGCTCCTTCTTACTACAAATTTTTTCATGTATGCTACAGTTTTTCTATGTACATTACAAAATATCACTGACCTTACAATCTATTTATGTATGTTAGGTACATCATCATATATCAACCCACCTTGTAGTTTGTTCCTGAACGTTACAAATTCTCTATGTGCATTGCAAAATATCAAGCCACTTTATAATTTATTCATGCATGTTACAGTTTTTTATGTACATTATAAAATCTCCACCCACCTTACAGTTTGTTCATGCATGTCATAGTTTCTCTATATACATTAGAAAATGTCCAATTGTATGTTATAAATCTTCTATGTACATTACAAAATGTCTACCCAATTAACGGTTAATTTCTGAGTTGTATGGGCGACCGCTCAGGCGTTGCCTAGGCGAACCAGGCGGTCCAGACCCCGTCTGAATGCAGGTGCCCAGATGTCCAATTCTTTAACAGGCGGGCTAGGCGTTTGAGGCGGCCCAGGAGGACTAGGTGCGTCCAGGCGTTAACCGAAATCTGAAAATGAATTATAATTAGAGTTAACAATAAAAAGATAAACTTTTGTAATCCTTGTTAAACCGAAATAAACTTCTATATAATAAAACCCTACGATAATGATTTCCTAATGCAATCAACAAGCAAGCACATGTTGGTGTTCTTTCTTCTCAATTCCGCACAAATTGGCATCGAGTTGCAGCGTCGTGCGCATCCAAACCGCGCCGTCCGAGGACACGCACCCAACAACTCTTTGACGACAAGTACTTCTTCTCCTCCCATCCCGTTCTCTTATCATCCTCCTCTTGCTTTGTTCATGCCTTCATGGACATAGCCCGTTTTTTTTTGTATGTAACACGTACATTTTCCATCCGTAAGTCTCCCAACCCCTTCTCCCCGTTATCCTCCTCTTCGGTCAGCAATCCTCCCTTTATTCCTTCCCTTCCCTTCCCCTTCTTCATGCCTACATTAATCGTTTTTGCCGCCAACCTGCTCACCTATTTTTACCTTTTTTTGTGCTTTACAAAGGCCTTGCCGACAAAGCAGCAAGACTTGTCGGGCAGCGCCAACTTGTTCACAAGCGCCAACTCAGTCACAGGTATGCAACATACCTTCCCTTTTTTCTTTCTACTTGTGTTACCCGTACTCATCTTCATCTTCTTCCTTCCTCCCTTCACATGTTTTTTTCTCCTCTTATAAATTGATCTCCTTTTTCTTCATTATCTTCCTATCTTTGCGTCCCATGTTTCTATATCGTTGTGATCGTCCCTTAACCATACTGTTCTTTTCCCTTTTTAATGCAAGCATGAAGTAAATATATATCATAGCAAGGTCCAAGATCTCCAAGGAGTCAGTTGCTCAAGTAGTTTTGAAAATGGAAGTCAGCAGTCTACAATCTTCACAGAGAAAACATCAAGTTAGCATATTACAAACTATATAGCATTAAATCCTACTTATCCTAAATAGCAATGCAACTAATCCCAAATATCTGTTATTTTTACTATTTTGTTATGCAATCAAAGATAACAAATATGATTTAAGTTTTTGTAATATTATCGAATGGTGAATATGTGATGCAATACTTTAATCTACTGAATCAGTACTGATGTAATCCTATTATCTACTAATACGTACCCAAATTTGAAAAGACATTTAAATTTAGTGATGCAATACTTTTATTCAACAATGATACATGTAACAGTGCTTTTAGAAAATATTTAATGATTCACCATCTACATATTAGTGTTTAATTATTTACTGATTTATATTTAATTATCTAAAGATTTCTAATTACTTATCTACTAATTTTTATTTATGTATCTACTGATTTGTATTTATGTATCTACTTATTCTAGAAAATATGTAATCATCTACCAATTTGTATTTAATGATCTACTGATTTGTATTTATAACTGTACAGATGTATACATATTCATCTATTGCTTAGAAGTAGGCATCGACTTGTACAAATTTAGGGATTTGTATTTTTTTTCATTTAGTGATTAAAAAAATTGTAATCATCAACCGATTTTTTCATAAAATTTTAAGATGTCTGACGAGCCGGTGACAGGAAGTACCCTTCCGACTGGGAGCAGCAGTGTATGCCCAAATCACTACTCTATTTTGGTGAAGGATCCAAAAAGTAAAGCAAAGTCCAATGATCAAGGGTGGCAGTATTCTTTTTGGCCTGATCTGAGTGATAAGAACAAGGTACAATGTGGTCTACGTGGCCATATTTGTAATGGAGTGATCAAGAGGGAGAAGGACCAAAGATTGAAGAACGAACCTTGGACAACTGTTAGAGCTCAATCTACCATTAAATCTGTGGAGCTTGGAGCTCTGGATCAGTTCTAGAGGTGGGTTTTATAACTTTAACCCTTAAGCATTGCTAATGCATTTATCTCTCTAATAATCGTTGGCTATTTTATTCTTTGGTATTCTTTTGGTTAATTGCTATAACTTCTATGAAGAACATCAATAGTTCTTGGTTGTTCTTAGGAAGAAGATGATGACGTTAACTTTGATGATTGTCCAAAGAAAATTACTTTAGCAAACGGTTTGGTTTTGATGATGGGGCAAACGGTTTCAAACCGTTTGATTGCAAACGGTTTCATCCAAACCGCATAGAAGCAACCGTCCAAGACCGTTTGGTGGTGTTGACCAAGTGTTGACCATTTGGAGGTCTGTTGAGAATAATGTAGACTAATCACCTACCATTAATTATCAATTAACTCCAAGTGGTTCACTAATTAAAGGTCCATCAACTAACTAAATCCTAATTAGGTTAATTGTTGATTTAATAATTGATTAAGGTTGAAGTTTGGGTTGAGTGACCCAAACAGTTTCAAAACAATTTGGGGATCACCCAAACGGTCTCAAGACCATTTGGTGATCACCTAAGACCGTTTGGAGGTCCAGGGTTAAGCATGGTAGACCAATTGAAGATCCAAAGGTTCTAAGTTGAAGTACAATCAATTGTTGCTATAATGATCAAATCAATGGACCAAACCCTAATTGGTTGACTTGGTGTTTGGTGTTGACTTGAGAAAACGGTCTCAAAACCATTTGGAGGTCATCCAAATGATCCCAAGACCGTTTGGGGTCAGGTCATGACCAAATTGGATGATGGTTCAATGGATTCAAATCAATTAGACTCACATTGATTTATGTTGAAGGGTCATCGATTCCAAAACCTAATCCAATTGAATCAATCCCTAATTGATGATCAATTGAGGGTCAATTGAGGGTCAAATCAGTTGAGGGTTGACCTAATTAACTCAATTGAATGATGGTAATAGGTCCAATTGATGATTGATTATATATACAAGTGTTGAAGGAACCAATATTGGAAAACCTAATTCAATTTGAGGTGTTGGAACAATACTTGGTCCATGCGGTTTTGAGGTGGTTTGGACCAAACGGTCTCAAGACCATTTGGGACCAAACGATCCGAAACCGTTTAGGTTCATGCGGTTTCCAAATCGGTTGAGTGTATGCAGTTTCAAAACCAATTGTGTCCATGCGGTTTTAAAAGTCAACCATGAGCAAACGGTCTTCACCCCCAACTTTAGCAAACGGTCTTGAAGGTCTACTTTACCAAACGGTCTCAAGGGTAGACCAAGATTGCATGAAGGTTCAAACGGCCTTAGACCGTTTGGAGGTTTAGTATGCAAGACCGTTTGAGGTCTAAGATAGTCAAGATCGTTTGGGGCCTTAGTGGCCAAGATCATTTGGTGGTTGATTAACTTAAACACCATGGGTACTTAAAGTGGTTAAAGGACAAAGTGATTAGTAATTAATACATGATGTAATCAAAGGTGATCAGGGTACTTGCACCTTAATGGGATAGTGTGTTTGAAACCCATGAATTAATTGAGCTCTAATGATTACAATGGTAATGATATAAACCATGAAGTCAATTCTCTTTCTTGATTAAGTTGAATTAACCTAATCAAGGCTGAAGCTAATATCATCCAATAGGGGATGAGAGAGAAAAGGCTTCTTATATGAATGTCAATCAAGTAATGGACTTCCAATATGAATGAATGCCTAATTAGGGTATGATCCATGTTAGTGATATCGTGAAAACCCTAATTATGATGGTTAATGAATCTTAACCCTAATAGAGGGTAATAATGGAAGTACTCCTAATACATGATGATGATGTAATCCTAATTCAGAGTATGCTAAATAAGAACTCTATCCTAGAGTGATGTGATATGAATAGTAAACCCTAAATCAAGGTATGTGAATAGTAAACCCTAACCGAGGGTGATGTGAAATGAAAGTGTGAAACACTAATTCTGGGTTATGCTTTATAGCATGAAGCTCTTTGATTAGATAATGAAATGAGGAATCACTATTCATAATTAAGCTAAAGGGGTTGGTTAACCCTAATTGAATTGAAAAGGGAAACCCTAACCCTAGTAAGGGCATAGTGGTGCAACCCTTGAATAGTAAAGTTATCTTTGTTTTGCATTGTGTTGTTATAGAGATAATGTGCCTTTTATCATTTGTATTAATCATGCAGGTTTTTATTAAATAGTGAGCATAGCCAGGTAAGAGATATGATGCCATATTCATTGAAAGTACTTTATAAGCCTTGAAAGTATTGATATGCTATGTTGCCTAGTGAGAGGTAACAAATGAGACTGATAGGCTGTATGAGCCATGAGAAATATATGCATTGCTACTATCATGTTTATA
The DNA here is from genome assembly GCA_963693085.1 of Alisma plantago-aquatica. Lineage (NCBI taxonomy): Eukaryota > Viridiplantae > Streptophyta > Magnoliopsida > Alismatales > Alismataceae > Alisma > Alisma plantago-aquatica. The sequence continues at coordinate 1,241,824,091 of OY856412.1, forward strand.
CTGTCAAATGACTTGATGGCAATATGTTACTTGGTAACAAGTCTTTTGGTGATCTAAGGGTTTGAACACCCATATTCTTGAATCACAATGATGAGATGGTTAGGGTCTGAGATCCCAATGTTAACAAGATGTGAAATGAACTTGATACAAATAGTACTCTTTATTTATAGCAATTGTTTTAATGGTTTATGTTTGAAAACATGCCTGATGCTATAAGAATGCCATAATGTACTTAAATAATCAAGTATAATGATATCATGTAGAGCCATGACCATAGAACCATCATTGTCAGAAGCTAAATGATGGTGAAACAGGTTTTCCTAAGGGAACTCCTGGAGAGCATACTTTTGAGTATGTGGGGGTTATGGACGTGAATATCCTTACGTCTTAATGGAGGAATTGATGTGAGATAAACATTTAATCTCTCAATCCTTCATTATATGTATATGCCGAGAAGATGTATCACTAATGTCCCGATGATGATGTCAATGTCAAATTGATGTGAGATAAATAAGAAATTCCTCGATTGCGAAGAGAGTACAACAAGCCACTGTAACTCTAATAGTGAAGTGCCAGAATACCCTGGACCCTGGACAGCTGTTATGGAAGAGACACAAGATGTCCTGCATGTTGTTCCTCACACTGACTGAGGAGGATGAGGTCATAGGAACCCGGCTCTTCTGATGACCTATGTATGGTATCAATTTCGATTTCGTAATGGTCGGTTGGAGTATGAGTGGTATACCTCATCTCCTTAGGGCATAAGTATGTTTGTAAAATGTAATCAGCCGTGTAGCATAATTGCTTAGGTTGAACTACGAGAAATAATGATTGATGATACATTGTTTATTAAGTCCTAGTTGGACAAATAATATACATGTTCTTCATATTCCTTATTGATTAAATGACTTGTTACTCAATCAAGTTATAATTGAAATGATTGCTTAGAGAATACTGCTCTACTTAGTTTATTCAACGAATTGCCTGCTGTTAAATAATTATAATTCTACTGCTCATTGTTATTATAATATTTGCAATAAAAATGCTTTTGGTGGAGAGTTATAACTCTCACTGGGACAATTATCAATTGTCTCACCCCTGTGGGATTCAAATTTTTAGGTAGACACCGAGGAAGGAGAAACCCTTCAGTGGGTGAACAGCAACAGCAGCAACAACAACAACAACATGGACAACAGTGATCCTCAGGTGGAGACACTGTCTGTCAAGTCTTGTATATAGAGAGTCCTGTGTGTCGTCTCTGTTCTCTCAGGTCCTAGGAGTTAGTAAATGGTTTAATATAGATCTAAGATTTTTGGCGTAATGCCTCGAGATTTTTTTTGTATACTTCCTTGTACAGTTTAACAGGGCAGTTGATGATGTGACTCTCGAGATGACATATTACAAAAATGTAATGATGGATTAGCTTGTAAATAACTTACCTTGTTTCTTTATAAAAGAGTTTCACAATTTGTAGATCTCTTTACAAAAAGTTTTAATTTTTAGTGATTTTCAGTAATTATGTTGCTAATTATTTGCTTCCGCATTAGTTGATCTCATTTTCTAAGACAGACGTCACAAATTAGAGGTATCAGAGCTCTAGGTTCGCTGAGTCTACAGAGACATAGGACTAGGGTTGTAGAGTTTGTTCTAGTGCCTTCCAGTATATCTGATAGTGTCTTCTGCTCATAGGAGGAGAAGATAAAACTAAAGATGTCTGGATCACACGAGGAACATGTTGCAGAGAGTAGTGTCACTGCACCCAGAGGAGCTGAAAGAACCCCAGGAAGAGAGGAACATGTGCCTGAACCACCCCAGTTCAATCCAACTGACATGGGGAACCCAGCCATCCAAGCCATGTTTGGGTAGTTCATGACTGCCATGACACATATGACTGATAGGATGCCTATACCTGTACCTAGGGCACCTACCCATCCAGAAGGACAAGGATTCAGCAAGACGTTTGAATGACTTCGTCGAGTTGGAGCCACAGAGTATGTTGGAACAGCTGACCTAGCAGATGCTGACTTGTGGTTAACTAAACTAGAGAAGGCCTTTAGAATCCTGAACATCCCAGAAGCTGAGAAGGTTTGACATGATGTGTACCTTCTCAAGGGGAGTGATGGTCACTGGTGGACCATGGAGGAAGGGAAAAGGCCAGGTGTGGAGATCGAATGGGAAGTTTTCCGACGGGAATTTATCAACATATACTTCCCTAAGACGTTCTCAGATGAGAAAATCTCTCAGTTTGAGATGTTAAGGCAGGGACTAATGAACATTAGCGAGTACGAGGCTAAGTTCATGGAGCTTTTGTGGTTCTGTCCGCACATGGAAACCACAGATGAAGAAAGGATTAGGCATTTTGAGAAGGGGTTAAACGTTGAGTTGACCAGGAAAGATGTTCCTTTTTCCTAGAGTGACAAGTGTCAGCAATCTTTTCAGTTGTTGAAGAAAGGTTGACAAGTGCACCTGTGCTTTTGTTACCTGAGTAAGGGAAAGGGTATATAGTTTTCTGTGATGCCTCTAAAAATGGACTAGGATGTGTGTTGATGTAGGATAAACAAGTGATTTCTTTTGCTTCTCGACAACTTAAGAAACATGAGGAGAATTATCCGACACATGACTTAGAGCTAGTTGTTGTAGTCCATGCCTTGAAAATCTAGAGACATTATCTTTATGGAGAGACATTCCAGATTTTCACAGACCATAAAAACCTTAAGTATATCTTTTCTCAGCATGAGCTTAACATGAGGCAATGCCACTGGATGGAGTTAATCAAGGATTACGATTGTACAATTGATTACCATCCAGGGAAGGCCAATGTAGTTGCTGATGCTTTGAGTAGGAAATCAGCAACACCAGCCTTAGACAGAGCACAACTAAATTCCATGGTATGCTCTAGGAGGGATATGCTTATCTCTTTAAGACAAGACAATGTACAGTTAAGAGTATCACTGTTATCAGGGTTGTTAGCTGAGATGCACGTAAAACCTACTCTGAGATAGTAGATTAAGGAGGCACAACAAGTTGATGCTGCAGTTCAACAGATTAGATCAGAGTATGGTAGTGAGAAACGAGATGGTTTCCATGATTCAGATGACCAAGTAGCTTGTTATCATGGTAGGATGATAGTACCGAATGTGGATAACTTGAGAAAGATAGTCCTGGAAGAAGCTCATTCTTCAATGTATGCCATGCACCCAGAAAGCACCAAGATGTATCAAAACTTGAAATATATGTATTGGTGGCCTGGTTTGAAGAAGGACGTTGTTGAATTTGTTATGCGGCGTCCGGTGTGTCAGCAAGTTAAAGCTAAACACCAGAAGCCTGCAGGAACAATGTAACCTTTACCCATACCACAGTGGAAGTGGGATTGTATAACCATGGACTTTGTGGTTGGTTTACCTAGAACCGCCAAAGGACATGATTCCATTTGGGTAATAGTGGATAGGTTGACAAAGACAACACATTTCTTACCTGTCAAAACAACCTATTCTGCAGAAAAGCTGGCACATTTATATGTGGACGAGATAGTATGACTGCATGGGGTCCCAGTTACCATTGTTTCTGACAGAGGTCCCCAGTTTATGAATCATTTTTGGGAGCGACTTCATAAGGCTTTAGGCATAAAGTCAAGGTTTAGTATATACTTTCATCCTCAGACTGATGGATAGTCAGAAAGGACTATACAGATTTTGGAGGACTTGCTTAGAGCATGTGTTCTTCAATTTATAGGAAGTTGGGATCTGCACCTAAGTTTGATAGAGTTTGCCTACAACAATACCTATCAACATATAATTGACATGGCACCTTATGAAGCTTTGTATGGTAGACGTTGTAGATCTCCCCTATGTTGGTATGAAATTGGTGAATGTCAACTTCTAGGTCTTGATCTTGTGCATCAGACCACCAAGAAGATTAAAATAATTCAACAACAATTGAAGACTGCACAGGATAGGAAGAAATCTTATGTTGATAAGCGTCGTAGACCTTTAGAATTCCAGGTTGGAGACAGATTGTACCTCAAGGTCTCACCTTAGAAAGGAGTTCTTAGATTTGGAAGGAAAGGAAAGTTAGCTCCTAGGTATATGGGGCCTTATCCAATCATTGAACGGATTGGAAAGGTAGCTTATAAGCTAGAGTTACCACCAGAGTTACAAAAGTTACACCCAGTGTTTCATATTTCCATGCTTAGGAAATTTCATCCTGACACAGAATCAGTTCTGCAACCTATGGAAGTAGAATTGAATGATGATATATCTTATGTTGAAGGACCTCTGACAATCCTCGATAGAAGAATTTAAAAGTTGAAAAAGAAAGACATAAGTCTTGTGAAAGTCCTCTGGAATCACTATGGCGTTGAAGAAGCTATGTGGGAACTAGAGGAAGAGATGAGGAGGAAATACCCTGCTCTTTTCTCTTAATATGTTTTGTAGATGATTTTGGGGATGAAATCCTTGTAAGGGGTGGATAATTTGTAACATCCCTGACCTGGGTTACATACTAACCCTAGGTGTTTTGCCTAATAAAGATGATTAGATTCTTGCTTGTATTTCTTGAAAAGTAATTAATGCTTTTGAGGAACTTATATTTCAATTTTAGTCCTTTTTGAATAATGTTGAAACAGTGTATTGTTAATAATGGACTAAAGTGCAAATTACCCAAGTAGAGGGGTTAACTTAAAAATTGCACATGATAAGATGTTCCTCTGATGTTTAGACATCATGAGAATGAATATGATGAAGTAATATGATTTTCTCAATCTTGAGCACCAAGATATAGCTTGTAAAGCAATCTTTGTGCATCAAAACCTAGTTTTGGTGTAATGTGCAATTTACCCAAAACATAGGGTTCAACATGTAAAATATCACCTTTTGAGGGTCTCTCATGTTTCTTGTCATCAACTAGAGAAAATAAAATGAGAAGGGCACCTCATTTGAATCATCATGGAAGAGAGAGAATCTTGATATTAAAATAATCAAGATTTAAGCACAAAAGGCTCTTTAATATAACTTGATGCAAAAAGAAATATATTAATTATGGAGCACTTCATCCAAAAGTTGTAGGGTGTGTTTGTAATAGTTTAAATGAGCTTGTGCCATGCGTGGGCACCAACAAGATCTTGGTTGAAGTGGAAGTTACTCACATTAATTTAATATAAAGCAATATCCAATTAAAAGATGGACATTAACACATAACTCTTTAAGGTGTTTAGTTACTTTTCCTTTAAAACTTGGATAATGGAGGATTTTTGCATGGTTATAGAAGGTGGCCACGTACCCAAAGAATGGAGGAAGCTTTGGTGGAATTAGTTGGGAAATAAAAGGAGATAATCCTCTTTTTTTCCATTTGCCTTGAAAACTCATAAATATATATATGTATCTTTCCAACAACACAAAGGATCGTTTCCCTTAGTTCTTTTCTTCATCACCTTGCTTTGACTGCCCAAGGAAGAGCTCTGGAGTATAGGGAGGATGATCAAACCTTTTGGTAAGATTGAATCATCTCCTACCTCGAATTCATGATGGAAACCATAATATAAGGTTAGATTCATGATTTTCTTCACACGATTTCCTTTTCTATTCATCTTCTTCATCCAAAGATTGAAGAACGAACCTTGGACAACTGTTGGAGCTCAATCTACCATTAAAGCTGCGGAGCTTGGAGCTATGGATCAGTTCTAGAGGTGGGTTTTATAACTTTAACCCTTAAGCATTGCTAATGCATCCATCTCTCTAATAATCGTTGGCTATTTTATTCTTTGGTATTCTTTTGGTTAATTGCTATAACTTTCGTGAAGAAAAACAACAGTTCTTGGTTGTTCGTAGGAAGAAGATGATGACATTAACTGTGATGATTATCCAAATAAAATTACTTTAGAAAAAGGTTTGGTTTTGATGCTCAAACGGTTTCCCAAACTGTTTGGGGGCAAACGGTTTGAAACCGTTTGATTGCAAACAATTTCATCCAAACCACATAGAAGCAAACAGTCCAAGACCGTTTGGTGGTGTTGACCAAGAATTGACCATTTGTATGTCTGTTGAGAATAATGTAGACTAATCACGTACCATTAATTATCAATCAACTCCAAATGGTTCACTAATTAAAGGTCCATCAACTAACTAAACCCTAATCGGGTTAATTGTTGTTTTGATAATTGATTAAGGTTGAAGTTTGGGTTGAGTGACCCAAACGGTTTCAAAACCATTTGGGGATCACCCAAACGGTCTCAAGACCGTTTGGTGATCACCCAAGACCATTCGGAGTCTAGGGTTAGGCGTGGTTGACCAATTGAAGATCCAAAGGTTCTAAGTTGAAGTACAATCAATTGTTGCTATAATGATCACATCAATGGACCAAACCCTAATTGGTTGACTTGGTTTTTGGTGTTGACTTGAGAAAATGGTCTCAAGACCGTTTGGAGGTCATCCAAACGATCCCAAGACCGTTTGGGGTCAGGTCATGACCAAATTGGATGATGGTTCAATGGGTTCAAATCAATTAGACTCACATTGATTTATGTTGAAGGGTCATCGATTCCAAAACCTAATCCAATTGAATCAAGCCCTAATTGATGATCAATTGAGGGTCAAATCAGTTGAGGTTTGACCTAATTAACTCAATTGAATGATGGTAATAGGTCCAATTGATGATTGATTATATATATACAAGTGTTGAAGGAACCAACATTGGAAACCCTAATTCAATTTGAGGTGTTGGGACTATACTTGGTCCATGCGGTTTTGAGGTGGTTTAGACCAAACGGTCTCAAGACTGTTTGGGACCAAACGATCCCAAAATGTTTAGGTTCATGCAGTTTCCAAATCGGTTGAGTGCATGCGGTTTCAAAACTGATTGTGTCCATGCGGTTTTAAAAGTCAACCATGAGCAAACGGTCTTCACTTAGCAAATGGTCTTGAAGGTCTACTTTACCAAATGGTTTCAAGGGTAGACCAAGATCGCATGAAGGTCCAAATGGTCTTAGACCGTTTGGAGGTTTAGTATGCAAGACCGTTTGAGGTCTAAGATAGTCAAGATCATTTGGGGCCTTAGTGGCCAAGATCATTTGGTGGTTGATTAACTTAAACACCATGGGTACATAAAGTGGTTAAAGGACAAAGTGATTAGTAATTAATACATGATGTAATAAAAGGTGATCAGGGTACTTGCATCTTAATGGGATAGTGTGTTTGAAACCCATGAAGTAATTAAGCTCTAATGATTACAATGGTAATGATATAAACCATGAAGTCAATTCTCTTTCTTGATTAAGTTGAATTAACCTAATCAAGGCTGAAGCTAATATCATCCAATAGGGGATGAGAGAGAAAAGGCTTCTTATATGAATGTCAATCAAGTAATGGACTTCCAATATGAATGAATGCCTAATTAGCGTATGATCCATGTTAGTGAGATCATGAAAACCCTAATTATGATGGTTAATGAATCTTAACCCTAATTGAGGGTAATAATGGAAGTACCCCTAATACATGATGATGATGTAATCCTAATTTAGAGTATGTTAAATAAGAACTCTATCCTAGAGTGATGTGATATGAATAGTAAACCCTAAATCAAGGTATGTGAATAGTAAACCCTAACCGAGGGTGATGTGAAATGAAAGTGTGAAACCCTAATTCTGGGTTACGCTTTATAGCATGAAGCTCTTTGATTAGATAATGAAATGAGGAATCACTATTCCTAATTAAGCTAAAGGGGTTGGTTAACCCTAATTGAATTGAAAAGGGAAACCATAACCCTAGTAAGGGCATAGTGGTGCAACCCTTGAATAGTAAAGTTATCTTTGTTTTGCATTGTGCTATTATAGAGATAATGTGCCTGTTATCATTTGTATTAATCATGTAGGTTTTTATGAAATAGTGAGCATAGCCAGGTAAGAGCTATCATGCCATATTCACTGAAAGTACTTTATAAGCCTTGAAAGCATTGATATGCTATGTTGCCTAGTGAGAGGTAACAAATGAGACTGATAGGCTGTATGAGCCATGAGAAATATATGCATTGCTACTATCATGTTTATACTGTCATATGACTTGATGGCAATATGTTACTTGGTAACAAGTGTTTTGATGATATAAGGGTTTGAACACCCATATTCTTGAATCACAATGATGAGATGGTTAGGGACTGAGATCCCAATGTTAACAAGATGTGAAATGAACTTGATACAAATAGTACTCTTTCTTTATAGCAATTTTTTTAATGGTTTATGTTTGAAAACATGCCTGATGCTACAAGAATGCCATAATGTACTTAAATAATCAAGTATAATGATATCATGTAGATCCCTGACCATAGATCCATCATTGTCAGAAGCTAAATGATGGTGAAATAGGTTTTCCTAAGGGAACTCCTGGAGAGCATACTTTTGAGTATGTGGGGGTTATGGATGTGAATATCCTTACGTCCTAATGGAGGAATTGATGTGAGATAACCATTTAATCTCTTAATCCTTCATTATATGTATATGCCAAGAAGATGTATCACTAGTCTCCCGATGATGATGTCAATGCCAAATTGATGTGAGATAAATAAGAAATTCCTCAATTGCGAACAGAGTACAGCAAGCCACTGTAACTCTAATAGCGAAGTGCCAGAATACCCTGGATAGCTATTATGGCAGAGACACAAGATGTCATGCATGTTGTTCCTCACATTGACTGAGGAGGATGAGGTCATAGGAACCCGGCTCTTTTGATGACCTATGTATGGTACCGATTTCGATTTCACAATGGTCGGTTGGAGTATGAGCGGTATACCTCATCTCCTCAGGGCATAAGTATGTTTGTAAATTTAATCAGCTGTGTAGCATAATTGCTTAGGTTGAACTACGAGAAATAATGATTGATGATACATTATTTATTAAGTCCTAGTTGGACAAATAATATACATATTCTTCATATTCCTTATTGATTAAATGACTTGTTACTCAAGCAAGTTATAATTGAAATGATTGCTTAGAGAATACTGATCTACTTAGTTTATTCAATGAATTGCCTGTTGTTAAATAATTATAATTCTACTGCTCATTGTTATTATAATATTTGCAATAACAATGCTTCTGGCAGAGAGTTATAACTCTCGCTGGGACAATTATCAATTGTATCACCCCCATGGGATTCAACTTTTTAGGTAGACGTTGAGGAAGGAGAAACCCTTCAGTGGGTGAGCAGCAACAGCAACAGTAGCAACAACAATAGGGATAGTAGTGCTCCTCAGGTGGAGACATTGTCTGTCAAGTCTTGTATATAGAGAGTCCTATTTGCCATCTCTGTACTCTCAGGTCCTAGGAGTTAGTAAATGGTTTAATATAGATCTAAATTTTTTTGCGTAATGCCTCGAGATTTTTTTTGCATACTGCCTTGTACAGTTTTACAGGGCAGTTGATGATGTGACTCTCGAGATGAGATATTACAGAAATGTAATGATGGATTAGCTTGTAAATAACTTACCTTGTTTCTTTATAAAAGAGTTTCACAGTTTGTAGATCTCTTTACAAAAAATTTTACGTTTTAGTGATTTTCAGCAATTCCGCTGCTAATTATTCGCTTCTGCATTAGTTGATCTCGTTTTCCGAGACAAACGTCATAGGTCCTCTCTCCTTTGGTTGTCTAACCATTTGGAGTGAGGATTTGGGTAATAAACAAATCTGTGATAAGAGCACATTGGTGGGAAAATCACTATGAAACACATTCCTTGGAAAAGTCCATTATGTCCATTTCTGGATCAAGGAGTGGTATACTAAATGAGATGGAATACACATAGATTGGAAATGATTGAAAATTTTATTACTTGCATTCTTTTGATCTTTCATTGCTATACATGTTGTTAATATCACATACTCACATTTTTACACCAGCCTACACATCAATGAGTTATGTGACTTGTTTCTAACATTTACATTAGCCTCTTATCTAAATACGAAGATATGAACTCGAAAAGGAATATTACACAAGATGTTGATTTTTGATACAATGAGAAGGATATAGATTGTTGATTCCTAAAATTATTATTAGTTTCCCTCTTTTAAAGTTTATTAAACTCCTTAGAGGAAACAATTTATTCCATACTTTTGTAAGTAATACTTGGTTTGTAATTATTAATGATTATTGATTTATTATTATAAATATGGATCTAAAATGTTTTGGATAATGACCCTTGCCTCTCTATTCCACCTTTAAGGGGGACAATGGGAGGAGGGGGTCACGACATATGGTTTGTTTTGTATGTGATATTTTGAGATGGAAATTCCTATTATTTTGAATTTGTATCATTTAGACCCAGCAGGTGGACACATGATCTCCAACAAGGTAGCTACAAAAGTACTTCAATGTAGATTCTATTGACCCTCCATCTTCATGGATTCCCACAATTATGTAAAATCTTGTGATAAATAAATAGGAACATTTCTAAGATGGATGAGATACCCTTCATCTCTAAAAAGAAGTAAAAAAATTTGATGTGAGAGGAGTGGACTAAATGGATCCGTTTTTCTCCGCGTACAACTTCTCATACATCATATTCCTATTGAATACATCTCAAAGTGGATTGAGGCAATCCCACCATCTTGAGAAAATCCAAAAATTTAATCAAGTTTTAAAGAAAGATATAAAAATTTCATGATTTAGAGTCTCACACACTGCCATATTTGATGTGTGATCCACTTCAAAGATCATAGATTTGAAAATTGAATGGTGTTCACACTATTGTACCGTAATATTCATGATTTATTTTCCCAAAGGACTTACTAGCTAATATTTAACCAACTTCGTTGCTTTAGAATAAGATATTTAATAAATGAATTAAATACAAGTTCCAAAAAAGGGAGGGAATTAGGAAGTGTTCACACCATATGATCACACTCGAAATACAAAAGGCTCAACCAAATAGTAGTGGTATGCATATGAAATGAATTTTGGTCTTCCATTTTCTGTAAAATCATGGTGGTGAAGCTCTTATAGTCAAGTACTTAACAAAGTATGAGCATAAAGGAGGTGACCCTGGTCACCTTGATAATTTTATTGCTAGAAAATGGGTCATCAATAGGAATTAAATCGCTTCCTTAAATATCTTGCCTACTAAGATGATACATTACTAAATTCTTGATCCATTTCTAGTCTCTAATTTCTAGGTTGAACCATTGTGATATAAGACCCATTTGATTAACTGGGGTTGGCATCTTTATATAAAACTAGGTATTTGATGGTGGAAAAATATATAAACAATCACATGTGACCCAACCCTAAACTTGTCAAAAGAATGGATGATTTCTACAACTTCCTTCTCAACAATAGCATAATTCTTCTGCACACCATCCACTGTCATACTAGCATAGTAGAAGAGTTTGATGTTTCTTGTCTATGTAATACCCAAGGATACACTGACCATATAGTAACTAGTATTATACATTCTCTAAAATGGAAGTGACCAGTCTAGGTTTCCTTCAAGAATGTGAAACTTTTCATATACTCAACATCAATAGTGAAAGCATCTTTTAGAAAAAGATTGGTGAGATGTCTTGCTATCTTTTTAAGGTAAAAAAGGAATCTCTTCTATTAGCCATAGTGGTTCATAAAATTCATGACTGTCTTGACTAGAAATAGAGGTACTAAATTGGCAATCACTTCAATCATTATTTTGTTAACTTCAATATCATTGTTCTACCAAAATGTCCTAGAATAATGACCTCCTTTACCAGGAAGTGACATTTTTTTCCAATTGAGTACTTGTTGGGCTTCTTCACAGTGTTGTAACACAAGTCACATGTGATAAATGAATGCCTAAATAAGTCTCCTTAGATATAAAAATCAATAATGATGACCGTCATGATGGTATAAGTGTCTTCAATGAAGACATAAATCATGTGCCACTATAATTTGGTTGGGGCATTGCATATTGACATACTTTAAGTGTGCATGCTAAACACAAGTGTACATATCAGAGTAGTAAAGGACTCAAGATAGGTATGATTGTCAATCTTGGGGAATTGGGACTATTAGAGACCACTACTAACCAAAACATATCATCTATGACTAAGAAACATTTTGATTGATTGATCAAATGAAAATAAGAATTAATTAAAAAAAGATAAGTGGAAGGCATATCATTTTAAAGGTTTCTTTAGGATATCGGTTTCAACATGGTGTTGACCAATGCATCCATTTTGTATGATTAATATAAGTTACCTTGCTTCTTTGGATTAACCTTTTGTAGTTTGTGTCTATCAATTTCAAAGTGTCCAAATTTTTCAACCTAATTACTATCCACTTATGCAACAATCACATTTAAAGATAAATGATTAAATCTCTCTCTATAAAAATACTTCATAGTGGGTAGCCCCCTTTCATAGAATGTAAATGACTGTGATGATAACAAATTTTCTAACTATAACCCCACTTTCATAATAGTTAACAACCTATCACATATTCATGGTGATCAAGCACAAATAAAGAAATTAAGAATTTTTTTGGATGACGTAGGAACCACCCCCGAGGAGGAGCCACTTTGGTGACCCCACCTCAACATTGTAACCCCCTGACTACCCGCACATTGGAGGTGGTGTTTAAATCACACACTAGGTTGGCCTATTCAACGGGAGAAATTCATTTCCAAGGAGCACAACCTAGGTTCCTTCATTGGGGAACGTGAGCACTTACCACCCTAGCCACTAACTCATCGGCTCCCAAGCATTTATGTAATAAAAATCTAAAGCAAAGATAAATTATATTGAATCAAACATAAACATAAATAGAGTCAACACCAGATTTCTCCTAGGTCCTAAACAATTGTTGTTTAGACCCTAATGCTTCACATGTAATCAATGGAAAGGGGAAGAAGAATCAAATGACATAGGAAACTCTTGTAACATGGTGAAAGGGAAGAATTATACATGATGTTGTTGTAGCCATCAAAGTAATCATCAAGATGCACCTTGATCCATGTCTTTTTGTCTCCTTATACTTGGAATCTAGTTTCTTGTAGAATGGATAGATGGGATGTGTTGCATGACATGAGATTTGATTCGTGTCCCCCCCTTGGGATTATAAAACAAGGAGGAAAGGAACCCCTTATTAAATATACCATTGGTTGTGCATTGTTTAATCATAACAATCTATAAATGTCGATGCCACCAATTTGCAAAATGGTGCTGCTATTTCCAAATTAATGGAATTAGGGCTTGTGATCTCAGTGCCAAAAAGTTTAGTTTTTGGTACTAAGATTTTTTTGTCGATTATCTTTCTTGTGTGGTCAGTTCTTCTTATTCTCTTTCCTTTTCTCATTCTTCTTTGTGTTGTTGCCATCAATTTGAGTTGGTGGTTATGAGTTCTTCCAATTTGTTTTTTTGGTCCTCCAAAATCCTTTGCCTTGTTTATATTTTTGAAAAGAGAGTTCTTTGCTAAAGAAGGTAAAGGAAAGGGTGAAGCTATTTACAAGTATGATTATATAGTATGGGGGAAGGATATACAATAAGAGGAATAGAGAAATTGTTTGAAGAAAAAACTATAGGAATTGTTGTCCAGTAGGCAGCATTGTCACAATCTGAAGAGAACTTAGAACAAATGACTTCAGCTAAATACTTTGACTAAAACCAATAAAGTAACACGAACCAGAATAGGCCTCAGAATCACATGCAATATAGAGATAAAATAATGGCAAGAAGACAACTCTGAGAGGTACGAAGCATAGCTAAAAGAAGAATAAATCCAAAAACCAAACTGCATCCAACAATACATCTAAACAAAATAGACTAGTCATTCTAAAAAATGAGGATCTCTGATAAAGTAATTTTCTAAAGTACATTTGCATCCTTGAATTCATTATCGTGAACTCTCCTATTCCTCTCCATCTAGAAAATGAAAAAATTGATGGCAGTGGCAATCTTCAAAATAGAATAATACAAACAACCCAGATCATCCCAACTTTGAGGAACAAAAGAAAAATACCCAAGATTCACTGCAAACAACCAGATCTCTTGAACATACTAACATGAAAATGAAATGTGAGCAGAGTCTCAATAATCATCCATACACAATGAACATCTTGAATCCACCTCTCCTTCTTGAATAACTAGTCATTGGAAGTCTATTCAACACAACCTTCCATAGATGAAACATACACTTCCTTAAAGCCTTGGCCCTACAAATCCATTTAAAGATAAGATATTAAATACCTATCCTTCTGATAGAATTCCAAATAGTCTTCAGCCTGACAAAATGGGAACCCTTGATAGTTGTATAATTTTTTCTAGATAACTATTTTGAACTAAGAACTATAAAGTGCACTCAAAACATCTACTTAAAGGAACAACCCATCTTCCCCCTTGAATGATAATGTTGTATGAAGCATTCTTAGAAATACTAAATCTTATAATCATGTCATTACCCACAATATATAGAAGAGTTCTTCCATCAAAAATAGGATCCTTGCAAACCTTAAACATATCACATGTACCAATATTGAACCCTATTCTTGAGAGGAGGAGTCCCCATACTCTAAAAATGTTATTAAATAACCATGAAAAAATTGAAGACTCTTTAACAAACCCTAAAGAGTGTTTCTTAAGGTATTTCACATTAATCCAACAAACCCATAGAGTGTCTTTTTTACTAGCAATGTTCCATGCATTGAGAATAAGAAAATCTTTAGATACCTCTTTGATTTTGCTTATACCTAAACCACCTTCATTTTTAGGTGAAGTTACATTCTCCCACTTCACAAGGTGAAGATTCTTTTTTTCCTCAGAAGAACCTTAAAGAAAATCTTTGCATATATTATAGATTTCATCTAGATTAGTAGCAGGAATGGGGAAAGAAAACATCTAATAGATATTTAAAGTTGACAAGGTTTATTTAATAAGCTCACAACTACCTATCAGATAAAGTAATTTTGAATTCTGACAATCCAACTTTCTTTTAAATTCTGACAATCCAACTTCTTATTCACCCTATCAATAAGACCTTCACACAGTGTTTTCAAAAGTTTACCAGTGAAAATAGGTAGACCATAATATTTTGAAGGACCAGATATTTCATTCATATTAAGAACATTCAAAACAAATTTATCAACTCATTTACTAAGGATTATCAAAATTTTCTCATAGTTAATGGTTAAACCAGATTCCTTCCAATTAATATTAAAATTATCCTTAAGATTTGATGTGTTAATGATATTAGCCTCCAAAAAAAAACATTAAGTCATATACAAAGGCCAAATGGGAAATAGTCAACCCCTTCGAGATTTTTAAAGGGAAGATTTCTTTATCACTTATGGACTTCTTCATAAGTTGACTAAATCCTTGCATTACTTTCACAAACAAGTAGGGAACAATGAGATCTCTCAACCTTATTCCATTGGAGGGAGAAAAAATCTCAAAAGGCTCTTCATTTATATGAATTTGATATGAAGTAGTGACAAAATTATTCTCGATCCACTTTATCCAAATAGTAGGAAAACTCGTCTTATACATGATAGAAAAAAGAAACTTCCTCATTGAATCATATGTTTTTGAAATATCAGCCTAAATGCACATTTTACCTCCAGAAGTTTTTTTAAAGTCACTAAACACTTAATTAGTAAGAAGGGTTGCATCTTTAATGTTTCTACCATTAATGAAAGCACATTGATTGATATCAATAATCGAGCTAAGAGAAGGTTGTAACATGTTACTTAAAATCTTGGAGATAATCTAATAATACACATTGCATAATACAATAGGTCACCAATTAGAAATAATTTTGTATTGTCTCTATTGGGAAATAAATTAATGAAAGTTCTATTCGCTTCTCTAAGAAGATTACTAGAAGAAAATAATTCCTTGATAGAATTAATGACATCATTACCTATGATATTCCAGACATAGTTATAGAAGTGTCCATTAAACCCATCAGGCATAGGTTCCTTGTTAGGATGTATGTTTTTAACAACCTCATCGACTTCCATTCTTGTGACTGGAGCTATAAGAGAAATTTTATGTTATTGAGATAGGGTACTACTTGACCATTCACCCGACCATACATGGACAGAAGAGCTAGTTTTATTGAACATGTCAAGGTAGAAATAAGTAATGAAACTCTTGATAGCATCACGATTATGACTAATACACTCATTTATTTGAAGAGTGAGAATCTTGTTTTGATGTCTTCTAGTTTTAAGAGAAGAATAGAAAAAAAATGAATTTGAATCAAATTCCTTGAGCCATTACACATGAGACTTCTATCTCAATATGGATTCCTCATCTTTAGAACTAGCTGCAGCAGCTAGCCTGAGATTTTTAGCTTAATTTATGACTGTGTCATTGAAAGGATTGAGATTAGCTATTGACTGAGCAAACGTATCTTGAGCTCTATCGATTTTGGGTTTATTAGACAAATCACCTATGGAGTGTTTGTTCCACAAAATAAGTTTACTCTTTAAATTGTTGATCTTTCTTTATAGACAAAAAGTAGAAAAGCCTTCAACATTGATATTTCAAGCTTCAGTAACAATAGAAATGAAATTAGGTCATTCAGTTTAGGAATTATTGAATCTGAAAGATGCCTTTATGTCTTTGGATTTCCCAATAGAGAGAAAGAGTCTTCTATGATCATTGAATGAGTTAGAAATAAACTCACCATGAACCTTAGGCACAATGACAAGAAATTTAGCATTATAAATAATTTTATCAATTTTTGACGTGATAAAATCCTTTCCATTTTTGTGATTATCCCATGTAAAGTTGGGTAGATTCATATCTAATTCAAACGATCCACAATTCAGGATATAATTGTTCAACTCCTCCATTGACTTTTTTGTGGGGAGGTTTCTTGCCAATCTTTTCACAGTTTTTTGAACAACATTAAAATCACCAATAATAACCCAAGGTTCCTTCAACATATTATGAACCTTATTGATATCATTCAATAAATGAACATGTTCATTGTCCCCATTATGGCCATATACAAAAGAACACAAATTATAAGGCAACCTTGTTTTAATCTATAATAAAGCACACAAAGTATAAGGCAAAACAAGAATGAAATGATTTTGAACCAAATACATGAAAAATAGATAAAATTGATGCACATGAGTTATTTTAGGTAATGTCATAAAACACGTGCATATGAGAGAAATAGTCATCAAACATGCCTAAATTTACCCCAAATTTTCTAGATAAATCATGCTCATTAGAATTCCCTAAGATTGAATGCCTCTGAGTTACACTACTTTGGATTTGGTTGAAATAGTAAAAAGAGAGACACATATGTGGGTTATTCTTTCTAGTATTCCTCAACTCAATGGGCCCAAACTGGACCTCTCCTACCACAGAGCATACAGCTACTATATAGAAACTAATTATAAAAATTAAAACAACAAATAGATTGCTTAACACACAAGAAAGCCAAAGTAGAAATATATCACGGAAATTCTAAACTATGATGAGTGTATCACAAGATTAGACTATCTATTATTTCTATTTTTAGAAAATCTTGTGTCTAAATGGATTTAGTACCTTGAATATTCATGGAAGACGGGAATAATTGTTTTGAGGTAGCCTACTGATGAAGCATATTCATCCGGTTTTACCACATTATTTGGGTATTTCTTTAGGGACATTTGATTTTGACATTTCTGACCATCTGTAGGATGTAGTTGGTATTGTAATATTTTGGTACACATTTCATGTCAAATCTACATTCTTGAGTTGGAACCCATGAGTAGATCTTATCGGTGATTGTCTATTAATTATTCCCACAATAAATATGTGCTCCACATGACCCTCAAATGTCATTTCCTAATTTGGATAGGATATTATATTTGTATCATTATCAAGATTTCTAATAGTTCTAAGGCCAATAATATTAGGTCACAACTGCATGTCATCCTCCCATCCCAATAACCCATCGACTTATTATGTTATGTGTAAGCATTTGTGGTATCTCTACAAATCTCACTTTTGGGATTTATGTATTCTCCCATCCCTTTCATCTTCCTTTTCAATTTGTGTTAATCATGATTTCCCTTTTTGTTTGTTTTAATCCATATTGGACTATTGATTTAGTTTTGTTCACATCCATATTAGACCACATGTCAATTAGTTGTTTATTCTGTCAATTGATGTATACATGATTTGATCTTCAAGCTTCTTTCATCAATATGAGACTGTTTATTCTATCAATTGATGTATACATGATTTGATCTTCAAGTTTCTTTCATCAATATGAGACTATCCATTCGGATTATATTTACATTCATATTGGAATGCCAATTTCAATTTTGTTTTCATCCATAGTCGACTATTGATTCATTTTTATTTCATTATTGGACTGTTGATTCAATCTTGTTTTCATCTATATTGGATTACATAGAAGATAGCTCTTTATTTTGTCTATCGATATTTACCTGATTTGATCTTGAGATTTGTTTCATCCATATAGGACTATCTGTTCATATTTAATTTCGTTCATATTAGAATGTCCATCCACTTTTTTTTATCTATATAGGATTGTTGATTATTTTGAATCATATTGGATCATTGGTTCAAGTTTCTTATCCATATTGGAATACATAGCAATTGAATGTTTATTTTCTATCTCTCTCTCTCCATATATATATATATATATATATATATATATATATATATATATATATATATATCTGTGTGTGTGTGTGTGTGTGTGTGCGTGTGTGTGTGTGAGAGAGAGAGATAGAGAGAGAGGATTTGATCTTTAGGTTTCTTTTCAATTATATTGGACTATTCATTCAGATTCATTTTCATCCATATTGAACTTTCCATTCACTTTTGTTTTCACTGATATTGGACTATCTATTCAACTTAGTTTTGAACCATATTGTACTATTTTCTTTATTATTTTCATTTATATTTATGGTATATGTTCTTCAAAATTATTTACATCCATGCTGGACTATCCATTTATATTATATTTCATCCATATTGGTCTACATAGAAGTTTATTATTTATTCTTTCCATCAAGTTTATGGCTTACTGGGAGTGGGTGAAATATGTATCAAGATGGTATAATGAAAGGGAATGGGTCAAATATGTTGCAAGAACATGATCTATTTCACCTTGATGTTGATGGCACACTAGTATTTGTTATCTATCCTTCATGGTAGTGTTAGTAAGCATCATTTAGTGTAGTTCTTTTTTAATGATGAGTGGCCCATGATGCATAATCTATCACAATCATCCATACCTTTTTGACTGTCTTTTACATATTTAACATGTAGTTATTACAACAATTTTCTTACTCAATAACCACAAAAATCAACACTATTTGGTGATGGGTTCTAAATTGCACTTATGCTTTTTTATGCGGTCGCCTTTGAAATCTGCATAATTATTTCTTTGAAACCCAAGTGTGTATTTTGTAGACCACTGTCTCTATTATTTACATTTTATGATATTGACATTTCCTTCTAATGTTGATTTGCAATTCCAATCCTAAATCCTTGTACATTACCATTCATATATTGGTGATGTTTCTATTATTACCTATCCAGTACATGTCTATCACTATCGTGAGTCTTGGAAACTTTGAGGCCAATAATTTGAGGTCAAAACCGCATGGGATGCTCAACCATATTAATTGATTTTCACTTCTCCTTATTCATTTTTAGTTTTTTGTGTTTTGTTTCAATGTGAAAATATTATGTAAATTTCTTAGAACCTTTGTATGATGCCTCTATATTATGAGTTGGTGTTATGTATAATGTTCTAGTTTGTTATTTGTACCATAAACTGATATGATGGTTTATTGGGAGTAGTTCATATTTGTTTGAAGATGTAAATTGTAGATCATATGTAGTAGGAACAAGATCAGGTAACTATGATCATTATACAAAAGGATGGTTTTACTTAACCATGTTGTTTAACATAATGTGATACATCAGACATGAATTTTTTCAATGTACTTTAACCGTTTATTCACGATTTTTGCAATTTTGAATGAAGGTAACAATCTTACTTTTCAAAAATTATGAATGCATCAATCGATATATATTATCAATTTTACCAAACCTTGTATAATGTTATAGTATGAAATAAATCATCGGTATATTACTTCAGTTAAATATACGGTTTTGTCTATTGTGAATTATCCCAAACTCATACATGATCGGTAAACTTGTGCAATGTTTACAATGAAATAAATCATGGGTATATTGCAGCAATGAAGTATATGGTTTTGACCATTGTGAATTAGCCCATATTGTTATATAGCATAATTTGTGACTTTACCCTAGCTAGTTTAGCGGTTAAATGAGCCAAGTTGATAGTATGGAATAGTTTTTTGTGCATGAACTAAAATCAACAATCAAATTTAATCACACTTTTTGGTATTGAAATTTCTATCAAGTATAATATGCTAACTGAAATTATAAATATAATAACATTTTCAAAACATGTAGTATATTTTGAATTGAATTTGTTACTTATAAAAAACAACTTTGTAACCATAATAAAGTTGTGCAGATATAGTTATCGAGTGATAGAGGGGAATGACATACAAATTAGTTTGTTGGACAAGGGAAGACAATGCAACCATAGTTGTAGCATTACGCCAAAAAAATGATCTGGATAGGTGTATTGAGGGACAATTTATGAAAGATTCTTGGAGGGGGCATACAAATATTTTAAGTATAGGATGAAGTGTATCTATATAAATTAACCATACATGATGACACATAGGAAGAACCTAAAAGAGGTGTTCTATAGAATTAGTACATTAGAGAAATGCAGTGGATTTGGTTGGGATAAGGTTCTTAATAAGGCTATACTTGCCAACTCTAGGGAATGAACTAAATTTCTTGAGGTGAGTGTTTGCAAATCTAATTTAACTACACCCATTTTTCAATAATGAGAAATTAGCCAGAAATTTTATTTATAGAGGGACAAGGAGCTTGCCAGGTTGTTGAGGAATCCATTCCCCTACTACAACAATTTTGAGTTGTTGGTAGGTACAGATGTTTCTAGAGAAAATCACAAATTTTCATCCAATGCTTACACCCTTTCCTTTAGCAACACATCAGAAGATGTTGTTGATCTTGATGAATACTTCACGAATAGTGTTCCTGACTCGACTCAACAACAATCCACACCTATCACATTGAGTTCTCTAATGACTTGAATAGTATATATTTCAACGGTTGATACCATAAAACTACCAATACAAATGTCCTTAGTGGTTCCTAATGTCATGAACATAACAAAACATCACCCATTGTGGGAATCATTCATACCTCCAACTAGTTCTCTAAAGTTTATAAGAAAGTGTGTGAGGTTGTGTTCACCTTGGACCATTTTGATACATACATCATGTCCAAGATCATTGAACACTACTACAATGCCTTTCCTGATGCACCCTTGATAGTATACTATGCCCTTATAAATGTCTTGAAGGATAAGACAAACATGGATATTTATCTAAAATTATTGGTCATGGATTTGATGTGGTGAACTTTCTATTTGACAAGGTAACCCATCAATACTCATACATGCCCCCACCTTTAGAGAGAGTGGCATTCTTTACAAGTGAAGTTTTGGATATGAACTCGGTTGTTCCTTCCACTAGACCACCTCCATGCAATACATATTTTTTCTACACCAGTACAAACCCAATGTGAATTCTAGCACCACAAGTTAGTTCTTGTGGAAGAGCCTCATCTTCTTAGGATAGAGAAAATAGGAAGAAAACATACAACATGCCTAGAAACTCATCTTCACCACCACCACCTGCTTCTTGAGACTAGAATCATAGTGATATCACATATCACACATTTATAGAACACATTTCTTTCTAGAAAAAATATTTGGATTTGTGTACCTTCAAATATTCTTTATTTTGCAATTGGGTTGTTGAACAATGTCTAAACTACTTTCTGTTGATAAATGTTTGTTACCTTTATTAGTTATGCATTCCTAATTTAGTATAGACTAACTATATGTAGTTTGTATGGGATTGTCACCTAACATACCTAATGATCACATCTATTATGTGGTTGTTGAAGCCCATATTTGGCTAGGCATAATGGTTGGCACTCAAAAAAATGTTTAATGCTGAATGGGCCACTAATTTCATATTTTCCACAATGGGTCCACCAATACATCATGTCACAAGGATACTACATAGAAATATTGGATAGGAGGGGTGATAATAGAGATGAAGCAACAACTCAACATCCACGATCCATCAGCATTAGAAAAGGACATCAAAGGGTCATTAAAGTAATGTAAGGCCATGAAGAAAAAGCATACGACATGTTCCACATGAAGTCTCTAATATCATGGCCAATGTTGAAAAGTTAGAAGGAAGAAACCTCATATAAAGAAAATACAGTGTCTCAAGCAAAGAAGCCATCTAATACTTCCTACAATGTTTTGGAAAGGGTCATACTAATCAAAATTTAGCAAAAGACTATGTCAGATTCCTATGAGACCGTTAACCACAAATTTTTAGGTGTTTAAATTAGTGTTTT
Source organism: Alisma plantago-aquatica (assembly GCA_963693085.1). Classification (NCBI taxonomy): domain Eukaryota; kingdom Viridiplantae; phylum Streptophyta; class Magnoliopsida; order Alismatales; family Alismataceae; genus Alisma; species Alisma plantago-aquatica. The sequence goes on from OY856412.1 coordinate 1,241,846,583, forward strand.
CCTTGAATGATGAATATAATATCCCAAACTGCCATTCACCACACACAACACAATTAGGAAAACTATAATACTCTAACCTTTCTTCAAGGTAAGACTTTTTTATGTGAGTTATGCACCTATCTTGTGCATTACACTCTTACCACATGTTTTTTCATAACTTAGGATGCATTAGGTGCAATTAATAGTAAACACATTCTGATACATGTTGGTAGGGAGAAACAAAACTGATAGCACAATAGAAAGGGATTTGTCTCAACAAATGGTATGGTGGTCATCAATTTTGATGTGGAGTTCACTTATCTCATGTGTGGATGGGAGGGTTCAATTGTTGACATGCATGTATTGACTGAAATCATGTCTAATGGTGAGTTCACCATACTAATGGTCAATATACTTAGTGGATTTAGGATAAGTAAACACATCTCAATTTTTTGTGCCATTTTGCAATACAACATATCATATGTCTGAGTATAGGGTGTATGATGTTCATACAACAACAAATATGAAATGTTCAGCCATAGACCTGCACAGCTAGTAAATGTTGTTAAGAGGGAATTTAATGTGTTGAAGAGGAGGTTTGTCATTTTTATGCAACAATTGATGTTTGACCCCACAACCTAAAATTATAGTTTCGTGTTGTGTACTATACAATTTTATATTGTGATACCAACTACTGGATGAAAATGTTGATGAAGAAGTCGAAATGGATGAAGTTGGCTATGAAAGAGATGTAGAACAACCTGAAGAACTACAACTCAAGTCAGACATAGAGTAGGGGATAGGATAAGGAAGGGTATTGCCACTGGTTTGTGGATTACACAATAAGTCGCTTCAACATTTTTCCCATGAATCTCAAAATAACATTTTTTTCTAAGCACTACATTGTTTTACATGTATGAGATCAATTATCTTTTGCAGTACTTTGCATTAGCATCATCAAAATAGTATTAGGTGATGATTACTAGAATGCCACCATGTTTATGTGGCCTACCTTAAATTAGTGGAGCGCATAGGTACCACGCAGATGCAAGCAATGGTAGACTTGAATACAACAAATCACATATAACATTTTATACTTGCGTCAAGAGATTCATCCCAAACACCTACACAATGAGGCTATTGATTAATCATTATCAACACAACATGACAATCTTGAAGGCACTGAGGGAGGTGATGACGAACCAACTACTATTTGCAAAGATCATTAGATCTAACTGGTCAATTTTTTTATCACCTTACTTCTATCAAAGAAAACATTGCAAGGCTCCTTGATGATATAGATCAGTTGCGTTGTAGGCGTGACCTCCTGCATAACAACATGATTTTTACTAGTGATAGTGCAAATTGCAATAAAGAAGATGGGTGGCTATTTCCCAAAAAAACTATATTGTCATCATGTATTGGTTATTTATTTTTAATATCATGTGAAACAATTTCAACTTAGTGTTTATGCATTACATTTTGTTTTGGACATATGTTCATTATATTTTATAGCTTAATAACAGTTCATACTAGTTATCCTTGTATCGGTTGTCTTCACTAAGGGTAGTCATGTTTTCTACCAAAGTGTAGCAACCCTATGTCATATATAGTTACATATGACATAACATGGTCTACAATGCAACTTTGCAAGAATTGCAGCACTAATCATTAACAAGGAAGATGTAGCCACTTTTGAATATTGGAATGTTATGTGAGAGACCTAGGAGCATTATAATATTTGTGTTGTAAGACTTGATCATAAGGTTATGTACTATTAAAAACAATAATCATACTAACAAATAACAACATTTACCCACATAGGGAATCATGAGATCTTCTTTTTTCATTGGGCAACATATGTTACACATGAAGAAACACTACAATCAGAGATTAAGCTGATTTTAGAAGAGTCCAATGTTGTATGAAGTCAAGTGATGAAATTTTAGTATGTTGTTGATATGAAAATCAATGCTTAAATAGATTATAGAGCGTACACGTACACATAATTTCTATCTAATGAATGTAATAATCAAGAAGAACTGAATTGCTACACTATTCCACCAACTATAAGGTTTCTTGTGCTTATAACACCAAAACTAGTTCATATTATGTATAACAATATTGGATTTTTATTGTGTTGTATTTTTATTATCTATTTTTATTAATGTAGTTGATCAATGATGATTACTTATTTCTTTTATTGTATGTAGATGGAAAGTATCACATGGACACACATCATGTCAAGAAAAATCATTTAAGAAATGTTAGAAAAAAAGCTATAGGGGTATATGACTTATCATGATCTTTTTTAAGAAGATTTGGTAGACATGCTGCAATAGCTTTTTATGTCATTCTATGTCACATTAATTGTTCAATATGTAAAGTTATAGTTGGATCGAATAAAAGTGAGGTCATACCAATACAAAGAAATTCTAGAGTTAACAGGTAAACTTGGTTCAACCATTGTTGTAGACATGTACCACATTATTCCAAGTGAGACAAATTTTTATTGAAATTGATGCTAGGCTCAAAATAGTGACCCGTAGTAGGTGGCCATATTTTGAGAGTGATGGAATGAATAATGTATGATTCCTAATAAGTGATAATGAATCACATAATTGTAATATCACCGTGTTAATTTACATTTCAGCCCAACTTATGTATCTTTTAATTGTCATATATGTGCTTTCATTCTTCATATAAAAATGACATTCATGCTAAGTAAGAGACATGTTTATGTATTATGATGTTTTACTGTGAGAAAGTTAGAATCATCCAGACTAAGGAAAAAAACTAAGTACAAAATTATACTAAACCTTTTAGTTCAGTCTGTTATCCAAAAAAAGCATACCATAATCAAACTTAACCATGTGATTCTACATACCAACAAATAGAAATAAATTTGGAATAAGACTAAACTAAGAGTGAACCATGCAATTCTAGATTCTAGCCAAACAAATGAGACTAGAACCAGACTGTACTAAGACTGAAACCTGCATTTCTGGATACTAACAGATGCACTGCTTATTTTTCATTTTCACAGGCTATTTTATATTAAGTTATGTGCACTATTTGTTCATTTTCATATCAATTGTGCATGTTTTATTCTCATTAGCATGCAATATTAATTTCCATCAAATAAATGTAGTTTTAATTTTACAATTAATTTATTATAATTCAAGAGCTTATGTTTGAATTTTATGAATTTTAGGGAGTCTTATAAAAATCTACACAGATCTGTACTACTGACTTCCAAGTCGGTGGTAGCGAAATGTGCTGAGGTTGAAAAGAAAGAAATTGAGAGTCTCGGCAGTACTAACTTTAGAGTCGATACTACCGACGACATCACAAGTTGGATTTAAGATTTATTGGAGCAACTCGATATCATCAACAACGAAGTTAGCAGTACCGACTACTTGCCAGGTGTCTGCAACTATTGAAGGGGTCGGTAGTACAAACACCTAGTTGGTAGTACTGACATGTCAGGATCAGGAAAATATGAAGATATCATTTAATCCGATGGTGGAGGATTTATTTTGCCCGAAGTCACTTCTATAACTTAGGGGGGATTTAGTCAGACCTTATATCACATTCTAATTCCATTGGATGAAAACCGAGAGCAAAGAGAGGAGAAAGCAGAGAAGAAGGTCACATTCTAGATGATCCAAGCACTTCTAGCGGACGGATTTACAGCCAGAAGGTAGAAAATCGGCACGTGCACAAGAAGGGATCTTTTAGACCGTCTTCTTCAAGGGTTCTTTAGTTTTTCTAATGTTCTCCATGTTTTTCTTCTTCTCTCCTATGTAGTTGACCATGAAAATCATGTGGGGCTAAACCCCTTATTCCTTAGGACCCGGGAGTATCCTGATGATGCATTGTATTGGACTCTTATGTAGTAATATATCATTTTCTCTCAATTTCTAAACTTATTTCTATGTGATATTCATGAGCTATCCATGCTTTACCACCATATATAGTTAATTAGACCTTTAACTTCTTTGAAAGAGGAAATTAACTATTGGAAAATTATAAGAAATACATGTTTTATATCACCCTTTAAGAAAGGTGGCTTACAAACATGAAAAGACTACCCAGAGTTATCAATAAAGCAGCTAACTAATAACACAATCAATATGGGAGTGAGATTGGTATTAGCTTAAGTAGTGAATTACGTCATGAGAACGGGTAATTCTTTCTACATGCTCTTAGTCCAGGATTAGGAGCGATAATTATTATTGTTATAATTGTTGATTGAAATGTTAACCGAGATGAAACTGTAATCCTAAGGAATTCCATACAATTGCAATCAATCACCAATAATTTTAGATTCACTTTTTGAGTTCCTAGTTAACAAAACTCCAATCAAGTTGTCTTTGGCCTAGCTGATCATATTCAAGTTAGTAGTAGTTTTTGAAGTTACATTTCCCTATGTTTGATGTATGGGCCTCATCACCCTATATTACCCTGATAGTGTGCACTTGCATTTTAGGGTGTATAGAAAAATACCTATCAAGTTTTTGGCGTCGTTGCCCAAGAAACAGAAAATTCAACTCTACAAGTGTTTTAATCTGTCACTCTAGGCTACACTCTTTATTTTTCTTTTTATCCTGTCAAGCAGAATTTTAAATATCATTTCTTCAATCAACAGTACCCATTCTCACATTGTTTTCAATAATTCTAGGTACTAGTGTATGGTTCACACTATAGCCCGTGACTATGGAGAGTAATCTCCACATGGGTTCAGTAAAGCAGAGCTCTTACACCAAGGAAGAGAGTTTGATGGCTTAGGGGGGAGGGTGATTCAAACTCCACCACCAACTCCAACACCTCCACCAGAGGAACCAGTGGAGATGGACGACGCAGTAGAAGAGCAAACAATTTTGGATAAGATCAAGGCATCTTACTCAAAATCTCAGCTTGGGCTAATCAAGCAACAAGCAATAAAGTTGGGCATCTATAAGATAGATCATGGGCTGGTGGTGTTAGTCAAGCAACATGCCTTCCATGTCCACAATACCAAAGACCCAATGATGCAAATTAGCAATTTTTTTGAAATTTGTGACATGGTGAAGATAGATAGAGTGTGATAGATTGTGATCTACTTAAAACTTTTTCTGTCATCACTGGAAAATGGTGCCAAGTCTTGGTTTTACAACCTGAAAGATTAATCTATTAAAATTTGAGATCAAATTATTGACATCTACTTGGAGCGCTAGTTCCCTCCTCATAAGACGAACGAGTTGACCAAAAAAATCTACAACATCAAACAACAAGCAGAGGAATCGTATTCTGAGGCATGTGAGATGTTCCAAAACATACTTAGGAAGGTCCCTCACCATGGTATCAAATTGTTAGGCCAGATGATTTTTTTATTATGGGTTTACTTAGGGGGAAAGGACCACATTGGACAACATAGGGACATGCTTCTTCCTTGACAATAAGCCATCCAAATGTTACAAGATCCTGAAAAACATGGCTAAGAATCAGTCATGGGGAGAAGAATGTGAACATACAACAACTATTAAAAGTGTTCGAGAGTCCAAGGTGATTTCTGCATTGAATGAAAAATTGGACTTGATCGCCAAGAAACTGTGTCAGAAGGATGGAAGCTCTTCTGGAGGATAAGAGAAGGAGTGCAAGTATGTGCGACAACAAAATTATATGGGAGTAAATGGTTACTCCTGGAGGAAAAACCCCAAGTTTTCCTGGAGGGACCTTGATAATTTCCAATAGGATCCATCACAAGCACAACATCAAACAAATCCACAACAGTAGGAAAGGGTCCCTAGCAAGATAGACCACATAGAATTCATGATAGGAAAGCTATTTAGCCAGAATGAAGTACTCACTATCTAGACTCAGAGGGAACTTGTGGCATCCAACTCACAAAAACAAGATTAACCATTGTGGAAACGGTCGTTAGCAGCGAAATTACTAAAAATCACTAAAAATTAAAGCCATTTTACACAGAGATCCATTCTCAAGAAAACTCTTTAAACAAGAACCACACTATTATATTTACATACTGGTCCACATTTTACATTGCATGTACCATCTCTCCTCGAGGAATATATATACATCATTACTTTGCTAAATAGCATAAGTAATAAAATCATCGAAGTCATCAAACCAAAATCTCAGATTGATTGTAAAAACACTACCTACTGACCCCTAGGACCTGAGAGTACAGAGACGACACATAGGACTTTATATACAAACTTGACAGCCAGTATCCCCACCTGGGATATCACTGTTGTCCCTATTGTTGTTGTTGTTGTTTTTCCCCTCCTACAGAAGTTCTACCTCTATGTCAGCATCTACCTAAAAATGTTGGATCCTACAGGGGTGAGACAATTATACAATTGCCCCAACGAGAGATATAACTCTCCGCCGAAAAAATTATTATTGCAATTTAATGAAAATAAACTGAGCAGTGGAATAATATATTTCAATGGCAGATAAATCAATATCTATGCAGATTAGAGCAACAATCCTATTCAAATATTTTAGCTATAACTTGACAAGGCAGCATGTCTCTTTTTCAATATGAATTAAAGAACATAAGTAACATTTATGTATCAAGGACATGCTAAGCAAGTTAACATCAACCAATGGTTCTCATATTTTGATCTTATGCAAATACGTTACACGGCTGATTACGTTTTACAAACATACTTAAGCTCTGAGGAGATGAGGTATACCGCTCATACTCCAACCGACCATTACGAAATCGAAATCAGTACCATACAAAGTCAATGGAAGAGCCGACTTCCATGACTTCCCACATCTCGGTCAGTGTGAGATCACATGCAGTACATCTTGTGTCTCTGCTACATAGCTTGTCAGGGTATAGTGGCATCTTCTCTATAGAGCTACAATGGAGGTTGTACTCTCTTCGCAATCGAGAGATTTCATGTTTACCTCCATCGATTCGACATTAACAACATCGGGAGATTTGTGATGCATCCATTCCAGAACATACAATGAAGGATTGAGAGGTTTAATGTTTACCTTCCATCAATTCCCCCATTTGGACATACGAATATTTTCGCCCATTGACCCCCACATATTCAAAAATATGCAAACTCCAGGAGATCCCATAGGAAAACCTGTTTCACCATCACCAACTACCGACGATGATGGATCTATGGTCAGAGCACTGCATGAATAGCTTTCACTTGATTAATTAAGTACATTATCATATTCTTTTAGCATCAGTCAAGTTTTCAAACATAACTTATTAGGACAAATGCTATAAAGAAACATGTACTATTTTCATCAGTTACTTCTCAGTCTTTAAAAGACATTGGGATCTCAGTCCCTCATTTCAATAATGGGAATATTCATCCCTTCACAACTTAATGCCATAAACATATGGTTCTGGGTATTCAAACCCTTAACTCATCATTGAGCATTGTTACCACCTTTTTCAGGTAATTATCACCTTCAGGTCATCTGACCAAGGTAAACATGACACTTGCTACACAAGCATCTCTTATGGCACTTGAGACCCATTAACTCTCTTGTTACCTCTTACTAAGCAACAAGGCATATTATGGCACACAGAGCCCAATAATTAATTTCAATAAATAAAGCATCATAGCTCATACCTGGCTATGTTCATCATCTCAGGATACCTACATGGTTAGTACAGATGATAACAAATATATCAATCATATTTCAGTTACATGCTATTAAAGGGTAACACCACTATTCCCTTACTAGGGTTAGGGTTTCCTGTTTTATTTCAATCAGGGTTACTGATGTATGCATAAATGATCGTTATTTTGATATCTAATTTGGTTATTTTCTGTGTCATTTGTGCTTAATTGAATATCTTTTTAATACATATTTTACCAAATTAGTAAAAATCGCTTATGCATCATTTCTTATATTTTCACATGTATTTTACATGCATTTTATATGTTTGAATTATTATAGTAATTATTTGATTTTATTCATTGATTATTTTATTGCAGATAATTATTATTTACTGGAGCAAAGTCGATACCATCGACTTGAAACTCGATGGTAGTGACATGGCATCAGAGTACAAATATTTTTTACTCCATATTGAAAATGAAAAGGACGTTTTACTGTGAAGAAGTCGATACCATCGACTTCCAACTCGATACCATCGAATCAGACGTTGCGGACCAAATTTTATTATGTTAAATCTAACACATATTGTATTAAAAATTACATTTTAGGTTTCCTCTTGACCTAAACATGTACGATGGCTATAAAAGCCACCATTAGAACCGCAATTGGGAGATCTCTCGGTGGGGGATAACATCAAAAGTGAACGGAGAAAGAAAAGTAGAGGAACCCTACACGGAAGACCTCGGAGGTGTTTTGGAGGCAGAAATGATGGAAAATTCTCTCCATCTTCTCCAGATCCACTCTTTAACACTTTCTCCAATTTACTGTATCTCGAAATTCATGGTTTACATCTATTTGACTTACTGTGATACCATGTCGTCTATTTTAGGCTGAAAATCGTAATTCCTTAGGACCCGGGGGTAGCCCGGGTAATCATTGTATGATATTTTTTACATAATTTATCATAATTTGTCTCTCAAATCCGTGGTATGATGTCATTTTCTCCATTATATCATTATGATTGATCACCCTAATGATAATCTAATACCTTTAATTACTTTGAAAGAAGAATTAACGGTTGAAAAGAGACGATAATCACATTAACTAATAAATCCTTTGAACAAGGCAGTGTACAGTTAATGGTGAAAACTCAGAGTATGATCTTCATGCACCTAGTTTAGGATATAGGTTACTACTACCATAGAACCAACCTAGATTTAGGTAGTGAATTGTATCACGAAAGCGAGCAATTCTGACTACAGGCCACTACCCGGAATAGGAGACAAATTAGGATAATTGTGTAGGAATTAGTACAACGAGAACCTGTGGTGAAACCAAAATCCTAAGGATTCTATTTTTAATTAATTAAACCAACCATTTAATCGATTGTTTTCTTTTCTTTTCTTTTTATTTTTTTTTCAATCAACTCTTGTTTTCAGCTTAGCTGATCAATCCTAATTAGTAATAGTCTTTAACCTCACAACTCCCCGTGTTCGATAACTCGGGACTCATAATCCCATATTATTTTGACACGTACACTTGCGTATTATACGCACGTTATACGCGTGTCAAGTTTTTGGCGTCGTTGCCGGAGAGTTGGCATGGTGAACACTATAAAAAGTTAGGATCGGCCACTCTAGGCCATTGTATTTATTTTCTTTTTTTTTAGTTTTTTTCTTCCCATTTTTCATTACATAAAACTTTACTGTTATTTTAGGCATTATACATATTCATCTAAATATTTCTTTGTAGTTAGTCTTCTTTCATTTAAAAAAAAAAGTAAAAAAAGCACATGGCCCCTATTTATTCTGAGTGTGGAAATGCACATGTAGGTTATAGATGTCTGATTCCACCTTCATTACATCATGAGAAAACCTTAAAGGAAATTCATCGTGAGCATATTAGGATTATGGTTCAATATGTTTTAAATCACAAAGGTCCTATTTCTAATGGAGGTTGGGGTAGAGTAGAGAAAATGGAAGAAGTTGAGGTTGAGGATAAGGAATTAAAGAGTGAGGAGAACATATTGGAAGAAGTTTTAGAATCACCTCTACCATGTCCTTCCATTGATCCCACACCTACATCCTCAAATCCTAGGATTGATTTTGAATATGATTGGGGAGCTGATAAGGAAGATGAGAAGAATTATGCAAATAATGTCGATGACAATTTTGATACATGTGTTTGGGATATGAGTGAAGGAGAGGAGGATCCAGAAGGTGCTTTATTTGATAGTGATCTTAGAGAGGAGGAAGAGAGCGAGGAAGAGGATACTAAGAGTGAAAAGGTGGAGGAGTTTCCCATTAACCATCATATAATTCCTTCACCACAAGACCCATCTCTTCATTTCCTTATTGAGGATCCTATATGGGATATATATCCTGATGATAATTTTGAAAATTTTTGTGAGGATATGAATGAATGTAGAGGAATTGAATTATTAGAAGAGGAGGAGACATACAAACTCACCTTTGATGCAACCCCTCCATTATGTGTAGATAGGAGTGATCCATTGAGGATGGTCATAGAAATTAAGGATCAATCATCATTATACCTTTCACCTCATTGCTATCTATTTCTACATGTGCTCCCACATCAAGACTTGATTGTGAGTCGTGTTCATGTTCATGTTCATGTTCATTGCAATGATAATTTACTATTGAAATGGAACGTCAATCATACATGTTGGTCTTCTGACTATTGTTTATTTTTTCTCATTGTTGCAAGGAACCAGATGTTTAGAAGGAAGAAGTGGAGAGAGCTTCACCCTCCTCCACGACCACCTGATTATTGTTGATTGACATGTGTCTATCCTAGGGCGTTAAACAAGGGAGCTTGTGGGAGGCAACCCACCAATTAGGTTTATTTTGTTAAACTTTCAATTTTATTTTTACATTCCTAGTTTGTAGTTTTGTGATATCTAGTTTTGATGCAAGAAAAATGGTGTCTTGATATATGCATTCAGTGTGCAGGGACGCATTGAGTCGGTACCACTGACTTCATTGTCGGTAGTACTGAGTTCTCATCAGTGACATCTCACAAGCTGAGCAAGCATCGACACTTCACTGAGCTTGAGTGCTTATTGGAGGGCATGTCTTCATGTGGATCCCACCCACCCATCTTTTGCCCAGATCTGAGCTCACATATCGGTACAATCGTTCCATTTGTCTTCCTTTACTTTTGACATTGCAGACAATGTCATATTCAAGCTTAGGAGGAGGAATGGAATGGTGCTTCTATCTTTACTTCTTGCATCTTTTCTTTATATCATACATCTACATGTTTTTGTTTCAAAAAAAATTAGATTTTTCATTTTTTTAGAGTCCACTTCTATCTAGTGTACTTGTGGACAAAATATAAAATTTTGATTAGGATTAGCGGTTTGTTGATGATGTGGTATCAATTTTGATAATTGTTGATAACTGAATGTGCTTTTATGCTTTGCACTTTAAGCTAAATTTGCTATGTTTAAGAGTACATAACTGGAGGAATTGTTTGGATTAGTCATCTTGAAGACATACTGATTGAATGAAAAACCTAACTTAACCCTATGGCTTGTGTTATGATGATGATGTTTGAGTCCAAGCCAACCAAACAATAACGTGATCTTTAATGTGAATTTTAGAAATAAACTCTAAGGTTACCCTGTTACACAAGTTGATAGAAGAGGGACATATCATGGTTGGGAAAGACATTGTCTCTTATTCATGTGACCTCATCCACCTTCCATTCATCTTCATTCACCACCATAGGATGATCAAGTTTAATCCAAGTTATTTTCCTCTTGTATGAAATACATGGAATGATAGGAAGCATACAGTTAGTTCATTTTATTATGCATTAGAGAGGAAAAAAATCATATAATCTCTTTTGAGCACTTGTAGTTTGCATAACAAAATTTCATATAGTTTCATTTGCATTGCATATTTTATAAGGTGTTACATATTTTTTATCTTCTATCATGAAAGAGTGTAAAAAAAAGTTGTATCTCCTTACTCCTCCAAATAAAAAAAGCAAAAAAAATCCCAAGCATGAACTGTTCATCTTGCTAAAAAAATGGTACCTTTTAATTTTTAATACAATATGTGAATTAAAAACTTGACCATCACGTAGCGAGTTACCATCAGGTTTCCAGCGACCAGCCAGTCGATACTATCGACCCCAAAGTCGATACTATCGACACTTATAGCTTCAGCGATGGAAAAGAGATAAAAATGACGCCTAAGGGTGTCGATACCATCGACCCAAGTCGATGGTATCGAGTCAGCATCAGGTGGGATGATAGAAAAGAAAGAAGGCTTGCCGATATCGTGAGGGGTCGATACCATCGACCCGTGCCGATGGCATCGACACCGTCATATCAGAGTTTGCTTCAGATCGACCCGAATTCAATGACTGTGATATTTTGGCGACCTAACTCGGTGTTAATACCTAATGACGGCGGCTAGGAGTTATCTATCACGTCATTAGCCACTACACACGTCCCGAGAAGGTGTGGAGAGAAGAACGAAGCCTAGAAGCATAGCCCAACCGTTCTGGAAGCCGAAGAAGACGTTCTCCACCGCCGAAAGGTTGTAGATCGCGCACTCTATGCTGAGGAATGATTGGATCTTCTCCGTTCAGGGGTTTCATCACTTGATCCACATTTTTATCCATGTTTCCCCTTTCTTCAATCATGTCTTGCTCTGAGATGAACATGCGGGGCTAATCCCCTTTATCTTTAGGACCGAGAGTAGCCCGGGGAAGCATTGTATGACATTTTTATCATAGTAATTCATATTTAGTCTTTTAAATCCATGGTATGATTTTGTTTTCTCAATTATATTGTTATGCTTGATCACCATAATGATAAACTAATGCCCTTAATTACTTTGAAAGAAGAATTAACGGATGAAAAGAGACAAAATTCACATTAATTAACAAATCCCTCGAACAAGGTGTACGGTTAATGGTGGAAACCCAGAGGTCGATTCTAATGCACCTAGTTTAGGGTATAGGTTACTATGATGGTGGAACCGACCTAGACTTAGGTAGTGAATTGTATCATGACAGTGAACAATTCTGACTATAGGCCACTACCCGGATTGAGAGGTGAATCTGATTAACTATGTGGAAATTCATACAATGAAAACCCACGGTGAAACCGCAATCCTAAAGATCTTCATTTGAATTGATTAAACTAAACACTTAATCGATTGCTTTGTTTTATTTTATTTTCTTTTAATTTTTAACAACTCTCATAACCTTTTAATTGGCCTAGCTGATTGTGAGTAGTTAGTAGTAGTCTACTGATAAGTCAGTGTCCCTGAGTTCGACTTGGGCCTCACAAAGGCCTATACTACATTGACGCGTACACTTGCGTTATACGCACGGTAAAATCGTGTCAAGTTTTTGGCGTCGTTGCTAGTGACCAGCCAGTCGATACTATTGAGTTCGACTTGGGAAGTCGATGGTAGCAAGTTACCATCAGGTTGCCAGCGACCAGCCAGTCGATACTATTGACCCCAAAGTCGATACTATTGACACTTATAGCTTCAACGACAGAAAAGAGATAAAATCGACGCCTAAGCTTGTGTTATGACGATGATGTTTGAGTCCAAGCCAACCAAACAGTAATGTGATCTTTAATGTGAATTTTAGAAATAAAATCTAAGGTTACCCTGTTACACAAGTTGATAGAAGAGGGACATATCATGGTTGGGAAAGACATTGTCTCTTATTCATGTAACCTCACCCACCTTCCATTCATCTTCATTCACCACCATAGGATGATCAAGTTTAATCCAAGTTATTTTCCTCTTGTATGAAATACATGGAATAATAGGAAGCATACAGTTAGTTCATTTTATTATGCATTAGAAAGGGAAAAAATCATATATAATCTCTTTTGAGCACTAGTAGTTTGCATTACAAAATTTCATATAGTTGCATTTGCATTGCATATTTTATAAGGTGTTACATATTTGTTATCTTCTATCATCTTCTGTCATGAAAGAGTGTAAAAAAAGTTGTATCTCCTTACTCCTTCTCCAAATAAAAAAAGCGAAAAAAAGCCCAAGCATGAACTGTTCATCTTGCTAAAAATAGGGTAAGAAAAAAAATTATTGAAAAAGAAAAAGAAAAAAGGAGAGAAGGAGGAAAAGGATTTTTAATTTCAATGTCATATTCTCTCTAAGCAATAAACAAAGGAGGGGATTGTGATTCTTTTTATAAACATCTTTCCACTTATACTCATCATTAGGATGAGACATTCATTGCATGCATCATTCCACCAAAATAAAAAATAGTCATTAGAAATCATACATTCACATTTTATCCATCATACAGGTGCATCATATTTTTACTTTTTTTATAAAAATTTTGGATGATTCTTGTGAATCCTATTTTCATAGACACCCATCTTTTCCACCCATTGCTCTGCATGGTAGGCCACCATCATAATTAATCCCCTCATCCATGTTTATTTGGGGATCTGCTTCCAAGTAGTTTATTTAGGTAGATCAGAGCAATGTAGATAGGGAGATCACATGGTGCATCAAGCGAGTGTCACATTGGCCATGATATTAACGACTTCATATTGATAGTGTTTTTCATTAATCTTATTGTGGACATCTATTATGAACATTATTGATCACTTTAGAGTAGTTACTTGTTCAGTGGTTGGCAAGGACCGATTTGGGACTGACTGGTGGAGGGTGGCTAGGAAAAATAATTCATAGGTACATGTCTTCTTGTTGACTATTTCAAACAAATCTAAGAGTAGTGTTGCTCGAGGACGAGAAATATTCAAGCTTAGGGGTGTGATATATGCATAAATGGTTGTTATTTTGATATCTAATTTGGTTATTTTCTTTGTCATTTGTGCTTAATTGAATATCTTTTTAATACATATTTTACCAAATTAGTAAAAATCACTTGTGCATCATTTCTTATATTTTTACATGTATTTTACATGCATTTTATATGTTTTAATTATTATAGTAATTATTTGATTTTATTCATTGATTATTTTATTGCAGATAATTATTATTTACTGGAGCAAATTTGATACCATCGACTTGAAACTCGATGGTAGCGACATGGCATCAGAGTACAAATATTTTTTTCTCCAGATTGAAAAGGAAAATGACGTTTTACTGTGAAGAAGTTGATACCATCAACTTCCAACTCGATACCATCGACTCAGACGTTGCGGATCAAATTTTAATATGTTAAATCTAACACATATTGTATTAAAAATTACATTTTAGGTTTCCTCTTGACCTAAACATGTACGATGGCTATAAAATGCACCATTAGAACCGCAATTGGGAGATCTATCGGTGGGGGACGACATCAAAAGCGAACAGAGAGAGAAAAGTAGAGGAACCCTACACGGAAGACCTCAGAGGCATTTTGGCAGCAGAAATGACGGTAAATTCTCTCCATCTTCTCCAGATCCACTCTTTAACACTTTCTCCAATTTAATGTATCTCGAAATTCATGTTTTACATCTTTTCGACTTACTGTGATACCATGTCGTCTATTTTAGGCTAAAAATCATAATTCCTTAGGACTCGAGAGTAGCCCGAGTAATCGTTGTATGATACTTTTTACATACTTTATCATAATTTGTCTCTCAAATCCGTGGTATGATGTCATTTTCTCCATTATATCATTATGATTGATCACCCTAATGATAATCTAATACCTTTAATTACTTTGAAAGAAGAATTAACGGTTGAAAAGAGACGATAATCACATTAACTAATAAATCCTTTGAACAAGGCAGTGTACAGTTAATGGTGGAAACCCAGAGTACGATCTTCATGCACCTAGTTTAGGATATAGGTTACTACTATCGTGGAACCAACCTAAATTTAGATAGTGAATTGTATCGCGAAAACGAGCAATTCTGACTACAGGCCACTACCCGGAATAGGAAACAAATTAGGATAATTGTGTAGGAATTAGTACGATGAGAACCTGTGGTGAAACCACAATCCTAAGGATTCTATTTTTAATTAATTAAACCAACCATTTAATCGATTGTTTTCTTTTCTTTTCTTTTTATTTTCTTTTTCAATCAACTCTTATTTTTGGCTTAGCTGATCAATCCTAATTAGTAACAGTCTTTAACCTCACAACTCCCCGTGTTTGATAACTCGGGACTCATAATCCCATATTACTTCGACACGTACACTTGTGTATTACACGCACGTTATACGCGTGTCAGTTACTCATCCCCTATGTCATTAGGACCAATGGTTCATCATTTCATTGTCCAAGATTAGAGTTTCATGCTATATAGTATAATCCAGAATTAGGGTTTCACACAACTTCACCCTATTTAGAATTAGGGTTTACTATTCACATCACATCACCCTAGATTAGGGTTTATATTCAATAACCCACAATTAGGGTTTACTATTCATCCCAATTAGGGTTTTACATAAAATACCCTGAATTAGGGTTACTCATGTCATTGCCCTAAATTCATATCACATTATCCCCCTAGATTAGGGTTTCACTCAAAATTGCCCTAAATTAGGGTTTGAGTTCATTAATTAACTCAATTAGGATTCCATGATCTCTTTATCAAGGATCATACCCTAAGCTGTATATCACACTTATTTTAAATGTGTTAGGCTTGATTGCTACATGATTATCTTACATGTATGAACCTCTCTCTCATCCTCTTCTAGGATGTCAACTACTCAATTTTTGATTAGATTGAGCCTACTCTTTATCCAAAAACATTCAATTAGGGTTAGCATGATGTATTGAATTATTACATCATTATGCATCAATTATTAATCCCACTAAGGGTATCAACCATCCAAATGCATTAGGTGTCCAGAAGATTCGATCAATTGAACCTTCAATCACATGAGGTATCTAAACGAATTGACCAATTAACTCTTCAATTACATTGGATGTCCAAGTGGATTAACCAATTGAGTCTTCAATTACATTAGATATCCAAATGGATTAACCATGTTGGACATCAAACGGTCTTGCCTACTTAGACCCTAAACGGTCTTGGGCTTTCAAAGTTCAAATGGTTTGAAACCGTTTGGGCATATTGCCCTTGAAACCGTTTAAGCAAGGAATGTGTTGAAACCGCACTACTACATAACTGGCCTTTAGTGTCAGTTATTTAAGGCCTTTAGTGTCAGTTTTTAAGCGACACCTATATGGGCGCCGCTAAAAGGCCAACCCTTAGGCCTCAGTTCTCAAACCGACGCCACAACCCTTCGTGCGCCACCAAAAACGTGCCAGGAGGGGGGTATAGGCGTCACTTATTAGCCTTGAAACTGAGGCCATAAACCTTCGCGCCACAGAAAGGGCGCCACTTGGGGCATTATCAGTGTCGGTTTATTAGTGATAACTGATGCCATATCACCCACTCCAACGGTCGTGCTGGCCAGCACGACCGTGTTGTCTGGCCTGCTACACGGCCGTGGTGTCTGGTCCGCTGCCATGACCGAGGTGGCCAGCACGGTCGTGGTGTCTGGCCTCATCAGGGAAATCGACGTCGGTTACTAGTAGGGCAACTAACGCAAGAACCATCAGTGTCAGTTTATTATTGATAACCGATGCCACATCACATGCATTAGGTGTCGGTTATAATTGTTTATCTGACACTATAATCATTTGTCATCAGTTTAAAACAAATAACTGAAGCCTATTTCATGTTTTTTTTCTTATCAGTCTGCAGTACTGCTGTGGCTGGTCACATGATGAGAAACCTATAGTTCAGTTATGAACTGCAGGTTTTACGACATCCATTGATATCAGCCAACAACAAGCCACAAACCTACAAAATTAACAACATTAATTTTCACACATTTAGCAACCTATAGTTCCATTCCATTTTCACACATGTAGAAACATTCATGTAGCAATTTGCAGTTCCATTCATTTTCACATTCTCACATGTAGAAATATTCATATAGCAGCCAACAATTTCATTCATTTTCACATTCACACATGTATAAACATTCAGACACATGTTGAAACATTCAGACATGTAGAAACATTCACACATATTATAATTCAGAAATTCATTTACAAAATATCATTCTTTAGTCATTATTCGCTATCAACATCCCAATTATATGTTAAAACCCCCACTACTTGTATGGCTATTTTCCATTCTTCTCTTACATCATTTTATTCTACAGTCGTATAGGGAGCATGTACATCTGGTAAGACCTTTCTTGTAGTGTGGTCAGTTTTAAACACCTGCAAAGAGAATGATGTATATATATAATTAATAATATATAAATAAGATTGATATATTTCATATTATCTAATGAGACTATATATAATACCTCAGGAATGGTATCGATGTCCACTGCGGCATATTTGATAATCATGCGCATAAATTGCATCACATAGTATGCACATGCCCATCCATTGTCTTTTGTAGCACACTACAAATTGAAACATACAAAATATTAAAAAAATACAACTAATTAAGCACTGTTCACATAAATAATATATACATTGCAGTCGAGAACTTACTTCCACATTTTTCCAAATTATTTGCTAGTTCTTTTTCCTGAGGACCTTTCCTCCATCCTTTTTGAACTCATCTAAACCCCTACATGTTAATGTAACATAGTACATTGCATAATTAAATAGTAATGTAATAACATATGTTAACGGATATGAAAATGAAAT
This sequence comes from Alisma plantago-aquatica, assembly GCA_963693085.1. Lineage (NCBI taxonomy): Eukaryota > Viridiplantae > Streptophyta > Magnoliopsida > Alismatales > Alismataceae > Alisma > Alisma plantago-aquatica. The sequence goes on from OY856412.1 coordinate 1,241,864,835, forward strand.
ATTTCTCACCGGAATAATGCCATTTTCATTTTGTGTCCATATTTTGAATTCAATTTAGTCACCTTAGGATCTAGATAATAGACAGTGAACGTCTCGGGGACAATAACTAGTAACTCCCAATGCGTACCACTAGAGGTAAAAAAGTTAAAAATTAATAACTCAAAATCCACAATAAAAATGTAATTTTCTTAAGTCGAAATTATAAGCAAAGTAAACTTACTCCACATTGAATGGAGCTATTATCACCGTCTTCTTATTTTGAGCAAAATTTTTAAAAGAATCACAACATTATTGTTGAACTGACGGAGGGTCTTTTGCTACTAGACTAATCAAAGATGGAATCAAAAATCCTACATGTTCGAATGAAAAATCTGCACATATCTTGTCTATGTAGCTGCAAAACATGTATTACGTATGCATTAATAAATAAGAAACCAGATCACCAGATCCTACACAAGGTATATGGATGTATAAAGAAGATCTCAGCTTATCCATAGCTCTATCACAGATGTATTCTGCCAATCATATCGAAACAACTCCAAAATATCTTGTATAAATAGTTTGCTTTTGTATGATTGACCTACAACATCCACATCTATAGAAGTAGTTATAGGGCAATTTATATCATGTTCGCCTAACCATATTGCCATACCCCTACAGTTAGGACCTAACGGGACAGGTAGGTCCTGTGGAATCCAACTTGGTAATGTAGGAGGTGGAGGTGGAGGCCTAGATGCTCTGGGTGTCTTCTTTTTAACCTATATATATATAATTTCAGATCAATTGACATCATATACACACACTAACAATTTAACGTAATGTAAATTTACCATACAGTTTTAGTATAGAGGACATCCACTTTTGGCCACAATATCACTCTGCCTTCTGCCTCACCAAGCGTTTCACAATCTGGGTGGGCATATGGCAATGGAAGATCCATCCAATTGGGGAATATACGTACTGGGCTCACACGAACCCAACTAGCTGGTAATGGAGACCCGTGAAACATTTCTCCTGGTAGGGATGGGTAAGTCGACGCCTCTACAATGACAAATTCTTTAATTTTTAGACGACATGGCTTCAACCCCTACAAATTTTTGTGTAAAGAATGTTATATACATATCATCTTGAAAAGACTAGTTACTATGTCATAAAAATACTTATAGAGGATGTGCTAGGTGGTGGGTATACATGATTACTCCCAACCTCTGCAGTAGGAGTAGAGCGGGATGCCATAGGTACTGTCCACTGAGTGGGAGTCAGAGATGCCTGCCACTTGCTCATTGCTTCTTCGAGTTTCCTATCAACTAACTTATCTACTTATACATGGATAAAAGAAACGTTAGCTTCTGATTATTGAATTCTCTTTTTATAGAAACATTATAAAGAAAGAATAGGTTACCTCTTCTTGTGAAAGTCCCACTTTTGGGACATGTTTGCGCTGGGATGGCCCAAAGAATGCTTTGATGCCCACACCAGCGCCTGCAGCCCTAACACGTCCAGGATGCTCTGGGTTACCCAGAGCAACTGTCAATTCATCCCTTGTGCCCTCAAGGATGAACTTGCCTTATTTCCTCAGCTCGTGCATCTCCCTCTAATTGCCAAAACAAAAAAATTTAATTAAGTAAACACCACAAATAATCAATATTTGAGCGATTACTCTAAGAGTTGTATTTTACCATTTTTGCAGTCGCCTCAGCAGATGTCGGCTTTCTTATTTCTCCCTTCTTATTTTGCCCCCCAGCTATCCAGACTTCATGGCGAGGTAGAGGTGTGGTACCTATAGTATAGGACTCCTGAGTAGAAGCAGACACAACAGTAGACTCAGCCTGTAGTCTATTGTGAATTCCTGCATACCCCTTTGGACCCATTGTGTGGTCATGCACATTCAGTGCACGCCTTGCTTTTTGCACCTCACTGAGGGCCTAGTTAGTATGCACATTAATGATTTGGTTAGTAACACTAAATGTTAATCTTGAATAGGTGAATACAACATATATTAATTAAATTGAGAGTGACACCTAATACCTTGAATCCATCAGTTTGTCTTGAAGCAACAAACACGTCCCATTCTTCTTGGTCCAGGAAGTTCCACTGTTCATGGTTGTCTTCTTCCTATTATCACCTTCTTTTAAGTATTCTTGGGTGAGATTTGTCCTATAGTTCCTTAGGACTCTCCCACAGTGTTGCATCATGCATTTATGATGCAACTTTTCATCCAATTAAAATATAATCTGCAAAATAGAATTGCTATTAACTAGTATCCAAAAAATTAGTAATCTACAAAATAGAATTGCAAATTAATAATAACTCATGCATAAATCCTTCCATATTACGTCTTTCTTCCCCTTAGGAACTTTATGCCAAGAATCTATCTTACAACCGTAATGGCTACGAGTAACATACCCAAGATATGAAACAAATGAATTGCGATTCACTCCAATTGCATTTCCTACATTATCAAAATCCACAACAAGTTTGGGTCCATTGCCCCTTTGCGCTATTAACTTCTTCATCATAGTGATTCCCCTTCTCTTGTCAACTTTTTGGTTCTGCTCATCAAGTGATTCATATGGTACATGTGCATCATCAACCTAAAATTTGACAAAATAAACACACTTACAGGATATAACTATAAATGGACATATAGATATAAATATATGATATATTTTTCAAACTTACATTGTGAGGCGGCGCATTGATGTCCTCACCCTCACGGTAGTCATCAGCACGGTCATCAGGAGAATGCTCAGCCATCTGAAAGTTCACATTCACATTGTAAAGTTCACATTGTAAAGTAATTCACATTGTAAAGCTCACATTGTAAAGTTCACATTCACATTGTAAAGTAATTCACATTGTGAAGTTCACATTGTAAAGTTCACATTGTAAAGTAATTCACATTGTAAAGTTCACATTCACATTGTAAAGTTCACATTCACATTGTAAAGTAATTCACATTGTAAAGTTCACATTCAGAAAAATAAAACATATAAAAAATATAAACATGCCTCTAATATTGCGATTTTTTATCAATTAACAGTCCTTCATTGTGATCTCTGCGCACATACAAGTCATCATTAGCTTCAATATTTGTTGGTGTTGGCAACACAACTGAGAATGGACTGGAGTCATCATACTTATCATAGTACTCTTCTTCATCTATAGGATCTTCAATGAATTGTCTTTTACCATGAAGAACAACCGACCATTTATCATTTGCAAGATCATCGATATAAAATACTTGTTTCACATGTGATGCCAATATGAATGGTTCACCCTTCTCACCAATCTTTTCAAAGTTCACTAAAGTGAAACCCAATTCATCCACTATAACTCCTTTGGTGTTATCAACCCAATTACATTTGAAGAGCAGAATTCTGAAATCTATGTAGCCAAACTCCCATATGTCTTCAATGACACCGTAATATGACATTTTAGCTTCACGTGGACTCTTATCCTTTGCACTTGCAAAAAACATAGTTGATGCTTGAAGGGTGACCCCACTATTTTGGATGCCACTCTTATCATCTTGGCGCTTTGTGTAATATGTGAATCCATTAATGGCATACCCTTCATAAGACATAACATTCAATTTTGGTTTAAAGGTGAGGCATTTGATAGTTTCAGTAATATCATCTGGTGTTTGAGATAGTTGATGTAAGACTTTATCTTCAAACCACTTAGTAAATGTCTTGTTATGCTCTCTAGCAAGCCACATTGTATTGTCTCGAGGATATTGTCTCTTGATGAAATTGGTATGTTCCTCGATATAAACACTCACTTCATCCATGTTGTGTAAAATATACAAGTGACCTTGTTCCAACTGCTCACGGCTGATTACTTTCACCCAGGATCCCAAAATTCCTTTGCCAAATTGCTCCTCAATATTCTTGTCATTACCAGGAGTGTCATTACCATTGAGAAAGTCATTGTGAAAATCCATAACCTCTCTCGCCACATAACCCTCAATAATACTCCCTTCAGGCCGATAACGGTTTCGAACATCACTTTTAAAAATGCTCATGTATCGTTCAAAGGGATACATCCAATGCAAGAAAACTGGTCCCAACATTTTCAATTCCCTAGTCAAGTGGACAACAAGATGTACCATGATATCAAAGAACGATGGAGGAAAATACATCTCAATATGACATAGGGTAACAACCACTTCTCTTTGCAAATTATCGAGAGTATCAGGATCAATAACTTTACTGCACAGGCTATTGAAAAAGAAACAAAGTCTGGTGATTGCAAACCTTACATGCTTCAGCAATATAGATCGAATTGCAACATGCAATATTTTTTGCATTAGAGTGTGACAATCATGAGATTTAAGACCTATCAACTTCATATCTTTGATTGATACCAATCTACGGATGTTGGATGAGTAACCATGTGGCACCTTAACATTTACCAAACATTCACAAAAAGCTTTCTTCTCCTTCCTAGACAATGTGTAACAAGAGGGAGGTAAGTATGTTCTCTGATTTCCCATTTCACAAAATTCTATTAATTCTAACCTTATTCCCATTTCATGTAGGTCCAGTCTGAATTTTATCCCATCTTTAGTCTTACCTGATATATTCAACAAAGTACCAATGACACTATCATAGACATTTTTCTCAATGTGCATGACATCGATACAATGTTTGACTGTCAAAGAACTCCAAGAAGGAAGATCCCAAAATATTGACTTCTTCTTGAATAAAGATTTATCACTCTATGTGGCCATAGTACATTGTGATCTCTTACCAAATTCATTGACAAAGTCTTTTACTCTTTCATAAACAACCTCCCCTGGTATAGGTTTAGGTGCACTCCGTTCCTCATTCAATCCATTGAATGCTTTGTGCTTCCTACGATACAGATGGAATTTTGTAAGAAACCTTCGATGACCGAGATATACAGTCTTACCACCATGTTTTAGTCTTGTTGAATCAGTGTTCTCTTCACATATAGGACACGCTTTAGCTCCTTTGACACTATATCCAGACAAATTCCCATATGCTGGAAAGTCATTAATAGTGCAAAACAACATAGCATGAAAATGAAATGTCTCTCTTCGTGAAGCATCATAGGTCATCACACCTTCACCCCAGAGTTTCTTTAAGTCATCAATCATAGGTTCAAGATAAACATCTATATCATTTCCAGGTTATTTAGGGCCCGATATCAACAACGACAACATTACGTACTTATTTTTCATACACAGCCAGGGAGGAAGATTGTATATAACAAGCATGACAGGCCAAGTGCTATGTTGGTTTCTTAATGTCCCATATGGATTCATCCCATCTGTACAAAGCCCAAGTCTTAGATTCCTGATTTCTTCACCAAATTCAGGGTACAATAGATCAATCTTCTTCCACTGTGGGGAATCAGACACATGTCGTAGGATCCCATCATTATTTTTCTTAACATCTGCATGCCACCTCAAATTCTTCGCATCTATCGGATTGGCAAACAAGTGTTGAAACTGTGATATTATAGGTAGATACCACATCACCTTGGCAGGAGAACCAATTTTGGACTCCCCCGAAGTCATCAATTTATACCGTGACGCACCACATTTTGGACAATCTTTCAAATCCACATAGTCCTTTTGAAATAATACACAATCATTTGGGCATGCGTGTATCTTCTTGGCATCCATTCCCATTGGGCACAACAATTTCTTTACCTGGTATGTTGAGATTGGCAGCTCGTTTCCTTTAGGAATCATTTCTTTCAACAAAGACAACAATGACGTGAAGCTTTTGTCTCTCCATCTATTGTTAGCTTTCAGCTTATACAATCTCAACACAGCGCTAAGCTTCATAAACTTAGTACAACCTGGGTATAACGATCTCAGCATCATGCACAATGTTTCTAAAAATGGGAGGTGGATCGGTGTGCTCTACCCCACAACTATCCAACATCACATCAACGATGTCTACTGGAACTGGTTCATTCACATCTACGTCATCGGAGGCAATTTATTCTTCCACACAAGCACTACTATCGACATCCATTGGTTTTGGGTTTGAAATATCTCCATGCCAGTGCCATTTTGTATAGCCTTGTATAATCCCGTTGCACATGACATGACTTTTGATTTTGTCACCAGTGCTGACTTTCAAGTTGTTACCGCAATGCCTACATGGACAGTAGAACCTATCTCCAGGTTGCTTCCTATGTTCCTCGGCAAATCTAATAAACTGATCAAAACCAGATATAAACTCTGGCGTGCAGCGATTGCGAATGGACATCTATGATCTATCCATTCTATGATCAAAGAGAAAACAAGTATATATTACAACAAGATTAGGGTCTAGGGTTAACAGATTAGAGATTTTGCATGGTTAAAACTTTAGGCCAACAAATACATGTGATTTCATTCTTATTATACACTTACATCCTAAGTGAGATTAGGTGTTCAAGAACAGTCCCAAACCGGGTACTATCCAAGATTTACTCATAATTAGTAAATCTTGGACGGGTTTCTAGGCCAACAAATACATGTGATGTCATTCTTATATATAATAAATGTGTGCCAACTATCCCATCCTTGAACACCTAATCTCACTAGTAAGTGTATAATGTGTATTGGGTTTTCAAGAAAATTTTGGCAGCATTTCCCCACTGTTCTGTAATTACATATGTACTTAGAGAACAAATGGGGAAATGCTACCGAAATTTTCTTGAAAACCCAATACACATTATACACCTACATCCTAAGTGAGATTGGGTGTTCAAGAACAGTCCCAAACTGGGGACTATCCAAGATTTACTCCTAATGAATAAATCTTGGATGGGTTTCTAGGCCAACAAATACATGTGTTGTCTTTCTTATACCTACAATCCTAGTTTCATCATTCATATCCTAAGTTTACATCATTTAATCATGATTGTCAGTAAATAATAAATAGTAAATATCCTAAGTTTACATCATCAAGATAATCATTACACACAAGTTTAGGTATCCTATTAAGCAATATAGCACAAAATCATCAAGATAATCATTACACATATAATTGAGCAATATAGCACAAAATCAACCACCACGGTCGTGCTACCAACACGGTCGTGCCAACCTGCGATTTCACAAGAAGATGTACCATGCATAGTGGAGAAGAGGAGGAAGAAGGTACCAGGAGCAGAAAGTGGGTCAGAGGGCGGCGACGGCGGCGAGCGGGTGGGTGGGTGGCCGGAGCAGCAAGCAAGAGAGGGAAGAGGCGGTGAACAGTGTTGGAGGTTGACTGTGATGCAAAGTGCAGGCAGTAGTGGTGGAGGTTGACTGTGAGTAGATAAGAGTGGCGGTGGCGGCGGCGAGTAGAGACGCACCAACAGCGGCGGTGGCGAGCCGTAGGTTGAATGCGGGCGGGGGCGTCGTCGAGCGATTTTTGGTGAGTAGCAGGAGAGGAGAATTCTCGCGATGAAACAGAAGAAAGAGGAAGACTCGGGTGATCTCGGGTCTATTAAGTTTGTAAAAGGCGGTGGTTATCTATAAAAACGACACCTAAAATCTTAAGTGTCGGTTGCTAGTAACAAACCGACATCCAATTGGACATTCCTTTACCCTAATTTTTTTGGCGGGGACGGCGTGCGCACCCTTATCATGTCGGTTATGCTGAGACAACAAACACCCATATTGGAACTTTTGGCACAAATTTTATCTTCATTCAGTGTCAGTTATTAGGTAAAACACTGACGTTGTATCTGATACTTTGGCGCAATTTTTTTTTGCTCAAAAAAAATGGATTTCGCGGGCTACTTTAGGCGTCAGTTGCTTTTCTTCAACCAACACTGAATGAAAAATGATACTCGTGTCTAGTTGGTCTTCAAATATAGACATCAGATGTCCTTATTAACCGACGTTTAATGTTAACAATGTCGATATTAATAAAAAAATCGATGCCTCTAAAAGCAACGTTGAACGTTGTTTCTGTAGTAGTTTCGATTGGGCTTGGGTCTCCAAACGGTTTGGGATCGTTTGGACCCAAATAGTCTTGAGACCGTTTGGACCCAAAGACCGTTTGGACTCAAACGGTCTTAAGACCGTTTGGTCCAAACCCTCTCAAAACCGAATGGACCAAAAAGGTCTTTCAACACTTAATCATTTCAAGGTTTCCATCCATGAACCGCCTATCAATTGACTCCTTGATTCATTCATCAATTGAACTATTGAATCATCCTTCAATTGGACCATCAATTAGAGTTTTGAACCCAATTGAACTAGGATTTATAATCAAGAAACCATCAATTAGGGTTTTGAAATTGAGGAACCATCAATGGTTAACATTATGGAACTCATTCAATTGCAATCAATGATTCATCATCAAATTATGATATGACCTGACCTCAAACGGTCTTGAGGTCATTTGGATGACCTCCAAACGGTCTTGAGACCGTTTGCCTCATCAATCATTAAAATTTGTGAAATCCAAGACTTGCTACTATGCCTGAAGTGGATGCATTTAACCAGGCCATTGATAAAATAGGTCTATATGAGCTACCTATGGTGGGAGGTGATCTATTCATGTGGAATAATGAAAGAGCACCAGAATATAGAATTGCAAGCAAACTTGACAGGGCTTTGGTGAATGATGAGTGGATGAAATTTTTTCCCAATGTACAGGTAAAGGTTGGAGGATCTGACATTAGTGATCATGCCCCTATCTCAGTTCAGATTATGGAGAAGAAGCAGAAAAGGAAGCCTTTCAGATTTCTAAATTATTGGGTAGACTGGAAAGGCTTTGATGATGTATAAAACAAAACTGGGATATTCAGGTGACATGTAATCCTATGTATGTGTTTGCTAAGAATTTAATGAACACTAAGTTGGCTCTTAAAGAGTGGGCAAAGGAGGAGGTGAACATCCCAAATATGCTGAAGGAGACAAAGAAGGAATGAAAAGAAGTCAGAGAAAGACTGCTAGCTGACCCCTTGAACCCCGACTTGATTGAACAGGACAGGGAGTTGAAAATGATGCTTGAAGATCTAAAGAAGGCGGAGGAAAAATTCTACTAGAAAAGAAGCAAGGAAAAATGAATGGAAGATGGAGATCAGAACACAAAGCTCTATCACACGGCAGTTAGAAGAAGGGAAGTAGGTAATATTATTTCTGAACTTATTAATGTCGAAGGGAGCATTGTCAATAAGCAGGAGGATCTTGAGGAACAAGCAGTTGACTTTTACACATCCTTATATAATAAAAACTTCTCTGATGATATTGATGAAGAAGAGGTGGTGGATTGGAAGTACAGATTCACAAACACTCATAAAAATATCCTAACAAGAAGAACCAATGAATAGGAGGTCAAGGAAGTAGTTTGGAACATTGGCAGCAATAAGTCACCGAGGTCTAATGGTTTCAACGCCTTCTTCTATAAAAAGACTTGGGAAATGATCAAAGATGACTTACTTGCTTATGTAGATTGGTTCCTAGAAGGTGGAAATATGGTGAGACAAGTCCATCATTCCTTTCTTGTTCTTATTCTGAAGAAGAAAGTTACTTCCTCCCTTGCTGATTTTTGCCCTATCGCTTGCTGCTCAGTACAATACAAAATTATTGCAAAACTTTTGGCTGCCTGGCTGAAGTTGGTTCTCTCTTATTTGATTTCTGCTAATCAAGGGGCCTTTGTTACAGGTAGAAGCATCAGTGATTGCGCCCTTCTGGCTAGAGAATTTCTTCTGGATTTTAATGTCATGAGAGGAAGTAGGAAGGCTTGCTTAAAAGTTGATGTTTTTAAAGCTTATGATAGTGTGAGATGGCAAAAATTATGGTGGATCATGAAATAGATGGGGTTCAATGAACAATGGGTCAGATGGATGAAGCAATGCATTGGGACTAATAGCTACTCCATTCTGGTAAATGGCACGTCTGTAGGTCTCTTTAGAGGAGGTAACGGGTTGCGCCAAAGTGATCCCTTATCTCCCCTACTCTTTGTGCTGGTCATGGAGTATTTCACTAGGAAGATGCAACAAGCCAAAGAAAACAAGGAAATAAAGTCGTACACTGTCCACGGAACAAAGGTAATGACACATTTGATATTTGCAGATGATGTACTAATTTTTGTAGAAGTCAAACAGTAATTTCTGGAAAAACTTAAAAGTCTTCTGGAGATGTTTGGGATGCAGACAGGGTTGTGTGTAAATGCTAGCAAAACTCATATTTTCTTGTCCAAGAATTGCTACCAACTGGAGAACATGCTTACTCAGGATATGGGAGTAGAGAGAGGTGAATTCCCAACAAAATACTTAGGATTCCCTCTCGCCGGTGGCAATCTTCATGTCAAAGACTTTACTGAGTGCATTGACCAGGTGGAGGAAATGATCAATAGATGGCCTACTCAGAAGTCATCCATGGCGGGGTGTAGGACTTTGATTAAATTTTCCATAGAGGGGCTTCTTATCTTCTAGGTGCGGCAAGGAAAAATTCTAGGCTCTGTTCTTGATAGAATTGAAATTAAGATGGCCAATTTTTTTTGGGGGAGTGATCATCATCCTATGAAATACTCCAGAATAGCTTATCCTACTGACGAAGGTGGACTGAATTTAAAGACCCCTAGAGACATTGCTAGATGGGGTACTATGAGGAGGATCATTGCTTACCAGGAAGGTGCTTCTACATGGGGCAAATGGATGAGGGACACATACCCAAGAGGGCTGGATTTTATTCCAAAGTCTAGGGAAGGATACTCAAGAACCATCAATGTCATGAGAGATATATGGCCACAAATTAAACACATGTTTGCTGAAAATGATTCTGGGAGATGGCAGCTGAAAGACAAGAAGATAATCACATGGGAGATAACCCGGACTAGGGGCACAAAAGATCCTATGGGAGAACAAATATGGGCCGGTAGGTACGTGCCGAAATAGAGCATGTGTGTTCATAAATTTCTGCATAATGTTCTTGCTACTCTGGATAGAATAAAGAGCTGGAAGTATGATATCTCTACTGTCTGCTTGCTATGCGGGGAAAAAGAAGAAAATCACAGCCACCTTGTGGGAGAATGCACCTTCACAAAGGAGATTTGGGAGTATATTTACAGAGAATTCAGATTGAAAATCCACCTTTCTGCATATCCCAAAAGAGTGCTTGAAAAGTGGGGCGGTGAAGAAAAGAAGATCCTCTTGTTCTCTGGCCTTTGCTACTTTGTCTGGGAAGAGAGGAATGCAAGGAGACAACAAGGAAAGCCCACGAATGCTATTAGCATTGCTGTAAAAATTTGTAAATGTGTTAGACATAGACTACACATTAGTTAATTGTGTGATTGTAGCGTTGCTTTGGGTGTATGGCGTTGGGCCTACATGTAACATTGACCCCCTATAGCTTTAGGGGGGACATCGGAATATACTTACCTGATTCTAATATATATTATATATATAAGTATACTTCTAGTTTTTTATACAGTACTTTATAAGTTCATATGTTTCATAATACTAAACTAATAAAACATAAATTAAACTAAGATTTTTGTTAGGATAAATTTTGAAACATAAATTAAACTAAGGTTTTTTTAGGATAAAGTTATGTGATACATGTGTATAAGAAGATGGTTGAATTATATTAATGCATAATGCATAATCATATATACGTTATACACACTCGATTTCTAAAATATATTTACCTAAAGATAGTAATTTTTTATGATGGATTGTTGATATGATGTCAATGAAATGTCTAGTAGTGAACTTTATTTGACAAAAGTTTTATGCCAAACCAAACCAAACCAAAAATTAAAACCATATCAACTTACTTTGAAATAGTTCATGCGTTGGCTTGGTTTGAAAGCTGAAAAACAAATATCTAATTTTTTATTTGTACTTTTATGGTAAAATGAACCAAATTAGCATATTGAAAACCATAGGAAATCTTGTATGTTGGGAATTAAGGTTGATATTGATACCATAGAATATTACAAAAAGGTTGATTTTCTAATCTAGAAGTGATATTGATTGCATAAAACCATTACTACCTAGGGTTGTCACTTATGCATGGAAAACTCTAATCGATATGTTTTGTGGGGTAAAAGTTACCATTCTTCAAAGTGTATTCTGTGAAGAAATCTGATGATTAACTTCTTGTGTGCGAATAGAAATTTTGGGACTTATTCTTAGTCTTAGGAATATAATTAGGATCTTCTCAACCAACCATTATTGGAAATTAAGATATACATAAAAAAATTAACATTGTTACCTTACCTTTGGTCAAGACAAAGGAACAACTATTTCACGATATCTCTTTACAAGGAGGTTGGTCTTTGGATCCATTTTGCATGTATGCACAAGAAAGAGGAACACCATGAAGTTCATGATAATAATTTTGAAGAATCTACAGTTTCCTATATAAAACCCACTAGCAAGTTCAAAATGCGTGCTTTTGAATTGAGAACCAAATATATTCCAATTCAAAACCTTAACACCATATGATATAATCTTTTTAATAAATAGTCAATGGAGATGGAAACTCTATGATATTTTTTGGAATAAAACTTGAGGGACATTTTGAATAGAATCCAAAGTAGTCACACGTGTATTCATATCAAGGATGCTAGTATTTGCTTTGGAAACCCAAAATAATGTTTTCAAAGGGATTGGTTTATTACTACTATAATCATGCATGGTGTCAAGAAACAATGTGTTTCCTAGATAGAATACCACAATAAATCTACCTTCTAAACTAATGAACTCAATTTAAACTTAAAACTAACTATTAATATATAGAAGTTATAAAAGGATATCAAAGCTGTCTCATGATAAGAAAGGCTTGGATGAACATTAACTTATGGATTTTGTTGACCTAAGATTTTTAAATTGTTCATATTTTGATGATAAATTAATATTTTGTTTATTTGTATCTAACATGCCTATTTGATATCAATGTCAAATAGAGAGGTACACCGAAATAATGAAAATAGCAAGCCCAAGTTTTCCAAAAAATAGACAATATAATACAAATTCAAGATTGAAGAATATATGTTTCTCTATTAAAACTGTGTTGTAAATCATTCATATTGATTGTATGACTTGTAACCAAGTTGAATGGATAGTTCAAATCATGTAAATTGAATGAATATACACTTTTTTGTATCTTCATAAGTCAAATTAGGGAGGCTTGTTATCCAATTTTGCCCTTAGGGTAACTTAGATGAAAACCAAAAAATCATGCTTTTGACAGAACCCATTATCGATAGAAGTTGCTCCTAGGGTAACTCGACTTACAGATAGCAGTGGCTAGATAGAAGCATCTGCCAGCCAAGTTTCTTATTGGCTATAAACTCAATTGGCATCTTCTATTATCTTGGAATTTTACATTGTCGGTCGAGTTTCCCAAAAGGGAACTCAACCAAAAACATTGTGTCATAAAGTGATAAAAGTTTATTTTGCCATTTAAAGGGGTTAAAACTTAAAAAATAGATCTGATGGAACCCCCAAAAAGGTTATTAGGCAACCTAAATTATAAATAGGGACACTTGTACTTCATTTCAAGTTTTTATACTATGTGCTTATGCTATAGTTGAGTGATTGTGCCTCCAAATCCCTTAATCTCCCTCAAGCTTAATTACTTCTCTACATCAATTTTGAGTGAGTTAGGTTTTTTTTTAAGAGACTTGGAATCATTGGAATACTTGTGGACCTATCCATTCTCTCTTTTCCAACCTCAATTAGCAAATCTTGATAGAAGGTTCTCTCCTAAGAAATATCAAGGTAGAAGATCCTCTCAAGAGTGGGTAAGACCTTGGATGAAGGCTGAAGAATCTTGGTTGGTGGATAGGTAAGTCCATGTATGGTTGTTGACTCTCTTGTACTAAAAGGGAAGCTAGTTTATTCCTAGATCTAGAAAAGGGTGGTCATATGTTGTTACTCTTATTTTAGAAGATAAGGAGTGACACGTGGTTGAAAACCCTTTATATTGACCTCTTTAGGTAGTGGATGTACATCTCCTAGTTTGGAGGTTGGAACCACTAAAAATTGTGTGTTCTTTGGTGCTTGCTCAATTTCTGTTTCCCTTGCTTTTCTTTCTTGAAATACTATCTTGAGAAATATCATGAAGGTTTAATCAATTTTCTTTCCAACAAATGGTATCATAGTAAGTTATTCTTTGAAATAAGAGCAATGTCTTCTTCAACACACTACTCACATGAGTAAGAGAAGATGGGTGAAAATCTACTTGGCTCTCTCAACATAAGGGGTGGCTTCTCCATGTGTCCTCCTATCTTGGATGGTACAAATTTTCTTTATCGAGAAAGAAGGATGCAATTCTACATTCAAGGTATAACTTTTGATATTTGGAAGGTGGTTGATCTCATCTACACACCACCAGAAGGTGAGATGATAACTCAGAATAAAAGCATGAAGAAGGCAAAATAAATTCTAGAGCAATTAGCATACTCTACTACGCACTCACTCCAACTGAGTTCAATTAGATCTCTTCTTGGGATAAATATCATGATATTTTGAAGAGGCTATGTGTTACCTATGAAGGGAGAAATCACTTCAAATAAAGCAAGGTGTACATGCTAACCCAACTTTTTAAAGGATTCTAGATGGGTAAGAGAGAGTGTGGATCAAATGTACTCTAGGTTCAACAATTCAGTGAATGGCCTTTTTTCCTTGCGTCGCACTATGGATAGATTAAGATAGAATCAAGATCCTTATGCACTTTCCCTATCGGTGGGACAAGAATGTCACATCAATAGAAGAGACACAAAACTCTCTGCAGCATTCCCATTGAAGATCTCATAGGAGACCTCTAATGCTATGAGGTGAGACTTGAAAAACAAAAGGAAGAAGAAAGAGAAGAGGGGAAAGATGCCAAAATAAAGATGGAAGCTAAAATCAAAGATCAAGTTCAAGAACTTATGCAAGCACAAGTCTTGATTTAATATCCTCTCTCATCAAGTGAAGATGGGTCCCCAAGTGACCTTGAATCCCACTACTCCAATGGGAATCATTACAAGAGTAAATCCTCCTCCTCTACTTCTAGGTGTTATGAGTGTAGATCAAAGGGGCACTAAAGAATGAATACCCAAAATCCAAGAAGCATCACCATAAGAGAAGCCATACGAAGGAGGAGTACCACAAGGAGTGTAGATACAAGAAGAAGGACAAGAAAGATAGAAAGGGAAAAGAAACAACCCATGCCTTTCAAGAAGAGTCTTCCTCAAGTGATTCAAGATCCAATGAAGATTCATTCTACCACTTTCTCATGGCAATCACAAGTGAGTAAGTACCTGGGGTATGTGAGGTAAATTTCAATGAACTTTCCAAATATATTATATTGAATTATCCATGCTTCATGTTCTTCTTACTCTAAATGTGAGTCTATAAATAAAAGGTTAGGAAAAATTGTTGATGACTTGTATGCTAGAATATAAGTTCTTAAAAAAATGTAAATACTTTGAAGGGTATCATAGATTCTTTTCAAGAGAAATATCTAGATCTCTAACTTTATTAAAATGGAGTAGAAATCGAAATTAGTGTTTTGTCAGTATGTATGCCCAGAGAGCCAATCATGTGATGATTGTAATGAGGCATGATGTAATTGCTTTGATAATAATAAATGGGAATTCTGTTTATTCAAATATGAGATAATGATATAACATAATAAATGTCTCAGGAATGATGATACTTGATGACAAACTATCTTATCATAGCATAAGGTACATACATTCTTGTTATATCCCTAGTCAGACATTACTATGGAATCAAAATAGACAACAATTATACATAGGACTCTAATGTGTGTTGGTTGATGACAGAATCTCATTAGTCATGATTTGTGATATCAAACCAATAACATAGGTACTTGTTAGAGAATAATGTATTAGATAGACTCACCTTGAGAGTGATACATGGAACCATACAATGGTAGTTAGAATCATGTCTCATAGTGATAGTGGTGATCTTGGTTCTTAGACCTAAAATCACTCAATTCTTCACATGTCGTTCGATGAACTTTGACATCACCCAACATGACCTTGAATAAGGGTTGCCATAAAGGTAGTGTTTGGATACATTGTGACACATGGGGGATGAATGTGAGTGATGTATATAGGGTTTGTCCCTCTTATTGGAGATTGATATCTTGGCCACTTGATAAGTGGGATTGAGAAATGCATGGCCATGCTCATGTGAGTCGATATATATATTGAGCTCATGTGTATCTAAATAGTATGCTCTAGTTCAAGAAACATGGATTGAATATTGAGAGGATGATGATTCCATCCTTGAGTTCAATCCAGATATCAAAGATAAAGGAACTATATAATCACTATAACACTGATCATGAATTGTAGATTGAAGTTGTTCTTAAACTTTCCAGTTACTTTGGTAACAATGATGTGTTGATAGATATAGCTCATTGCATATGATGTCATAAGTTGGTTATGGAGATTCACTGCCAATGTAATTTGGGAGATATAGGGTCACACACATAAGATACACTTGGAAAAGGAGTTTACTAATGAATATGGTTTAACTTAATTACTAAAGTGTTTAGGTATTCAATTTAAACAACATTGGTTATACATCGACTGAACTAGAATATGAAACAACTGGTTCAGAAATGAACTGGTCATTTCAAAAAGTGAACCGAACGGTTCAGAAGTGAATCAACCATTTTAAAATGTGAATCGACTATTTAATATGTGAAATGACTAGTTGAGCAATCAGTATGACTGAATCAAGTATTGATGTTGTCGTCATGTTGTGCATTAGTCGTCACATTGAAAGTCAATATGTTTGTGAATAGGAAATATAGTGAACCGATCGATTCCAAAGTTGAATTGACCGATTCACATGTGATCTGACCGGTTCAAGATTTGAACCAATCAATTCACATAAAAAAAATGATCGATTCAAAAATGAACTAACCGATTAGTGATTCACAACAGCCAAAAATCCATTAAAATATGTCTCTTCAACTCCCAATTGATTTGGAAACCTGAACCTTAACCCTCCTATAAATAGAGGGGTAGTCAAGCCTTATAGAGGACATAACAATAAGCTTTGACAATTGGTGTCCTCTCATAGTTGTGGTAATATGAGAGCCCAAGCAAGTCTTACCTATAAAAGGGAGAGACAACCAGGGAGATACAACAAGGAAGAGCAAGTCAACACCAACATGTTGATGACTGAAGGGACAACTTCTTCTTGTCAGTTCCAAAAGAACGACAAGAGTTTCCGATGGTCCGTGTGGACTAGTATAGGTGTGGATGTCCTCGCCACCCTCTAGGAGGATGTCATTAACCACCATCTATGGTGCAACACACGGAGGTCGTCGCCTACACTTGTTTGAGAGCTACTTGTTAAAGAAGAACGTCGTTGCAAGGATAGTCGCTAGACTTGCTCTAGGACCAGGTATATGCCTTGCAACCTTACTTCTCAATCCATAGTTATTGAAACGATCTGCTGATCAAGGGAAATATAGTAACAAAATTTTTATTTTTGCTACCATCTCTGTTGTCATTTTCCAAACATTTTTATCAAAAACAAATTAATGTAATTAAAGATAAAAATTACCTTAATGATCTAGTTTTTCTTAGAACAAAAAATTATAGATTTCTTGCCAAAGTTAATGAACTTGAATCCATACATATCTTGCCTACTAGAAGCATCTTCTTATATTACTCTTGAGAAGTATTTTTACTTGACTAATGTCCCTCCAAGTACATGACTGGAGAAAAGAGCCACTTCAACACTTTTTAATGTAGGAAAGGTGGACCGATATGATTTGGGGATAACAAGAAAGGTAAGGTTCTAGGTGAGGGTGATCTATGTGATTCACTATGCATAAAGAAATAGGGATGGCATTGGTGCGGATATGGTGCGGTTTATGCCAAAACCATAACCGCACCGTAGTTAAAAGTCAAACGCCATATCCACTACGATGTTTGATATGAGAAACCATATCCGCACCACTAAAAACTCGTGGTTAACCGCACCACACACACCACATTGGTAACAAAATGTTTATTATTCTTACTAGCATTATACATAAAATTTATGAAGAAATTGTATACAATAAATAAAATAACAATATACAAATATGGATTAACAATGTCATGTTCTAATAGAAAAATACTAATTTTTAGTTCATATGAATGTATGTTCCAATTTTTTTAAAGCTAACAGAAATAAATATATATTTTCTTGCTATACATAACCATTCAAAGTTCAAACATCATCATCTTGTTAAATGTATTAAGTCCCCCGCCAACTTATACAAAGTCCTCTTTTCCAAATGACATTATCCTATTTAAAATGGATCTTCAAGTCTATCTCTCCTATTAAGATGTCCTCTTCACTTCAAGCATGCAAAGTATGATCTTTCCTCTATATATGTATTTGCAATGAGAAAAAAATAATTTTTCGAATTAAGTGTAATGACATATTTTGTATGAGAGAGGGAAAGTCAAAACTATTGGTGTGGGAGGACGGTAAAATGTTTGAATAAATTATGGATAACATTAATAATAATGGATGTAATTATATCTTCTTGACTCTATCTTTCTCTCTTTTATGTCATTTTATATTCTTATCACCTTTTTTATTTTTTTATTTGATTTTATTTCTTTTAAATAGTATTAACTACATATATTAGTCAACGTGTAATATTTTACTTATAATAACAAACTAATTTCACCTTAATTGTCTATCTCTCATTTTATAACTGTTTCATGTTCTATTCAAGATTGGTATGAAACAAGTCAATAATATCTCATATAATACATTAAATGATTCCCAAACAAAATTAATTATCTCCCACCATTTTAATTATGACTATATAATTTTTTAATAAAACATATATATGGAGTGATATATATGTAAAATATAAATGGCAATGTTTCATGCGCTAGGGTCACATGTATGTTTAATATTTTATAAAGAGGAGAACCTATGTGAGTAGTAATTATAAAAAATGAAACTTCCTACTTCTCTATACATTAAATGTCATCAAAAATAGATGTCTAGTCATTTGTGTGAGAACACCAATAGATAACATGACTAAAATAATATTCTACTTATATTTATATATATTTAAAATAAATAAAAAATCCATGTGATCTTTATCCATGGTTATTTTCTTAAAACCATAACCGCACTACACCATGGCATTTTCAAAATCTAAAACCATATCCATAGCATAACCATTTGGTGTGGTTATGTTGTGTAAATGTGGTGCGGTCATCCGTGGATATGGTTTTTATCCAGAACCATTTCCATCCCTATTAAAGAATGTACTTCTTGTTGATGGCTTACATAATAACTTAACATTGTAAGGTAACTTTGTGAGATGGTTATATTGTTCTTTATACCTCTCTTGAATGTGTTCTTCTAGATCCACTCTCTTAAAATGTCATATATAAGGGAACTAGAATTGGTAATCTTTACATTATTTCTCTTAAATGTCTTAAGTTTGTTGTTTGTAAATGCCTTGTGGTAGATAAGAATGATATATCCTTGTATCACTATAGGCATAGTCATGTAAACATGCATAAATTGCAAAAGTTGCAATAAAAGGAATTGGTCAAAGTAATTCCTAAATTGGACTTTGACAAGGAAGAGGAATGTTGACCTTGTACAAAAGGAAATAAAAACAAGTCTACCTTCAAGTATAAAGGATTCATAGTATCAAAAGAGCTCATAGTGATCTAAATCTTAGAGGCTAGACCACCAGGATCAAGGGATGTGTCACACTATGCGGTTTTGGCCCTAAATTCTCTATTGATGATATCGATGTCCATATGAAATAAAATCTAATCAATGTATACAACAAATGCGATGAAAATTCTGAGATTAGATTTTTTTGTAATGTTTATACCTATCTCATGTACCTAATATGTGGACCTAGTGTCAAAGTATTTGCATGTCCTACCTTAGCCTCTTTAGAAAACCTTGCAGTGGACTAGGGTCTATTGTATCTATCATAGGATTCCTAGCTAAACCCTAAGATAATGACGATGACTGATTGACATGAGAATCAAGTGTGGTGAGTTATACCTAGTCAGGTACATACCAAGTAGCAGTTTCAAGGATATTATATAAAAGATAATAATTTGTGTGGAAATTATATTAATGTATGGTATATTCTTGTCACTACTAGACTATGTATTTGTTGTTATTGAATGAATTTATTGGTATCTAAAGACTAGTTACTCTTTTATTATGAGATACATTGTTGTCTTATTCTTATCAGCATGGTATGAAATCTTCTTAGTCAATATTAGTTTAAATAGAAACTTTTATATTAATCTTAGGTGGGTTTGATATATACTCTTGTTGTTGATGGAGGTTTAGTTTTTATTTTAATAGCTTGCTTTGGTAAACAACTCTTTTGTGGACTTTATCTTCAGGACTGCAGGATGTGTTCCTGGTCTGACGGTGGGCTATCACAAAGATGGCATTATTATTGAGTTATAAGTGTTTATATATAGACATATTGTATGTAAATATTATATCTCTCTTCAAATAGGTAAGGAACGAAATACCACCAAAATTGGTAAAATTTTGCTCCAAATTTCTTGTTTGATACCATCAAATATGATATTTTGTGAATGTCACCAAATTTGACAAAATTGACTAGTATACTAAAAAAATTAATATTTTGTACTATTTTTAGTTTGAAACCATCAAATACTATTTTTATTATTTGAGGTACAAAATGGGATAGAAAGGATATATTAACAAATTGGGACTCAAACAAGCCTAATACAAGGTACACCTTTATATTTTCTATCGTTTATCTTATTTACACCTTATCTATCTTAATTAAAATATAAACTCATCCAAAATGCCTTAGATTGGCAAAGATCCTTTGATTTTCTTCTCTATATCTTTCCCATTGTATGTGATCATCATGGTTGTCAATCCAAGAAATGGCCTAAACTGGTTTGAAACCATCAAATATTGTTTGTATTATTTAAGGGGCGAAATGGGACAGAAAGGAGATATTAACAAATTGGGACTCAAACAAGCCTAATACAAGGTACACCTTTATATTTTCTATCGTTGATCTTATTTACACCTTATTTGTCTTAACTAAAATATAAACTCATCCAAAATGCCTTAGATTGGCAAAGATCCTTCAATTTTCTTCTCTATATCTTTCCCATTGTATGTGATCATCATGGTTGTCAATCCAGGAAATGGCCTAAATTGGTTAGGTGCCTAAGCCACCTAGACCAATTAATCGAGTGTCGGACACATCCTCTTATCAGAATTATGCATATTAATAATAATAATAATAATAATAATAATAATAACAATAATAATAACATACAAAATATGACACCTATGTAACGTACTTTGAGTCTTTATTTAGTGTTATGGAACTGAAATAAGAATGTTAGAGTGAAGTAAAAGTCTAATAAAACATGAAATCATATATACATGTCAAATATGGTACTAACATGACATACATAATTTTTTTAAAAATAGTAAAATAAATATGTTTAGGCGCACTGTAGGTGGATGCCCAGATGGTCCTAGATGCCCACCTAGGCACCCAAATGTCAATACAAGTAGGCAAAAAGCCTAGGAAGACCCCAAGTGGGTGCCCATCAGCCAAAAGGTGCTTAGGCATCCACCTCAACAACTATAGAACCAATCATAGATCTACAACAATATATCATAATACATATTATAATAATAATATACCTAGATACTCCATTGCATATGAGTATAATTTACAATGATTTTTGGTAGTAAGCTAATTACTATGCATATATTCTTAGCGGTGGTACGATTTAGCATATAAAGGAAGAACTTGTAATATTTGCAACCCGAAAACAAACATATATTGTGAGGATGTATAGATTTTGGAACTATCTAATCTTATATGTGTTTATATATGGAACTTGCTAGACATATTCAAAAACATGGATATGTCAACATGGTATGCTTCTTATATTATGGTATTTCCTTTGTAACTGTCTAATCTTTTATTTGTTTAAGTGTTGAACTTTCTACACATATCCCGCAACGTAGACATGGTCAACATTGTGCGCTTCTTATATTGTTGTATTCCCACAACATGCATATAGTATACATGGTGATATTGTATTTGATATTTATTCCACTTTTTGAATGATCCATGGGATAATTCAGCACCATGTATGAATATCATGTGGTAATAAACAATGGTAGAGGAAATAGGTGTCACGATAGTGATGGTGCCTAACTTCCTTCACAGACATGAAGTAAATTGCTAAAGTCACATATTGAATTTGAAGAAGAGTAAGAGAGAGAGCCTTGTTGTAGTTTCTTTGAGAATCTAATATGATGCATATAGAGACATATGCCTAGGTTTATAGAATTACATGGTAAGAGAACAATATGTTTATTGCATCAAGTAAATCATTTGGGTGAAAACCACCAAGAAGGGGAGGTCAACCCCAACGGAACTATTTATTACCCGAAGTCCACACTCCTAATGGCTACAAAGCCAAAGGAGAGTGGATCTGAGCATCCCTCTCTAGAATGGATCACATAACATATGCATGAATAAAACCACAAACAACAAAGTAACATACAACATGACATATCAAAAGGAAGTAAACTAGTACTTGGAAAGATCTTAGTCCCATATATCAACCCATAGGAATTCCATTTGTATCTCATTAGATGATTCCAAGAGTAAGAGAAACAAATTAACATAATAGAGAAAAAACAACGATTATAGAAAGTCATATATGCTTGGAATTACACTATGCTATTTACGCTATAAAATACATAAACTTGCAGGTTTAAGAGAACATATATGCTTGGAAAAACTTAATGTAATAGGAAGAAAGAAAGCAACGACATTAAAGACCTTCTTATTAACATGCAAATGGGTCTTAGGTGTATTTACATTATACTAAACAACATTTTATGGCCATTTGACCTACTTCCCAATGGAAGGATCCTTATGATGCCTTGTGCCCTTATCCTGAGAATTTGGGTAGGTGCACAAGGTTTGTATAGTGGAAAAGATCAATTATATTCAAGTTTTGTTCAGCGTATTTCAAGCAACATAAGTATACTGATCATAGGGAACAAGTAGATCAAAAAGTACATACAACCAAGCAATTTGAGCATACATTAATAGAAGCAAGTTCAATACCACTAGTCTGACCAATAGGAGGATAAAGTGTACCTTGATTAGAGTACAAGATTGCCCATTGATTATGAAAGAACAACTAGCAACTTCAACTAGATTTAGGGATTTAGGTCATCATAAGATCCTAGCATTACAAATAAGTGAATGTATTAACATCATCATGATTAGGTCATCTAAATCACATTATGGTGGTTGGATGTGTCACCTAAGTCTGGGTATCATATTCTTCAACATTTTTTTATGGAAGACAGGAGGCTATTTTATTCATCTTGCCCTCCTTGTGCAAGCCAGTACGGGAAAAAAATACATCCTACTTGGTCAATGCGGGAAATAAACTTGGAAGTACTACTTCCATTACACTTATCTTTGATTAAAATGTTTTTGATACAGTCTGGAGGTCTGGGCAGATCATAACACCCTGTAGGTGACTTATGGAATTCGTTGGCCAACGTGTCGGCCATGAGGTTGCTCTCTCATGGTCTGAAGTCAATTCTCCAGCCTCGGTTGTTTGCTAAACCTTGTTTGATTCTGTCCAGCAGTCTCGCATACCTTGGAAATTGACACCCATCTGATTGAACCATGTCAAAAAAACTCTTACAAACTGTTTCTATTATGAGATGTGCAACACCATTTCTTTTAGCTAGGGTGAGAGCAATATCTACTCCTATGATTTCAGCTTGAGTGGCTGACTCTACCACAATGCTTCTAACATGTCTATCGATCCAGCAGCCTTTAGAATCCCGTGCTATAATAGCTACAATGGCTTTATCATGCTTCCACACAGCATCAATATTCATTTTGATACTACCTTGTGGAGGAGCTCTCCAGCATTCATTAATAGTCACGTACGGTTCTTTCGATTCTTTGCTCCAGGCTTTTGTGACTATGTGAAGATCGTTTAGTATCTTCTGTACTTGTCTCTCTGCAGTAATTTGTTGGTTCTCGAATACGTGCAGGTTTCGAGCTACCCAAATGTTCCGACAAGTGACTAAAAATAGTTTCCTCCATTCAGCTTCTTGCTTCATTTGCTTGCTCAACCAGCAACAGTCCTCTTGTTGGGTGAAAACGGCAAGTTTACCTCCATCCATAAGCTTGCTCCAGACCTCCTTTGCATAGATACAATCTCTAAGAGCATGAGCTAGTGTTTCCTCATGAGCTTGATATCTAGCATAGGTTTTGTCACTTGCCATTTGTCTTCTGACTCTTTTGCTATTAGTCAAGATTGCATCATGCATGAGTAGCCAACCAAAGAATTTGAACTGCACTGGTAACTTAGTCTTCCACAGCATTTCCCATTCTCCCTCCACGATGATATCTCGGTCCTTCCTCAGGATAGTGTAAGCTAATTTCTTAGTGAATTTCCCATGTAGGGTACCAGTCTAGACTTTCACATCAAATCTTCTATCAGCAGATGGTGGTTCAATCTGCATGATTTTCCTCACTAGTTGCTTGGGAAACTAGTCTTCTAGAAACTCCTTGTCCCACTTCCCATTGTCAAGCACCACCGTTCTTATGCTCATGTCTATGATAGACCCAGGAACATCACGCAAGGCAGCATTGACCAATTTAAAATTAGGCTTCACCCACTCATCCTCCCAGAAAAAAATGTTAGTACCATTCATCGGAAGTAAGTATGAATTCTTTGTGATCAGGTTCTTGCACTTGAACGTGGTTGCTGCCAATCTGGAAAGATTTGAGGTTTTTCTACCCATGTACTTATTGTATTTTTCTCTAATGAACTTGCACCAGCTGGTCTTTCTGTTAGATGATAAATCCCATGCGTTCTTAGCCAATAAGGATGTGTTCCACTCCCTCATGGACTTGAGACCGAGCCCTCCTTCTTTCTGGCTGGTGACCTTGTTCTAGGCGACTAGTGACATTAGGTGGGCCTTATGTCCTCCTACCCAGAGAAATCTGTGTATACATCCATCGATTCTGTCACATAATCCCAGAGGTAGCGCCACCGTTTGCATCGTATAGGTGGGAATGCTCTCCAGAGCTGATTTCGCCAGGAAACATCTTCCCGCCGGAGATAGGCACCTTGCTGCCCACCCATTGACTCTGGAATCTTTTCTTGTCAGGATATCTGAGTAAGTTTCTTTAGTGATCTTCTTGTGTATGATAGGAACACCCAGGTATCTTCCTAAATTGTCAGTTTCCCTGAATCTTCCTATTCTATTGATCTTTCTTCTTGTTCTTTGGGGAACACTAGCTGCAAAAAAGACCTGAGTCTTAGTAACTGATATCATCTTGCCCGATGCTTCTTTGAACATCTTGAAACATCACTTAATGGTCTTCATTTGGTTTCTCGATGCTTCCCCAAAAAGGATCAGGTCATCGGCGAAGCATCAGTGTGAAATCATGTATCCACTTCTTCCCATTTTGAAAGGCTTCCATTCACCATCTCGTACAGACATTTGGATTAGTTGGCTTGATCGTTCAATGCACATGACAAAGAGATACGGTGAAAGTGGGTCGTCTTGTCTGAGGCCTCGACTTAGTTTGAACATCCTGGTTGTATGCCCATTCCAAAGAATGAAACACTCCCCCGTGCTAATAGAGTTCATGATGTAGGTAATTATGGGCTTTGACAGCTGAATCTTATCAAGAGTATTAATGGTGAACTCCCACAAAAGCCTATCGTAAGCCTTGGCAAGATCAATCTTAATGGCCATGCTCTTCGCAGCTATCCTCTTCCTCATCATATAGATGACCTCTTGGGCAATTGCGATGTTATCTGTAATGCGTCTTCTAGGAACGAAATCACTCTGTGATTCGGAAATCCAATCAGGAAAAAAGGTCTTGAGACTTTCCACCACCACTTTAGAAATCATTTTTAGGCAGAAGTTTTTCAAGGAAATCGGCCTCAACTGATCGCAGTGCATAGGTGTTTGTACTTTGGGAATAAGGACTACAGTCGAGTCACACATTTCTTTTTTTAGGGCCTTTCCTGCTAGGGTGCTTCTAGCAGTGATCAGAATGGATTTTTTCAAAGTATCCCACTATTTCTGTATGAATAGGCCATTGATGTCGTCAGGTCCAGTGGCTTTATATGGATTCATGGCTTTAACCACCCTGTGGCATTCATCTTCTGAAGGTTCTCTTGCCATGCTTTGCATTTGTATAGGGGAGAGCTTTTTGAAGTCAGCAGGAATGTTCCTCTTAGCCTCCGCTTGTGGTTCACCTGTCCGGGTTAATAAGGATTCAAAATGAGTTCTCACCATGTCTTCCAACTCGACTCCATCTTGTACCCAATTGCCATCTCTATCTTTGAGCATTGTGATAGTATTAGACCTTCGCCTTTGCTTGACATAAGCACTGTAAAATCTGGTATTGATGTCTCCATTGCGGAACCAATTAATGTGGCTTTTCAGACGCTACTCCTCTTCCTCTTCCCTTAGTATGCCATCCAGTGCAGCTTTCATATCGATATAAATTCCATCAGTAATTGAGTTGTAGTTAGCGGCCATGTCTTTTTCAAGTTTCTTGATGTTTCTCATGAGCCAAGCTTTGTTTTTCCTTTGGTGGTTTGTGTGATCCCAGTCCCACCTGGTGATTTCCTTCTTGGATTCATTAAGGGCTCTGTAGAATTCAGATCTTTGGTTCCATTTATCGGCAAGCATTAATTTGAATTCCTCATCCATCGCCCACGTCACCTTCACCACAAATCTCCGTGGGTCAGCTGGCACAAGTTTACTTCTAACCAAAATAGGGTTGTGATCTGATTGAAGTCTAGGCAGGTGTTCGACACAGAATTGTTGGTACTTTTGTATGAAAGCATTGTTTGCAACTGCACGATCGATTCTTTGTTGTAGATTCCCCCTTTTGAAGGTGAACTTGGGTCCCGAGAACCCCAAGTCACTAAGACCTGCAGCTAATAAAGTTTCTTGGAATGTTGCTGCCTCCGCATGATTATAGTGTGGGCTGCCGGACCTTTCTGTAGGATAGCAGGTTGTGTTGAAATCGCCAAGGACAATCCAAGGTTTTTTGAATGGTTCCCCCATCTTGACAATGTGCTTCCAAAGGAATTTTCTAACCGCCATATGTGGGTTAGCGTAGACAAAGGTAATGAAAGTAGAGTGATTAACGCAGCAAGTGACCAATTGTCTATGGTAGTTAATGATCTGTACATGATAGTCATGTGCCTTCCAACAGACCCATATACCTCCCACATAACCTTGGGTTTCAACTCTAAAGGATCGAGTGAACCCCAAGCTCTTGATAGTGTTAGTAGCTTTGGTACCACTCAGCCATGGCTCTACAATGGTGAAAATCTTAGGTTTATGAACAGTCATAAGTTCTTTGAGATTGCATTGTGTTTCCTTCTTTCCTATTCCCCAAATGTTCCAACACATGATGTCCAACATTAAGAACTTGATATGGTTTGTGGTTCGCAATTTGCTCCTCCCTCTGGTTCAACATTCTCTTTGTCCTCTTTGAGGTTCCCTTCTTTTATAAAAATGCCTCTATCTTCTGTGATAGTGTTGTTTCTCCCCATATCTTCAGGTGGTTCAGTAGAAGCTATTCCTGGGTCTTGCCTTCTTGGAATTCGTCTTCTGATGTCAGATGATAGATAGGACTATTCTTTTCTCTTTCGCTTCATTTTGGTTCTGTTGTTTTTGCTTTTCCTTCCCCCCACATTCGTCTGAGCACCAGCTAGGACTTCGTTAATGGACTTAATGGTTTCTAGTGACATAGTTTCCTTCTTATCCTTCGTAGTGTCCATCGTATCCATCAGTTCTCCTTCTAAAGCGTCTTCCTCTACTGCAAACACCTCCACCACTTCGTCTATTTCTGGGTTTGTAATAATATGATCTTCCTTACTTTGGCAGACCTTACTGGCATCATTTCTTACTATGTTCGTGATATTCTTCAGGATATCTTTATCTGTTTCCTCAGTGCTCATTGTTGTTGTGGCTTTCTTCTTTTTCCTCCAAACCTTTGTTGTCTTCCTACTGTGATCTGTAGGTTCATGTTGCTCGTCTAAGTTTTCTGTCGGGGGTCTTTCTTCAGCTACCTCTTCCTGTTCACCTTCAAGGGACCCGAATGTGTTAGTGGATCGTGTTTCATGACTAGGTTCCTGATATCTGTTATGTTTCCTACTGCTTCCTTTTCTTCTCTGAGTTTGCCACTCCTCCTGCTATTTTCTATGATTCTGTAGAGTCGCACTTCCATTGTGCTATGTCTTCTCCACTCTGTCTCCCTCATTAGATTGTTGTTGATCATTACAGTGTTTCGAAGTATGTCCCTAATCCCCACAGATAGCACATACTCTTGGAATCCCCTCGTATTCAATCTCATACTCTACTCCATTAATGAATATATAAGAGCATAGCTCCTTTTTGGTATCAAGTTCTATGGCCAGGCGGTAAAACTTGCTTCTCGTCTTGCTAACTGTGTGGTTGTCAACCTTAATTAGCCTTCCCAGTGCTAGGCCAATGTAATCAAACATGGTTGACACATAAAGGTGAAGTGGGAGATTTAGGATACGAACCCATGAAATGATCAGTTCAGGATATTCTTCTTTAGGCTTGAAAGTCAGATACCACTCCCACACAAGAAGATTTAGGCCGAAGATTTTCCATGGTCCTCTCGTTAGGGCCTCCTCAAAGTCTCGTCTGCAGGATATTTGTATAACAAAGTGTCCGAGTTCCATTTCATACATGTTGAACCTTCTGGAGATCTTCCACATGAGTTTTAGTCAATCCCTTAGTGTCATATACCCAATTTCGGCTCCAAGTAATCAGACCAGGATGGCATACTTCCATGGCTTCACCTGTCTCTCTTCTGCTTCTGGAACCACTGAGATGGCCGGTCTGTTGTCGATTTCGCCCAGGGTGACCTCTCCCACAGAGAGTCCTTCTTCAAAAAGCTTTTCCAGAAAGGCGTCGCTGCTGGTGCCCTCCTTATATCCTCTGACTGTGTCACTAAAGGATCGTGTTGTCTGTTCCACTTCCTTGGTGTTTCCCGTCTTAGGCCCAAACATGTGCCCCATGGTTGTTACTGCTTCGTTCAATCCCCTTTCATCACTTTCCGTGCTAGTCAGGGGTGGTATTGGATTACCGTCATTGCCTGCCTTGCTTCGTCCTCCTACGTAGTTGAACTGTAGGCCTATTTCTGGTATCACAAATCCATTGGACGCATGGGTCGTCCCTGGTTTAACTTCTCTATCTACGATTGCCTCTGTGGACTTGGTAGTCTCCTCTCCATCTTTATGATTCATTCATCCACCATGATCCACTTCGGGATCAGGGTTCCCTCTTCCGCCGCCTGCACCGCCAGACCCCCTCCGCCCCCTAGGTATCCCCATCCGGTCAATCTTCAACATTGATTTCTCAAACTAGTCCATGCATTATTATTATCATATTACACTACACATCTTGGATTCATCTCGTTTGAGGTTGACACATCACAACTAAGATTTGGAATCATAAGATTAGAGTTTCATGACCTTAGATGGAACAATCATAAGATTTGAGCAAAAAGAGAAACATAGCAATAAAATAGTCAGACCAGGCATTTTGAGTTATATCCATGCAAGATATTTGTCATTAGATTATAGATGAGATCTACTTGCATTAGGTGTAATAATGAGACAAAGTTACCTATTTAGATACACCAAAAAGCATGGATGGTAATTAAGGCAAGATTTGTATAAGATTAGAGATTAGTTATCAACATGCATACTAGATCACATTTCTAGTCAACAATAACGCATTTGGTCACATAAGGGTACAACAATGATCCAAAATGTATTCAAGTCCACAAAGCATGATAACTTACTAATTTATGGTTTCACTTGATAATTTGGACATTGAAGACCCATATGTTAGAAAGGGTTGACACTCGACATTAATGTATCTATAAAAAGTATGTTTCAAGGTTTAAAGTACATCATTAGGTCAAATTAGTATGCTAGCATGTACAAGTTTGAAACCTTGTTCAACTTACATCAAAATTTACTGACTTGGGTTAGGGATGGGGATTTGAAGAACATTCAATCAAGATCATGCATTCAATAGCATACAACTTCTTGAAAAGACCTCATAAACATGTATTTTGGGATGTGTGAAGAACAAAGAGAAGAACTAGGTTTGAAAAATATTTTTATTGCAAAGATATCATTTTGTTGATCAAAATGATATATTAGAAATCCATATTTGGAGCTAAAGATGATAAAGTTATGATTTTTTGAATTATATATGCTGAAATAGAAGATTTGAACCACTGGATCTCAATCCAGTGATTAAGGAGCCACTTGGTGGGCACTTCACCTCTTGGGCCTATCATTGGAGGCTTGCAAGATCCAGTCGGCCGCTCACCAGTCTAGGTTGCTCCACGCTTGCCTCACCTCATCCTCTAATTGTTGGTCACCATTATCAGTCGCCACTTATCGCTTGTGGATGCTCCTTGTAGTTGGAAACCACCCCACACTGCTCGTGAATCTCATGTGCACAATGTATGATGATCTAGTTTTGCTTAGAACTAAAAATTATAGATTGCTTGCCAACGGTAATGATATTGAATCTATACATATCTTTCCTACTAAAACTATCTGATTATATTACTCTTGAGAAGGACTCTTACTTGACTAATTCCCTCTATATAGAGACTAACTTTTTACACTCTCACGATGATATTTATAGTCATTCTTTTAGTTTTATTACTCTTAGTTATGACAACCATTTTCTTAGAGGTTCATTACCATAAATCCTCTAAGGGAAGAAGTCCCTCAATAAAGTCCCAGACCGCTCTAAGAGTAATAAAACTACTTAGTAGTGGTTTGGGATAGAGGGTGGTTTAAAGAGAAAGAACAAGAGTAAGAGAAAAGGTAAGGGATCTCCAATATACCATGGAGAGTCTTCTGGATCTAAAGCATATACAGTTTGTGCTCATTGTAAAAGTGATGATTGATATTCAACCTTTTATCCTTACAAGAATAAGTGCAACAACCCAAACATGAAATGGGTCCTAAAGATAACCTTGGATTCTAAGGTTTGAATTTGAGCCGACCATTCCTTTCCTTATACACTAATGAACAATGGATTGTTGCAAGTGGATGCTCCAAGCACATGACTAGAGAGTGGAGCCACTTCAACACTTTTATATGTAGGAAAGGTTGATGAGTATAATTTGGGGATAACAAGAAAGGTAAGGTGCTAGGTGAGGGTGATGCATGTGATTCACTATGTGTAAAGAATGTACCACTTGTAGATGTCCTACATAATAACTTAACAATCTAAGAGCTTTTTGAAATGGTTATCTTGTTCTATATACCTCTCTTGAATGCATTCTTCTAGATCCACTCTCTTACAATATCATAGATAAGGGAACTAGAATTGGTAATCTTTACACTATTTCTCTTAAATCTCTTAAGTTTGTTGTTGTTAAATTCCTTGTAGTAGATAAGAATGATATATCCTTGTAATATTATAGGCTTAGTCATGTTAACATGCATAAATTGCAGAAGTTGCAAGAAGAGGAATTGGTCAAAGCATTTTCTAAATTGGAATTTGAGAAGGAAGAGTAATGTTGACCTTGTACAAAAGGAAATCAAAGAAAGTCTACCTTTAAGTACAAAGGAGTGCTTAGTACCAATAGATCTTATAGTGTGGATCTAGATGATGAAGGCTAAACCACCAGGATTCAGAGATGTGTCACACAATGCGGTTTTGGCCCTAAATCCTATACTAATAATGTCAATGTCTATATGAAATAAACTTTGATCAATGTATATTGCAATCATGATGAATATTTTGAGATGAGACTTTTTGTAATGTTTATACCTATCTCATGTACCTAATATGAGGACCCAATGGAAAAGTAGTTACATGCTCTACCTTAGCCTCTTAGGCATCCTTGTGGTGGACTAGAGTCTATTGTATTAATCTTAGGATTGCTAGATAAACCCTAAAATAATGACGGTGACTCATTGCCACAAGAATCATATGTAGTGAGTTGTACCTAGTGAGGTACATGCCAAGTAGTGGTTTCAAGGAAATTACATAAAAGATAATAAGTTGTGTGGAAAATAATATTAATGTATGGTATATTCTTATTACTACTAGACTATGTATTTTTTTGTTATTGAATGCATTTCTTGGTATCTAACTACTAGTTACTCTTTTTTTATGAGATAAATTTTTGTCTTATTCTTACTGCATGGTATGAAATCTGCTTAGTCAATATTAGTTTACAAAGAAACTTTTATATTAATATACGGTGGGTTTGATATATACACTTGTTTTGATGGAGCTTTAGTGTTCATTTTAATAGTTAGGTTTGGTAGACATGTCTTTGGTGGACTTTATCTTTAGGACTATAGGATGTGTTCCTGGTCTGACAAGTGGGCTATCACAAAGATGGTATTATTATTATTGAGTTATAGGTCCTTATTCTAGACTTGTTTATATCTTTCTTCTATAAGGCAAGGAACAATATATCATCAAATTGGTAAAATTTTGCTCCAAATTTATAGTTTGATACCATCAAATATGATATTTTGTGAGTGTCACCAAATTCGATTAAATTTCTAGTATACTGACAAAATTACTATTTTTTTATACATATGAGCTTATTTATGTTGTTTGAGGGGTGAAATGGGAGAGAAAGGGGATCTTGACAATTAGGGATCAAATAAGCCTAATCTAAGGTACACCTTTATATTTTCTAAGATTTCACTCATTTACATCTCATCTATCTTAATTAAAATATAGATTCTTCCAAAACGCCTTACATTCACAAAGATACCCCAATTTGCTTCTTTATGTCTTTCCAATTGTATGTGATCATCATGGTTGTCAATCCAGACAATGGCTTAAATTGGTTAGGTGCCTAGGCCACCTAGACCATGTAGTCGTCCGTCTAACACATCCTTTTACTATAATTATGCATGATAATATTAATAATTATACATACAACATATGACACCTATGTAAGGTACTTTGTGTATTTATTTAGTGTTATGTATCCTAAATAAGAGTGTTAGAGTGAAATAAAATCCTAATAAAACATGAATTTTTATACATGTCAAATATGATACTAACATGAAATATATAATTTCAAAAAAAATAAGAACACAAATATGTCTAGGCGCACTGTAGGTGGATGCCCAAGCAGCCCTAGATGCCCACCTAGGCACCCAAATGTCAATACAAGTAGACAGAAAGCCTAGGAAGACCCCCATTGGGTGCCCATCATCCAAAAGGTGCCTAGGCATCCACCTCAAAACTATAAAACCAACCATAGATCTACAACAATAAATCATCACTACATCAAAATTTCCCATTAGCGGCATTTATTCTAGTGGCATTTATAAAAAAAGTCACTATCTTTCTAATATACAAGCATTTTTAATTAAAATGCCTCTAAACCACCTATTATAGAGTTTCTAAAAAGGACTTAACATTAAAGGCATTTGTATTTTTAATTAGTGGCAATCCTAAATTTCCATACCCAAATTAGAAAGTAATTTGCTAACGCAATATTGACTTTCCCGTTCCAAATTTTACGACTCGCGTTCCAAATCGCTACGATATCCCGCTCTCTCCCTAATTCAGTCTGACGATATCCATCTGCCACTCTCTCCTTGCGCGACTTCCTCCCTCTCCAGCTAGCGCGTGGAGGAGATCGTGCCCTAGTTGTTGGTGGATCGCTTCTTGCGTCTGTGTGCCAGTTGCAGGCTCCAGAGTGCCAAGCTGCCAGCCGCAGAGTGCCAAGTTGTCAGTCGTAGTTTGCCAAGTTGTCGGCGCCCGCCGGTGAGTCCCAATCGATCGAAGCATACTCATTCTTTCTTCCTCCTCCGCCATTTTGGACTGAGCCCAGTCGAAGAAAGACTCAATCTGCCCCTCCGGTTTTGGCGAGCTTGATTGAGGGAGTACTCCGATCAATCTCTCCAGGTAACCATCACCGCACCCTATTCTACAACTCCCTTATCGTGTTATGGTGTTCGATCCACCCCATATATCTACACAAACCAGGTTCATGCCATGAAGCTAGACTTCCGGCTAGGCTTCTCGGCCACAGTAAAAATGATATTTGTATTTTCAAGTTACCGGCCAGGCTTTCGGCTAGACCTCTGGCCAAGTTGTCAATAATGGTTCGACATCACCAATAGGAAGTTTCACTAGATCAACATATGATATATGTATTTTCAAAGTTTTTTGGTAGGTTGGGTTGCTGAGAAATCAGTGGGATTTGTAAATAGTTGTTGTTGACGCCTATGTAAGGCCAAGATCAAATATTCCCATGTTAGTATCAACCATGAAGACTTGACCTACAATAGATGCATTTAGGGAGAGCAACGCATACATATTAGTTAGATTTTTTCTCTCTAAGTGTTGAACATCCAATGTCATGTTAATTGAAACATGAAAAAATGGAATAGTATGACATTTTGTATTAGAGTTCTATATGTAAAGCTGCATCCAGTAGATGCTGCTAGTAGAAACTGGAATTAGATAATAAGCTAGGCGATAGCAAAGCACAGACTCATAAAAATCCATTATAGTTATAGTAAAAATAGAAATGTTGCTTCGGATATTTTTTTGTAGTTTGCAAGCAAATACTTGACTCAAAAATGAACAAAATCAGTAGTAATACCATGTGCATTACATGTGATCATTCAGGTTCAAGCAGAATTTTGATGAAAAGATGCTCAACATACATCACTTTTGGAAGGACCACAGACTTAAAACCATCAAGCTGAATTTTTTCATGGCTGAAACATAAAAAATTCAGTAGAAATTGATTTCTTAAGGCTATGCTAAGCTTTAGTTGTGAAACATATATAAGGCACACCTTTGATAATGCATTATTGATTGATAAGTAAGACAAATGTTCAAGATTATGATATTTAATGACACAAATATGTACCATATATGTTATAAGTTCAGCCAGACTTTTCATTGTGAGGAGGAGGCACTATGATCTTTTGTGGGATACTTTGGCTCATTCTGTAGATGAGGTAGGCAAAGTGAACTTTGTGGGTTCTTGGAAATCTCATTGTACAACATTATATTCTGGATTTGATGGCTCAAGTTGAGATAAGTACATTTTAGACTAATGGAGTGCAAAATTAGCCAAATCATAAATATGTTTATTTTAGGGTAATAACACTTG
The DNA here is from genome assembly GCA_963693085.1 of Alisma plantago-aquatica. Classification (NCBI taxonomy): domain Eukaryota; kingdom Viridiplantae; phylum Streptophyta; class Magnoliopsida; order Alismatales; family Alismataceae; genus Alisma; species Alisma plantago-aquatica. The sequence goes on from OY856412.1 coordinate 1,241,900,050, forward strand.
TAACCTATATAGAAGAATAAATAACTTAAAGAGATGATCTTTTCTACTATTAGATGTAGTTTGGTATCTATTTGGTCTAAACTGTGTACAAAGTTGTAGTGTACAACCAATTTATCTGTGCACAAAGTTGTAGGGCACAGAGTCGTACTAGGCATTGATGGGCTTCTCTCCTTTGCCAAATAGTGCTTGTGAGTCAGATTTAGACCTATCCCTAATAGGGTTTGCTTTCCACTTGGGCCAATACAACTGAACATGTCTCTCTTTAATGTGCCAAGCAAGCTGCATGATAGACTTTGTAGTCATTGATACGTGCAATCATTGATACTTTCTGGTTGTATATGTTCTAAAGGTTTCTAGTAGGTGAGCTTGTAGAAGCTAAGGTTGTAGGTTTGGAAACCACGTTGGTGGTTTTGAGGTTTATGAAATCTCCTTTGATACTGGCGGATAGGACCCAGGCTCCTGTTCATTTTCTGATTCAGTTCAAAATGATTAGAATGTGCCTGGCTCCTTATTATAAGTATGTTCTTTTATCCTTTTAAAAAGTATTTCAAACATAGTGTCATGTACTCATAAAACTAAAGTGGCAGGAATCTATCCCATTTACATATAGATCAGAGAATAATAACATCACATAACTCATTTAGAAAATTTACAATTTTTAAATGAATCCTTCTTGTAACTCATTTAGAAAATTTACAATTTTTAGATGAATCCTTCTTGTCATAAAATTTGTGGTACTATCAAAATAATAAGATGATAAGATATCTTGTAGTAGTGTTTTGATAAACACATAAGTACAATATTGTAGTAAAATTTTGGAAAGACACTAGTAACCTCTTTAAATAGGTCTCACACCTTCTATAGTAGTGCATCGATACTCCAAATTAAATAGGTCTCACACTTGTACAAAATAAGACAAACACCATTAACCTCTTTGATAATCTAAAATATGAGTGTTGATTCAAAAAATAGATAATAAGTGTCACCTCATTGTATGAAATACCAAGATACATCAAATTATTAAAAATACTAGTTACTTCATTGAAAATCTCAAAGAAGGATTAGTGAGCATTGGACCAATTGCAAAGATATAGCCTCTATATAGGACATGATCTCCTCTATTAGATTTCTTTTCAAGCTATCATGTCTACCATAATAAAGTTGGTTATGACAAGCAATAAAAGGTTAACTGATGTTATACAACTTTTTTTGAAAATATATAACATCGTTATATGTACTTACACTTTGTTAATACTAATATTATGCAGTCTCGGTCCACCCACAACAGTCACTATGAACTGGGCCTCTATGCCAATGTTAACGTTCCCTATTGAAGAACAATTGGACATCATCTTAGATGATCGTTCCTTAAACCAACTAGCCATACCCAAACATTGGCGTTTTTTAAAAGGAAGACACTACAGGCCTGGTGAAGTGACCCTAAATTTTGGCAATTATTCACATGTTATCGAGGTTGAGTATGATTTGGCGGGAAATCTTGTATCAAAATCCGGTTGGCGTGATTGGATTAGAAAGATGCTAGTGGGCCGTAGCGATAGGCTTTTTCTCCATCCATTTGGCCATAATACCATCAAAGTTTGGATAACCAACATCAACTGCGAGACCCCCGATCATCTACGGCAGTATGAGCACACGATAGAGGATATCAGCTCGGACGAATCTGATTATGAGGCCCCCGTCAGTTTAGATTTGTCTAAATACAGTGAGGAGCTCTGTGACACAGCACAATCATCAAAAAGGTCATGGTAGGCCCAATTAACAAATATAATTATCAAGACTAAAAATTTGTGTTTACACTTTTTGTCTGAAAGCAATCAATCCTCATAGCTGCTTTCTTTTCTGAACTTCAGGAGAAGATCGCCACAATGATAAATCCTCGAAGTTACTGATGTGAGACCATGTTGGTGTAGTATTTAGTTGTCTATCTATCTAGACTTGTCTGTATTAATAGTTATTTTAATTATGTGCATGTTTAGGGGTACACCAACCCCTTTGTTTAGTTATTGTTTAGGTACACCCCTGTGTGTGGATGTAAAAAGAGATTAATGAATGGAACTGCTACATGAATGCTTATAACTGAAGTGTGTGTTCCCATGAATGTTCCAAATTAACAAATCCATCCTATCTAACGACTCATTCAAAACCAAATAACAAAAAGAAATATGCATATCCTATTATGTTACAAATTACTGATAAATTTCATTATAAATGTTCTTTATAGAATGGATAAGTCTTGGATAGTAGAGGATGACCGAACTAGCAGTAAATACTTATGTGGAGTATCAAAATTTTTGGATTTTGCTTTTGAACATTCATCGATTGGAGACAAGATTGTATGCCCATGTAGAAAGTGTGCTAATGTATACCAGGTCACCAGAAAGACTGCATTGAGCCATCTACTGTGGCATGGCTTCTTACCAAGCTATATTTCTTGGGCTTTTCATGGTGAAGATGTTGATGTTCAAATGGATGCTCCTACTGATCAGGGAGATTTCCTTAATGCTAAAAATTTACAAGATATGTTGCATGATACTTTTCCGAGTTTCAGTGAAGATGGAAATACAGAAGGAGTGGAGCCATCTAGTGATCAACATTTCAATACTCAAAAAATTTATATCTTGTTAAAGGATTCTGAGACAGAATTATATCTAGGGTGTAAGAAATATTGCAAACTTGCTTGCATCCTAGAATTCTATCACCTGGTTTGTCTTAATGACTTGAGTAAGAAAGCATCATCTGTGTTTCTTATGTTCTTTAAGAAGATGCTACTAGAAGGAGAATAGTTACCTAATTCATTTTATGAGCTAAAAAAGATGATTACGGGGTTGGGCTTAGATTATGTGAAGATTCATGTTTGTCCAAATGGTTGCATGTTGTTTTGGAAGGATTTTGCTGATAAAGACGTCTGTGATACATGTGGAGCATCAAGATGGAAACCGATTACAATCCCAGATGATGATGACGAGCTTGCAAAAAAACCCAAGAGAATACCTATCAAAGTGCTCAGACACTTTCCACTTATACCCCGCCTAATTAGGTTATTCATGTCATCAAAAACCTCATCCTTAATGAGGTGGCATGCAGAAGAATATGAAAAAGATGACATGTTAAGACACCCGGTTGATTCACCTGCATGGAAAACATTTGATGTAATGCATCTAGAATTTGCTGCAGACGCTAGAAACATTCGATTGGAACTTGTAACTGACGGATTTAATCCTTTTGGGACAATGAGTACTTCTTACATTACATGGCCTGTTGTGATTATTCCATATAATTTACCTCCTTGGTTGTGCATGAAGAAACCATATTTTATGTTGTCCCTACTCATTCCTGGACCAGCTTCACCCGAAAATATAGATGTGTACTTGCGTCCATTGATTGATGAGTTGAAAGAACTATGGGATACTGGTGTACATACATATGACGTTGGAACCAAGGAATTCTTTCAGATGTGTGCTTCTTTATTATGGACAATTAGTGATTTTATAGGATATGCACATCTATCTGGTTGGAGTACTAAAGGCTACAAAGCATGTCCCTATTGTAATAAAGATAATGTCTCACATTGGTTGCCACATAGCCGTAAAGTTTGCTACAGAGGACATCGTAGGTTTTTGCCAACTAGTCACAGATTCCGAAAAGAAGCAAAGGCATTTGACGGTGAGCAAGAATTTAGGTGTCCACCTAAACCTCCTTCTGGAGCTCAAATCTTGTCACAATTGGAGGACGGAAGAACTGTAATTGGTAAGAAAAGGCCAAGAGGTAAGGATTCAACACACAATTGGGAAAGGAAAAACATTTTTTTTAGCTACCATATTGGAAAACTAATATTGTAAGGCACAATCTCAATGTCATGCACATTGAGAAGAATATATGTGAGAGTATTGTTGGAACATTGCTAGGTTTGAAGGATAAAAGTAAGGACAACTTGAATGCAAGGAAGGATTTCGAGGATATGGGAATCAGATTTCCGCTTCATCCAAAAACTATTGGTAAATATACCATCCTACCTCCAGCTTGCTATACAATGAAAAAAGATGAAAAAATATTATTTTGCAACCTCCTAAAATCTATCAAAGTTCTAGACGGGTATGCGTCTAATATATCTAGATGTGCACGGTTGAAGGATCAGAAGATGCTACCAATGAAAAGTCATGATTATCACGTGATGATGCAACAACTTTTGCCATTAGTTGTCACTGTGTCCTTGCCCAGTAAGAATGCTAAGTCATGTATTATTCATCTTTGTCACTATTTTCAAAGGTTGTGCACTAAAGTCATAGATCCAAATGATTTTTCTACATTGGAAAATGCAATAGATGTTACACTTTGTGAGATGGAGAAGATATTCCCTCCATGTTTTTTTGACATAATGGTGCATCTATCATTCCATCTCTCTTATGAATCTAAGATAGTCAGCCATGTTCAGTATCATTGGATGTATCCAATTGAAAGGTAACATTTCACACGTCGTGATGACTTTACCTATTGGAATGTAATTTGTCATAATATTTTCCTCAACTTTGTTTTCAGGTATCTGATGACCCTATAAGGATATGTTCGTAATAAAAGATATCCAAAAGGATCAATAGCAGAAGGATTGTATTCATTCAAGAATAGTAGAGAATAGAGCTGCCAGTAACCAAAATAGCAATGTATTTCCTGATAACATGGACCAAAATGACATCTCTGATCACCATGTTGAGTCATTGAAAGTTACAACAACACCTTCTGATGGGCTAGGTAATCATTTTATTCATATCTTTGTATTTATATTGCTAAATTTAATCATATATAATTTTGCATATATATATATATATATATTTTATCCTTTATGAATGAATGCTCAGGTCAAAAACATCGAGCAAACAAATTCAATAAAACTGCTGCTAGCTCTGCAAAAAATGCCCAATCAGCCACGTCTCCCCAAGACTCTAATATGTTTGGTGGTTCGAAATCCTCTCAAACATTCACAACTGAAAAGGATATGGGAACAAGGTTCCAAAATCAGCCAAACAAAGAAAGTGGTGATAAAGTTACAAGATCAAGAATTTCACAACTACCCCGTGTGCCTAATGTCAATGCTTCCATGTCTATTCATTCAAGAATTGTAGAGAATAGAGCTTCCAGTAACCAAAATAGCAATGTATTTCCTGATAACATGGACCAAAATGACATCCTTGATCACCATGTTGAGTCATTGAATGTTACAACAACACCTTCTGATGGGCTAGGTAATCATTTCATTCATAGCATTGTATTTATAGTGCTGCATTTAATCATATATAATTATGCATATATATATTTTATCCTTTATGAATGAATGCTTAGGTCAAAAACATCGAGCACGTGGCTGAACACAATGTTTGAAAGTTTGGAAAAGAAAGCCTGACGATCCAATTCCCATTGAGGAAAATCAATTTGGACAACCAGTAGGTGAAAACCAATGTCACTTATCAAGTTTTCTGACAACCATTGCAAGAGATCCCAATCTTTGTCCACTAAACTATGAGGACTGGAGACAATTTCTAGCAAATGAAAAAGATTATATATGGAATTTTGTGAAGGTATATTATTAAATTTTATTTTTAAATGGTTAAATGAAGCATCTAATTGATATCCTTTATGTCGGTAGAGTAAATTCACAATGGATTTAGATCTGAAGGAGTGGACAATGAAGAGACTAGGAAATAAATGGAAGGACCACAAGTGTGAGTTAAGGAGACTATACTTCATAGAAGATAGTCCATACAAACAACAGCTTGAACAAGTTGTTCCCCGTGTGGACAAGTCACATTGGAAATTTCATGTCGATTATTGGAGGAGTAATAAAGGAAAGGTAATATTATTTTTTCTATTCGTTGATACTTACAGTACCGCACAGATAATTACTATGCACAATACTGCAATGTTTTCCACAGAGGAAGTTTGTAACTAACAAGACAAGCAGAAAATTTCAAAAGGTTGGCCACACAACAGGAACCAAGTCGTTTGCATGTCTGAAATATGATGTAAGTTAGTAATTTTTGTGATCCATTTAGATAATTTGATGGAATCCATTAATTTGATGTTTACAATAACCTTGTTTGAATGATAAAGATGGAGAAGGAAATAGGTGGAGAAGTGGATCCCATAATGTTTTTTGAGAAAACTCATCGTAAAAAATATGGGAGCATAGTTGATGTTGAATCTGCCAAAATTTTGGTACAACACATAATATCTTATAGTATTATGTTACATATACTAATTTCATAGAGGTATATATTTGGTATAAATTGCATCTCGTATGATTTGTTGTATGTAAGAACAATTTTCTGAGGTAGGAGAAGAGCTGCGAAGAAAATAACTTGATGTTACTTCAGATGAAATTTATAGGCATGTTATGGGAGAAGAGAGACCAGGATACATTTGTGGTTATGGACTTGGACCATCACCTTCTGATATCTGGGGCTAGAACCATAAATCCCGAGAAGCTAAAGAAGCACAAAGGAAGCATTTCTAGGATAAGATTGAAGAACAACGGTTGGAATTTGATGCAAAACTTCAAGAACAAAAGGATGAATTCAACCAAAAATTAGAGGAGTTACTTGCCTTAACTAGAGTAGGAAACAGTCAAGCACAACATGTTGGCACTGGCCAAGTATGAATATATTTTAAACAAGATGTGTGGTATCAATTATTTTCCATGTTGACTTTTATGGACTTATGACAAAAATAAAATAATTGTGCAGACAAACTTATCAATGCAAACTCCACTCCATATAAAACATTCATCATTTAAGAAGGGACAAGTATGTTTGTATTACTGTGAATTGCACTTCATTTTACACTTATATAAATTTGTTATGTAAACTGTATTTTTTTTGTAGGATGTGTATCTGCTGAGTTTTACAGATCTAGATGCTAGAATTACATTCGGTCGAGTCTCTGAGGTTGACCCCATGAAAAGGGTGGGAGGTGCAATTTTAGTCTCATCATTTGTTGCTATTTTTATAGAGGTTGCTTTGTTGGGCAACGATCCTCTAGTTAGACCTTATGATCAATATCAATCTGTTGATGATGTTTTTGGCAACGTCATAGCATGGCCGAAAACACATACGTTGCCAAGCTGAGCATAAAGTATTGCTTATACTATTACATAATTGAAAACAAAAGTAGTATCTAAAGTCATTTCCATTTGTTGATGGACATGAAGTTTAAATTTAATTACATTCTTGGATACTATCTAAAAAGAGGAGAGCTATAGTTGTTTTTATTTAATCCAATTTTTTATTTGTACATGCCGATCCAAAGTAATGGTGTTTCATGTCCATTGTCATAGACAATGTTGCCAAATAACAATCCTATTTTGTTTTTTCCTACTTTTAATTTTATTATGGAGAATCTTAGTATTATGGATGATACACGCATTATGATTGGTTTGTGGTTTTTAGCTATGAGTAGTGTTTTAGCTTCTTGTTTGTGGGTACAGATGAAAATTTTGGTTGAAAATGAGTTACGGTTATTTGATCCATTTCTTTCCATTTTGTAATTACTCAGCTAGTAAATGGATTATTATGGTTTGGATTTTTCAAAATTTACAACTAATGTGGATGGGTGATGTGGACTAAATAATTCTTTTTTAATGTAAAAACTACTGCAGTAAAAGGGTAATTGTCCCTTTTGTATGGCAGCCACACATCGTATAGCATGATTTTCTATTTCCCAACCTATGCAGGTTTGATTCTGTTTGATAATATCTTGGAATGCAATTGCTTATATAAGCAGGAATGCATATTGTGGGTGCTTCATATTTGTGGGCTTCATATCCAACTTGCATCATGTCAGATCATGATTTATTTCTTATGGCATATTAATTTTTCTTCTATTACTTGATCACATGTACCTATTGAGGTGTGTTACTTCTACGAGTGTTGTTCTATTTTCTCACTGCGTTGTTTTTGAATGTTTTATTTTTGGTACTAAGTATAATATAGCCTGGTGTTTTTGCATTTTGCAGAGGCACACTAAGTCATTGTCAACATTTCAGAGGTCTGCTCTGGTTGAGAAGTCTAGGCAGAAGCCTCAAGAAAGAATGGGTGTTCTTAGTAATGTGGGTTCCTCCTTATTCCCTTAATTGTTAAAACAACATTTGTATATTTGTCTTTTTTCCTTTACCCCCTCCATCTAAAATAATACCCTTTCTGTAACATGTGGTTGTGATGCAGGCCTTAAAAGCCAATAACTATGGTAATGATCCTCTGCTAACTGTAGCTCTGTACTTGGAGATTAAAGGCCAATCTCAAGAGATGACAACCTCTATATTGATGGCTTGTCCGACTACCCAGGGCTCCCATGGGACACATCCATTCCTAGTATAATAGTTGTCACTTGGGAGATCTTTGGCATGGATGGAGGATGCTCATGGCTGTGGTGAACTTCTCTACACAATGTGACACCTGTAGGCATATTCAAGATCTCATTCACTGTGGAAACATGAAGGGTGTTGTAAGTAAAATCTTTTAATGTATTTCATTTAAATTAGTTAAACGAAATACATAAAAAGATTTTACTGACAACGCACTTCATGTTTCCACAACAAATGAGATCATGAATAAGCATGTGGTTATCACAGTGTGCAGAGAAGTTCACCACAGCTAAGCATCCTCCATCCATGCCAAAGATCTCCCAAGAGCCAACTATTATATTAGGAATGGATGTGTCCCATGGGAGCCATGGGCAGTCGGACAAGCCATCAATAGCTGTTGTAAGTTTTGAATTTTGACTCCTTAGCATATGTATGGGTTTTTCATCCCATATTTTTGTTGGGCTCAAATCTATATGACATCGTGTTCATTTTTCTTATCTGGGGTGTTCTATGTTGCTCTGCTTGTGTCTTAGGTGTGGTTGTACAAGGTGTGGAGAGTGGTTGTACAAATGCATAAAAACTATAGTTCACCAGTTATTGGACTGTGGTTGTATAAGGTGTGGTTGTACAAATGCAGAGGATTGAAATATGGATATGGATCGAATGAAGAACAAACTTCCAGTGCTCATTTTACTATATACATGCCATATATTCTACCTTGAAGAAAATAATGAAGGTGAATGAGATTCTCCATCAAGATGAATTATTTTTCTCCTACTTAAAGTTCATAAAATTGTTTGATATGGTACCATTAAAGATTGAAAGTCTTCTAAACTCACTGCATCATGAATTTTATGAGATATGAAGTTAACCATTTTATCAAATGTGGTAATATTCTCCCTATATCATGAGTGCTACCATTCCATTATGGACGAATTACATATTAGTAACCATTGTATCAAATGTGGTAATATTCTCCCTAATTGTTTGTGTCTTTACTCTCCAAGGTTCAGGAAATACAAAGATTATTCAGCAATGATCATTGAAGTGATATTCACTTCAACAGCTTTCCCAAGTTCCTGGATCATTGCTCAAGATGAACTTCAAGCTATGCTCAGTGGCATCTGAAATGTAGTGTCCTTCAGATTCCAAAATGCGATATTTAGATTGGATGCATTCAATTCTGGAAATTGGATTAAATTTGTTTTGAGGACTTTGTGCCCCTCGTTTTTAAAGTATTATACCATGCTTGCAAAGGTGAAAGGCTTGGAACATGCACATCATTCAACGGAATTCAATCAGGTATGTTCTTCCATTCTTTCTCAACACCTTAAAGTCCTACATAACACGATTTACTAGTTACTTACATCTTGGAATACATATCAAAAAACATATGCACATGCCCCATATTTATTGCCTAATTCACTGATGTCAGTACATATTTTACAAACTAATTGTTGTATATTGCAAGAACTACAATAATATACTTAGACATTTCAGTTAAGGTGTCTATTTCACACATGTTTTTCTTTAAACTTCCAGGAGGATACATCTATTTATCCTACCCTCTAGTTTAATGTTTTTAAGCCTATTTGCTTATTGCGAGTGGAGTCTATTCAGAGTTGTGATGGTGTTTCTAAACGTGGTAGTTCCTCACCTCATATCTTCCATGACCCAATTGCAAAACTGATGGGCAATTCGACAATCAGACTCCTGAGAACTACTAGGATTGGGAAAAATAATATAGAAAAATGATGTGATTGGCTGTCAAATTCCTTACACCTTCATATATAGGTTGTTGTTTTAATTCCTATTCTAATCTAGTTGTTTGATTTCTAATGCAGTGTATATAAATCTGAATGGTGTGCTTATTATCGACCTTGTTATATTGTTCACTTATACATTAGATAATGAACCAATGACAAAAGAATTATGTTCTACAAGCTAGGAACATGCCAACCAACCATCCACTCTACACATCTGAGTTGTATAGATAGGTAAATCTCTGTTCTGCTATGTCTAGCTTTGATGGTTCATATACTAGAGCTGGAATGTAACACGAACATTACTTTGATAGAGATGGAATGTAAATTTCTTTTTTATTTGATGAACCAATGTACTGTCATGCTAACTGTAATCATGTACTAGTGAGATTTTTTTATGAACATCGCACTCCTATTGCTGCAACTTACAAGAGGAATTAACAATTCCTAAAAGTTTGTTTTGGTAATGGTTTTTTCTAATTTCAGAGCTAAAACCTGAGAAGAGCATGAAATTGCATTAGGTCCTTGGAGGAAGCTATCAAATGAAAATGAAATTGCAAAGAAAGAAAGAAAGGTTTTCTTGGCCATTTGTCAGTTAGTCTGTTGGTGGATTCGACATAGATGTTGCAGCTGCTCTGTATTAGGCCACTTGTTCACCAAAGGTTTAGAATCGATAGCTCTTCCAGTTCTGGAGATCAATGTATCTATCATCTCTGCCTAGTAGATGAAATTGGAAATCCCACATGTGGTCTTTTTGGGACTGCTATTGCAACCATGGGGATGTTGAGTACTGCTGCATATGGATTGACTATGGATATGTTTGGACCTATTGTTGATAATGCAGGTGGCATTGTTGAGATGAGTCAGTAGGTAAATTATTTTCCCTTATTATTTGCTGCTTTACAGTAAACAAGCCCTTATTATTTGTTGCTTTACACTAAACAAGCACCTTCAGCATGGTTTTTTTTTGTTTAACCATCTAGAATAAGGATACATGTATTTTTTGTTTAACTTTTTGCTTTGGACTTAGGTTGAGGCTTTGTACTTAGCTATCACCTTGCTGCTATGATTCTTGAACACAGCAACCAACTGCACCTTGCTACATGTATTTTCATAGGCCACTTTCAAGCCTTTCAATTGCCGCACCCACCCTACTTCCTCCATCACTCACCAGAATCAGACGCCAACAGAACTACACTCTGCTCATATGCCTTCTCTACAAGTTTCATATGGGCCCATCCGAGTGGAAAGCAAAAGGCAACTCGAAGTGTAGAACCAAGGAGCATATTCCGCACTCGCCATCTCAAGGAACCAGGCAATATGAGACCAGATACAACAATAGTTGCTGAGCCAGCTCCATCAATGTTGAAGACATCATGTATGCCACGTTGTTTAGCAAGAAGATTTTGCAAACCATAAAATGCAGCAGTAAACATTGGTGTTGTATTCAATATAAGGGGCAAGGTAAAACGTCCTCCCCATGTAATTCAATATAAGGGGCAAGGTAAAATGTTGAATGAAAGTATATCATTGGTGTTGTATTCAATATAAGGGGCAAGGTAAAATGTCCTCCCCATGTAATTCTCAATTGATTATAAATAAAAATTATTCATACTTTCAGAAAAGTGAGTTCATCTACAATTGACATTCATTTAGAAATAATGATAATGAATTGAAAACTGAATGACTAAAAGCCATGAAAATGTAGTAATATAGTGGCTTTTTTTATATGCCATTAAACTCAATAAGAACATTTTCATACACCAACATAATACAAAATAGTGGCATTTGTATAAAAGCCAATTGATGGATAGTGGCTTTTTTATAAATGCCAAATGATGGTTTAGTGGCCTTTATGTGGCATTTATTCGAAGCCACTAAAGACAAACCTTTATTGGCTTTTACAACTTAAGCCACTATCTTCCTAGTAGCATTGGCGCTAGAGGCATTTTTTTTAATGTCAACAAATGTCGCTAAACTTGTTTACTGGCTTTTTTTAGTGGCATTTCTGAAAGGCCACTAATGAGTATGTTTGTTGTAGTGCATAATATATATTTTAATAACAATATACCTAGACACTCCACTATATATGAGTATAATTTACAATCATTTTTTAAAGTAAGCTAATAAATGTGTATATATTCTTAGCACTAGTAATATTTAGAATGCAAAGGAATAAAATGTAATTGCAACCCAAAAACAAACAAATATTGTGAGGAAGTATAGATTTTATTACTGTCTAATTTTTTATTTGTTTATATATGGAACTTGCTATACATATCCCACAACATGGACATGGTCAACATGGTAGACTTCTTATATTATAGTATTCCCACAACATGCATATAGTGTACATGGTGATAATGTATTTGATAATTATTCCACTTTGTGAATGATCCATGGGAGAATTCAGCACCACCTATCAAGAACATGTGGTAAGAAATGATGGTAGAGAAAATAGGTGTCACGTTAGTGGTGGAGCCTAACTTCCTTCACAGTCATGAAGTAAATTGTTGAAGTCACATATTGACTTTGAAGAAGAGTAAGAGAGAACCTTATTGTAGTTTCTTTGAGAATCTAATATGATGCATATAGAGACATATGCCTAGGTTTATAGAAATTATATGGTAAAGAAAAATATGTCTATCGCATCATGTAATCATTTGGGCAAACATCACCAAGAAGGGGAGGTCAATTGTCACGAAACCATTTATTACCTGAAGTCCACACTCCTAATGGCGACAAAGCCAAAGGTGAGTGGATCTAGGCACCCATCCTTAGAATGAATCACATAACATATGCATGAATAAAACCACAAACAACAAGGTAAGATATAGTCTGGGATATCAAAACAAACTAAACAAGTACCAAACAAGATCTTAGTCCCATATATCAACCCATATAAATTCCATTTGTATCTCATTAGATGAATCCAAGAGTAAGAGCAGTAGATTATCATTATATAGAAGAGGCAACAATTATAGAAAGTCATAGTATACATGTTACCTACAATTATAATATGGTTACACATCAACACAACTATGTTGAGTACGCTATAAAATACATAAACTTGCAAGTTTTGGAGAACATATATGCTTGGAAAAACTTAATTTAATAGAAAGAAAGAAAGAAAGAAAGAAACAACATTAAAGACCTTATTAACATACAAATGGATTTTAGGTGTATTTACATTTACTAAACAAAATTTTATGGCCATTTGACCTACTTCCCAATGGAAGGGTCCATGAGGATGTCTTGTGCCCTTAACATGAGAACTTAGGTAGGTGCACAAGGTTTGTATAATGGTCAAGTTTAATTATATTCTAGTTTTGTTAAATGTATTTCACAAAATACAAACATACTAATCATAGGGAACAAGTAGCTCAAATAAGTATATACAAATAAGAAATTTAAGCATACATACATACAAGCAAGTTCAATACAACTCGTCTGGAAATAGGAGAATAAATCATACCTTGATTAGAGCACAAGATTACCCATTGATTAGAAAAGCACAACTAGCAACTTTGACTATATCTTGGGATTTAGGTCATCATAAGATATTTGACATTACAAATAAGTGAATCGATTAACATCATCATGATTAGGTCATATAAATCACATTATGGTGGTTGGATGTGTCACCTAAGTCTAGGTATTGTATTTTACAACATTGATTTCTCAAACTAGGTCATGCATTATTGTTATCATGTTGCACCACACATCTTAGATTCATCTAAATTTAGGTTGACACATCACAACTAAGATTTGGAATCATTAGATTAGAGTTTTGTGACCTTAGATGGAACACTCATAAGATTTTAGCAAAAAGAGAAACATAGCATTAACATAATCATAATAGGCATTTTGAGTCATATACATGCACGATATTTGTCATTAGAGTATAGATGAGATCAACTTGCATTAGGTGTAATAATGAGACAAAGTTACCTATTTAGATACACCCAAAAAATGGATGGTAATTAAGGCAAGTTTTGCATAGGAATAGAGACTAGTTATTAACATGCATACTAGATCACATTTCTAGTCAAGAATATGGCATTTGGTCACATAAGGATACAAGAATAATCCAAAACGTATTTGGGTCCAAAAATCATTATAAGTTATTGATTTAGGGGTTCACATGATCATGTGGACATTAAAGACCCACATGTGAGCAAGGGTTGACACTCAACTTTAATGTATCCATATAAGGTATGTTTCAAGGTTCAAATTACATCATTAAGTCAAATTAGGATGCTTACATGTACAAATTAAAAAAATTGTCCAACATACATCAAAATTTACTAACTTGGGTCAGGGAAGAGTATTTGAGGCGCATTCAATCAAGATCATGCATTCAATAGCATACAACATCTTGAAAAGACCTCATAAATATGTATTTTTTTATATGAGAAGAATAAAGTGAAGAACTAGGTTCTAGAAATATTTTTATTGCAAATATCTCATTTTGTTGATCAAAATGATATATTAGAAGTCATATTTGGAGATAAAGATGATAAATTCATAATTTTTCAAATTATATACCTTGAAATAGAAGATTTAAACCACTATATCTCAATTCAGTGGTCAAGGAGCCGCTTGGTGGGCACTTCATCTCATGGTCCTATCGTTGGAGGTCCACAAGATCCAGCCGACCACTCACCACTCCAGGCCGCTCCGCACATGCCTCACCTAATCCTAAAATTTTTGGTCGCCATTGTAGGTCGCCGCACACTGCTCGTGGATGCTCCCGGCAATTGGAAACCATCCCACATGGCTCATGAATCTTCCAAGCACAACGTCTGATGATATCATTTTTCTTAGAACTAAAAATTATAGATTGCTTGCCAAAGTTAATGATCTTGAATATATACATATCTTGACTACTAAAACTAGTTGCTTATATTACCCTTCAGAAGAAATCTTACTTGGCTAATTCCCTCTATCTAGAGGCTGACCTTTTACGTGGTCAAGATGATATTTCTATTCATTCTTATAATTTTATTACTCTTAGTTATGACAACCATTTTCTTACAGGTTCATTAAAAAAATTCCTCAAAGGGAAGAAGTCCCTTCATGAAGTTGTAGACCACTCTACTTAACAAATGGGTAGTAGTAGCTTGGGATATGAGGGTGGCTTAAAGAGAAATAATAAGAGTAGCAGAAAATGTAAGGGATCTATGATATACCATGGAGAGTCTTCTGGCTCTAAAACCTATACAGTTTGTGCTCACTATGAATATGATGATTGTTATTCAACCATTTGTCCTTACAACAACAAGAGGATCGACTCAAATATCAAAAGGGTCCTTAAGATAACCTTGCATCCCAAGGTTTGAACTAGGATCCTACCATTCATTTCCTTTTAGACTAATGAACAATGGATGTTTCTAGTGGATGCTCCAAGCACATGACTGGAGAAAAGAGCCATTTCAACACTTTTATATGTAGGAAAGGTTGATCAATATTATTTGGGGATAACAACAAAGGTAAGGTGCTAGGTGAGGGTGATGTATGTGATAAACTATGTGTAAAGAATGTTCTTCTTGTGGATGGCCTACATGATAACTTAACAATGTAAGGTAACTTTGTGAGATGGTTATCTTGTTTTGTATACCTCTCTTGAATGTGTTCTTCTCTATCCACTCTCTTACAATTTCATATATAGGGGAGCTAGAATTGGTAATCTTTACACTATTTCTCTTACATCCCTTAAGTTTGTTGTTGGTAAATTCCTTGTAGTAGATAAGAATGATATATCCTTGTATCAATATAGGCTTAGTCACGTAAACATGCATAAATTGCAGAAGTTGCAAAAGGAGGAATTGGTCAAAGTAATTCCTAAATTGGACTTTGAGAAGGAAGATTAAAGTTGACCTTGTATAAAAGGAAATCAAGCCAAGTCTACCTTTAAGTACAAAGGAGTCATTAGCACCAAAAGAGCTCATAGTGTGGATCTAGACCTTAAAGGTTAGACAACCAGGATTTAGGGATATGTCACACTATGTTGTTCTGGCCCTGGATCCTCTACTGATAATGTCGATGTCCATATGAAATAAAATCTAATATATGTATACTGCACGCACAATCAATATTCTAAGATGAGATTTTCTTATAATGTTTATACCTATCTCATGTACCTAAGATGCGGACCCAATGGAAAAGTAGTTATGTGCCCTACCTTAGCCTCTTTAGGCAACCTTGTGGTAGACTAGGGTCTACAGTATCTATTTTAGGATTTCTAGCTAAACCCTAAGATAATGGCAATGGCTCATTGACATGAGAATCAGGTGTGGTGAGTCGTACCTATTGATGTACTTGCCAAGTAACAGTTTTAAGGAAATTACATAAAAGATAATAAGTTGTGTCGAAATAATATTTATGCATGGTATATTCTTGTTACTACTAGACTGTGATGACAGACGACAAAACCGTTACTGATTAAGCGGAATTAAACATTAGCAGTGGATTAATAAAAATTAAAACCATTTGCAAAGAGATCCATTTCCAGGAAACTCTTATAACAAGAACCAAAATATTATATATACATTATGGTCCACAAATTACATACCATGTACCTTCTCTTCTCGAGGATTACATACAACAGTTGCTCTATTGAATCTACACATAAGCAACATAAAACCTCGAGGCATTCAATGCCAAAATCTCAAATCATTCATAAAAGCACTAACTACTGACTCCAAGGATTTGAGAGTACAGAGACGACACATAGGACTCATAATTACAAGACATGACAGTCAGTATCTCCATCTGAGATATTACTATTGTCCCTGATGCTGTTGTCCTTCTTCTACTGTATGGTTTCTACCTCCTCGTCCTCGTCCACCTAAACAGGTTGGATCCCACGGGGGTGAGATAATTGAAATTGTCCCAATGAGAGATATAACTCTCTGCCAGAAACATTATTATTGCATATAAACAGTAACAATCTGAGCAGAGGAATCTTTATTGAATAGCAGGATTTAATCATTATTAAGCAGAATCGAGCAATATCATCTTTTAAAGCATTACAGCTATAAATGATAAGACAGTAAATCATATATTCATTTTAATAAGGAATATGAAGAACATCTATAATATCTATCCATTTAGGATACAATAAGCAATGTAGCATCAACCAATGATTTCCGTATTTCATCCTTAAGCAAATATGCTACTCAATTGATTACATTTTACAATCACACTTATGCCCTGAGGAGATGAAGTATACCGTTCATGCTTCAACCGACCATGATTACGTAAGCATCGGTACCACACAAGGTTAATGGAAGAGCCGGACTCCATCACCTCATCTGTCTCGGTCAGTGCGAGACCACATGCAGGACATCTCGTGTCTCTTGCTAAAATAGCTTTCCAGGGTATACTGGCAACTTCACTATAGAGTTATAGCCCATAACATACTCTCTTTAGGATATGGCCCATAGCCAATGCCTGGTATTGTGGAGTCATGGCCTATAGCCATACTCTTATTGGGATATGATCCATAACCATTCATGTGCATAGGATATGGCCCACATTCATTGCTATGAGGCGTAAGGATATATTCGCCCATTACCCCCACATATTAAAAAATATGCATTCTAGGTGTTCCCATAGGAAAACCTGTTTCACCATCACCAACTACTGACGATGATGGATCTGTAACCAGGGCTCTACATGATAAGATTTCACTTGATTATTTAAGTGCATTACCATATTCTTTTAGCTTCAGCCAAGTTTTCAAACAAGATTTATTATAACAAATGCTACAAAGAACATGTAATACTTCTATCAAGTACTTCTCAAAACTTTATAGAACATTGGGATCTCAATCCCTTATTTCATCAATAGGAATTCACACCCTTCATCCAATATCATCATCATGTTCACTAGATTTAGGTATTCAAACCCTTAGTTCATCTCTGAACATTGTTACCACTTATCAGGTAACTAATACCTACTGGTCATCTGACCAAGGTCTTCATGATACTTGTTACACAAGCATCTCACATAGCTCACCAGGCATATTCAACTTCTTGTCACCTCTCACTAGGCAACAAATAAAATAATGGCTCACAAGGCCCATTAACATCATAGTTCATACCTAGTTATGCTCATCCTCTCATTATACCTGCATGGTCAGTATACTTGATAACAATCATGTTAATTACATATCAACATTATGCAATACAAAGATAACATCACTATTCCCTCATTAGGGTTAGGGTTTCCCATCTTTATCAATTAGGGTTTCTCATAACATCTCCCTATATTAGGGTTTCACATAACAAGGGTTTCTCAACCCATTACCCTATATTAGAGTTTCACATAACATCACCCTATATTAGGGTTTCACATAACATTACCCTATATTAGGGTTAGAGTTTCCCATTCTTCATTGATTAGGGTTCCATGATTACCCCATTAATCCAAGCCCTAAATCAGTGCTTCCACATATCTTGGAGCACATAGCATTATTTAAGTATTAAATCATACTTATCATTGTTCCATGTACTAGGAACACACATCGCCATCATACCTTGTTCAATTGACTTAACCTTTCACTAAGTACATACACCTATGCTTATCATAGTGTATTGAATTTATTACTTTCATAGGCATCAAGTGTTAATCACTCTAATTATATTGATCGCCTAAGTATTTTAGGGGTACTTCCATTATAATCAACCTTGAAATACTCTTCAACCACTTATTGGGTTATTAGTACTCACATGATTTGAATCAATTAGACCTTCAAACGGTTTAGACCAATTGAACCTTCAAACAGTTTGGCCCTAAACCGTCAAATGGTTTGAGACCAATTGAACCTTCAAACAGTCTTGGTCTCTAACACCCCAAACGATTTGAAGACCGTTTGACCTTAAACGGTCTTGGTCCCTAACACCTCAAACGGTTTGAAGACCGTTAGACCTTAAACGGTCTTGAGATCACTTGACCTTCAAACAGTCTTAACCCCTTTGATCTTCAACCGGTTTTGAAACTGTTTGATCTTATCTTTGAAATCATTTAACCTCAAACAGTTTGAGATTGTTTGGTCCATTCAGAGTTGAAACTGTTTGAACCTAAATTAGGGTTTTGACATCCATTGATCTAGGGTTTTAAACCCAATTGAGCTAAGGTTCTGAAATCAATTGAGTTTGATTGTTTGAAGTTATTAGGTCATGAGACCAATTGATCCTTGACTCCATTGAAACCGTTTTGTCTCTAACGGTTTGAAATCATTTGACCTCTAATGGTTTTGAAACTGTTTGGTCACCAAACGGTTTGAAATCGTTTGGTCTCTATTAGTTTGAAACAGTTTGACCAACCAAATGAAACCATTTGACAATGATATTCTTGAGGTGTGTGCTAAGATTATGTCATCATCATCAAGCTTCATACCTCCAAATTCTATTGTCATGTATATGATGAATTCAGCAATTATTCAAGAAAAAAATAAAAGATCAATCATATGATGAGAAATTGAAATCAATAATAACATTGATGGGTTCAAGTTATATAACCCACCTTCAAAGTAGCTTCAAAGATTCAAGATTCTCATCTCAAATGGTGAAAGGAACTCCTTCAACTATCCATGGTTTGTTTCCAACTCTTTGGATGCAAAAGATAGCCAAGGTTGAGCATTGAATAGAAGAGAGAAAAAAATGAGTGTTGAAATCCGATTTCAACCATCAATCCAAGGTTGAAAATGATCATGGAATTTACCTTCAACTTGGGGAACGTTTTCCTCCTGCTCCTAAGCTCCTTGGTCGTCGACCAAAGCAAGGGAAAGAAGTGGTTTGCAAAATAGCCTTTCAAGTAAGGAGAAATTTGAGTATATGTAATTGATTTTCTAGGAGAGAGAAGGTAGGAGAAAATTCATCCATTTTCTTGCCATATACCCCCTCCCTTCCTTTCCTTCGAAGCCATCTTCCTTGCCCTCAATATCCTCTCGATTATCCTTGAATTAAAAGCAATCCCTTAAGCACCTTAATCATTATAATACTATTATCCATTTTTAGTGGACATTACTTTTCAATTAACAAATGTGAGTGGATTTCTTCACCTACTTGGGATATTTTGGTGCCAATCAAGGAATTTGGACGTCCTCCCATTATAGGAGTTCAACCACATCCCCTTTGGTTGATGGGCACTTCAATTAATATATTTATTTTTGCTACAAAATGAATTAGGGTTTCAATTATACTTAAATCGTGATTATTTTATTATCAAGATTATCTCTCCTCAAAAGTAGTTCAAACAAGACGCCCCATTATTTTTATTTTCTCCAAATGATACCAAGAAATAGTAGGGACATTCTTGAAGTGGTATTTTACATATTCAACCCTAGATTTTGGGTAATTTGCAAATTACACCAAAACTAGCATTCAATACACAAGCATTACTCAAACAAGCTCCTTCTTGGAACTTAGGCTTGTAGAAGCCATACCTCAGCATCATTCTCATTCTTATGATGCTATAACACTTGAGGAACATTTATCATGTAACATTTGCAAGGTAACCCTCTTTAATTGGGTAAATTGCACTTTAGTCCAAAATAGGTAAAATATTATTTCAACTTTATTCAAACAGGACCAAAATTGAAACATAAGCTCTCCTGTAGTCTTAATTACTTTTAAAAATATAAAGACAAGAATCTAAATGACTTACTTAAGCAAAACTTCTAGGGTTAAGGCATAACCTAGGTCAAGGATGTTATAATTATCCACCCCTAACAGGGATTTCGTCCCCAAAATCATCAAGAGAAAAGAGAAGGGTACTTCCTCCTCATCTCTTCCTCCAGTTCCCACGTAGCCTCTTCAACGTCATGATGATGCCAGAGAACTTTCACAAGAACTATGTCTTTCTTTTTCAACCTTTTGATTCTCCTGTCAAGAATCAACACTGGTCCCTCTACATAGGATATATATTCATTTAACTCTACCGCCACAGGTTGTAAAACTAACTTCGTGTCAGGGTGACACTTCCTCGGCATGGATATATGGAATACTGGATGCAATCTATGTAGTTCAGGTGGCAACGCCAACTTATAGGCTACCTTTCCAATCCGTGCAGTGATTGGATAAGGCCCCATAAATCTAGGAGCTAACTTACCCTTCTTTCCAAATCTAAGAACACCTTTCCAAGGTGAGACCTTGAGATATACTCTGTCTCCAACTTGGAATTCTAAAGGTCTTCGCCATTTATCAGTGTATGACGTTTGTCTATCATGTGTAGCCCTTAACTATTGTTGTATTACTTTAATCTTCTCAGTTGTCTGTTGCACTAACTCAGGACCCAAAAGTTGATATTCCCCTATTTCATACCAGAACAATGGAGTTCTACAACGTCTACCATATAATGCTTCATATGGTGCCATATCAATATTGTGATGATAACTATTATTGTAAGCGAATTCTATTAAGCTCAAATGTAGAACCCAACTTCCTACAAACTGAAGGACACTTGCCCTAAGCAAATCCTCCACGGTTTGTATAGTCCTCTCAAATTGTCCATCTGTCTGTGGGTGAAAGGTAGTACTAAACCTTAACTACATACCTAAAGCTTTATGTAGTCATTCCCAAAAGCGACTCATGAACTGGGGACCTCTATCAGAAACAATTGTAGCTGGAACCCTGTGTAAACGCACTATCTCATCTATATAAATCTGTGCAAGTTTCTCAGCAATATAGGTTGTGTGCTGACTTAGTCAACCTATCAACTATCACCCAAATGGAAT
This sequence comes from Alisma plantago-aquatica, assembly GCA_963693085.1. Classification (NCBI taxonomy): domain Eukaryota; kingdom Viridiplantae; phylum Streptophyta; class Magnoliopsida; order Alismatales; family Alismataceae; genus Alisma; species Alisma plantago-aquatica. Next base: position 1,241,921,927 of record OY856412.1, read on the forward strand.
CATGACTTTTGGTTGTTTAGGGTAAACCAACCACAAAGTCCATGGTCACGTGATCCCATTTCCACTGTGGTATAGGTAAAGGTTGCATTGTTCCTGTGGACTTTTGATGTTCAGCTTTAACCTGCTGACATACTAGACACTGCATAACAAACTCAGCTACATCTTTCTTCAAACCAGGCCACCAATACATATCTTTCAAGTTATGATACATTTTGGTGCTCCCTGGATGCATTGCATACATAGATAAGTGAGCTTCCTCCAAGACTAACTTCCTTAAGTCATTGGCATCAGGTACTACCATCCTACCATGGTAACAGACTACCTCATCATATGACTCATGAAACCCATCCCATTTATCACTACCATACTCTGACCTGATTTGTTGAATCACAGTATCATCTTGTTGTGCCTCTTTAATTTGTGGTTTCAAAGTAGGTTTTATGTGCATCTCGACTAACAGTTAAGCTAACAAGGATAATTTAAGCTATACATTGCTTTGCCTTAAATAGACAAGCATGTCTCGTTTAAAGCATACTAAAGAGTTCAATTGTGCCTTGTCCATGGTTGGCAACGATGATTTTCTACTTAGTGCATCAACCACTACATTAGCCTTTCATGGATGATAATCAATTGTACAATCATAGTCCTTGATTAACTCCATCCAGCGGCATTGTCTCATGTTCAACTCATGCTATGAAAAGATGTATTTTAAATTCTTATGGTCCGTAAAAATCCGGAATGTCTCTCCATAGAGATAATGTCTCTAGATCTTCAACGCATGAACCACAGCAGCTAATTCTAGATCATGTGTCGGATAATTTTCCTCATGTTTCTTAACTTGTCAAGAAGCAAAAGAAATCACTTGTTTATCTTGCATCAACACACATGCTAGGCCGTTCTTAGAAGCATCACAGAAAACATTATACCCCTTTCTCTGCTCAGGTAAAACTAACACAGGTGCATTGGTCAACCTTTCTTTCAACAATTGGAAAGAATGTTGACACTTGTCATTCCAGACAAAACGAACCTCCTTCTTGGTTAACCTGGTTAGGGGTAATGCTACAGAACTGAAGCTCTTAATGAACCTCCTATAGTAGCTTGCCAGTCCTAGAAAATTTTGTATCTCTGTTGGTGTCTTTGGCTGTTTCCACTCCAAAATAGATTCTACCTTTTTAGGATCACTACGGATACCTGGGGCAGATATTACATGTCCTAGGAAAGACACTTATGTTAACCAGAACTCACACTTACTGAACTTGGCGTATAGCTTGTGCTCTCTCAATAAAGTCAGGGCCTGACGGAGGTGTTGCTCATGTTGTTAAGCATCTCTACTGTAAATCAAGATGTCATCTATAAAGACTACTATGAATTGATCAAGGAATGGCCAAAAGATTCTATTCATGAGTTCCATGAATGCATCTGATGCATTAGTTATTCCAAATGACATAACTATGAACTCATAGTGACCATACCTTGTCCTAAAGGCTGACTTAGGTATGTCACTTTCCTTGATGCGTAACTGATGGTATCCTGACCTCAGATCTATTTTAGAAAAGATAGTTGCACCACATAACTGGTCAAATAGGTCATCTATCCTTGGCAGAGGATGTTTGTTCTTTATGGTTACTTTGTTTAGCTGTCTATAGTCGATGCATAATCGCATAGACTCATCTTTGTTTTTCACAAAGAGAACCGGAGCACCCCATGGTGAAGTACTCGGTCGAATAAAACCCTTTTCAAGCAACTCCTGTAACTGTTTCATGATATCTGTCATCTCAGTAGGTGCCATTCTATAAGGTGTTTGAGCTATAGGTTGCGTACCTGAGATTAGATTAATCTCAAAATCAATCTCTTGGGGTGGAGGAACACCTGGAAGTTCCTCAGGAAATACATCCTCAAACTCCCTAGAAATCGGAACTTTAGAAAGACTAGCACTCTCTGCCCTAGTATCTACCACATTGTCAAGAATCTGAAGCACCCTTGTCTCATCAACTTCTCAGCTACCATAGCCGACACTAGACAGGTTGAAAGAATCTTTCTGTCCCCCTGAAAGATCCATGTAACGCCATTGTCTGTGAAGATAGCCTTCTTGGAACCGCAATCCAAGACAACCTTGTACTTTTGTAGGGCGTCCATCCCAAGGATTATATCAAACTCGTGCATCTCAAGTGGTATACGATCCACCTAAATGCTATGTTCAGAAAAAGAAAGAACACAAAGAGAACATACCTCCCGCAACACTATAGATCCAACTAACGGAGTTTCTAATTATAGATTATCTACTCTATGACTGACAGTCATATTGCAGTCATGAATCACTTCTCGAGTGATAAAGGAATGTGTAGCACTCGGATCAATCAAAACAGATACGAAGTAGGATGAAGACATATCAGAATGAAATAATTCCATCTGACTTGTCACAACTCGTGGGTTGACCACTGCCTCGGGATGATTCATTGCATAGAATCTTGTCGTTCCCTGATGTTGACTTTGTGCTCTATTATTTGATGCAGTTGATCCTGCCTAGGACGTCTGTCCACGTCCTCGTGTGCCACTAGAAAATTGTTTCCTTCGATGACCTTGTTGACTCTGCCTTGGTGGTTGGGTTACCATTGTATTTCCAGCTGGACAATCCCTTACTAGATGTCCTACATGTCTACACTGGTGTCAGATTCTATTCTCTTGATATGGTCTAAAAGGTCCAGTCACTGACGTTGATGCTGTACTGGGGGCTCTATTTGGAGGAAAACTATGGCCCCTACCCCTACTTGACGTCCACTTCGTTTGGGTATTGAACCTTGGTGGTGTTGTTGGTGCCGAAAACCTTGGTTTCTTAAAACTTTCAGACCTCTATCCTTGGAACTGTGTATATACTTTCTTACTGTTGGCCTGACGCTTCTCAGTCACGGGCCTTGCTATCTGCCTAACGGATTCCACAAAGGCAGCAAACCTTTTTCTATTCTCTAGAGCATATACTGGTGTGGTTAAATCAACGTTCAAACCCTTCTTAAAATGATGAATCATCTCCTCATCTTTAGCAGCCATGTGCGGACAGAACCATAGAAGCTCCATAAACTTAGCTTCATACTCACTAATATTCATTTGTTGTTGCTTTATCTGCTCAAACTAGGAGATCTTCTCATCCAGGTAAGTCTTGGGAAAATATCTACTAACGTATTCACATTGGAATTCTTCCCAACCAACTTCAACACCTAGCCTTTTACCTTCTTCTATGGCCCACCAATGGCCAGCACTCCCCATTAATAGGTACACCATATGTCTAACCTTCTCAGCTTCTGGGATATTAAGGATTCTAAAGGTCTTATCCAGCTCAGTCAACCACAAGTCCACATCTACTGGGTCAGCTGTACCAGCATATTCAGTGGCTCCTACCCGTCAAAGTTGTTCAAAAGTTTTGCCAGCTCCTTGTCCCTCATTGTGAGCTGGTGCCCTAGGTGCACGTGGTGGCATCCTATCTGCCATATGTGTCATAGTTGCCATGAACTGCCCAAATAGAGCATGGAAAGCTGGGTTTTCTAGTGTAGCTTGGTCAAGCTGGGGATGTTCAGGTACTAGTTCTTCTCTAGCCTGATCCTTTGCACCTCCTCCTGGTGCAACAACACTTCTTTCAATAGCATGTTCTTCGTGTGATCCAGCCATCTTCAAGCTTTACTTCTTCTCCTGAGAGCAGAAGTCACTATCAGATAAACTAGAAGACACTAGAACAGACTCAGCGACCTTAATCCTATGTCTCTGTAAACTCAGCGAACCTTAAGCTCTGGTACCACTAAATTGTGACGACACACGACAAAACCACTACTGATTAAGCGGAATTAAACATTAGCAACGGATTACTAAAAATCACTAAAAATTAAAACCATTTGCAAAGAGATCCATTTCCAGGAAACTCTTATAACAAGAACCAAAATATTATATATACATTCTGGTCCACAAAGTACATACCATGTACCTTCTCTTCTCGAGGAATACATACAATAGTTACTCTGTTGAATCTACACATAAGCAACATAAAACCTCGAGGCATTCAATGCTAAAATATCAGATCGTTCATAAAAGCACTAACTACTGACTGCAAGGACCTAAGAGTACAGAGACGACACATAGGACTCATAATTACAAGACACGACAGTCAGTATCTCCATCTGAGATATTATTGTTGTCAATGATGCTACTGTCCTTCTTCTGCTGTATGGTTTCTACCTCCTCGTCCTCGTCCACCTAAAAAGGTTGGATCCCACGGAGGTGAGACAATTGAAATTGTCCCAGTGAGAGATATAACTCTCCACCAGAAACATTATTATTACAGATAAACAGTAACAAACTGAGTAGAGGAATCTTTATTGAACAATAAGATTTAATCATTATTAAGCAGAATAGAGCAATATCATCTTTTAAAGCATTATAGCTATAAATGATAAGGTAGTAAATCATCTATTCATTTTAGTAAGGAATATGAAGAACATGTATAATATATATCCATTTAGGATACATAAGCAATGTAGCATCAACCAATGATTTCTGTATTTCATCCTTAAGAAAATATGCTACTCGGGTGATTACATTTTACAATCACACTTATGCCCTGAGGAGATGAAGTATACCATTCATGCTCCAACCGACCACGATTACATAAGCATCGGTACCACATAAGGTTAATGGAAGAGCCAGACTCTGTCATCTCATCTATCTCGGTCAGTGCACGACCACATGCAGGACATCTCATGTCTCTTGCTAAAATAGTTGTCCAGGGTATACTGGCAACTTCACTATAGAGTTATAGCATGTAGCATATACTCTCTTCAGGATATGGCCCATGGCCAATGCCTGGTATTGTGGAGTCATGGCCTATAGCATACTCTTATTGGGATATGGTCCATAACCATTCCTATGCATAGGATATGGCCCGCAGTCATTCCTATGAGGCGTAAGAATATATTCGCCCATGACCCCCACATATTCAAAAATATGCATTCCAGGAGTTCCCATAGGAAAACCTGTTTCACCATCACCAACTACTGACGATGATGGATCTGTGGTCAGGGCTCTACATGATAAGATTTCACTTGATTATTTAAATGTATTACCATATTCTTTTAGCTTCAGCCAAGTTTTCAAACAAGATTTATTATAACAAATGCTAAAAAGAACATGTAATACTTCTATCAAGTACTTCTCAAAACTTTTTAGAACATTGGGATCTCAATCCCTTATTTCATCACTAGGAATTCACACCCTTCATCCAATATCATCATCATCATGTTCACTGGATCTGGGTATTCAAACCCTTAGTTCATCTTTGAACATTGTTACCACTTATCAGGTAACTAATACCTACAAGTCATCTGACCAAGGTCTTCATGATACTTGTTACACAAGCATCTCACATAGCTCACCAGGCATATTCAACTTCTTGTCACCTCTCACTAGGCAAAAAATAAAATAATGGCTCACAAGGCCCATTAAAAGCATAGTTCATACCTGGTTATGCTCATCCTCTCATGATACCAGCATGGTCAGTATACTTGATAACAATCATGTTAATTACATATCAACATTATGCAATACAAAGATAACGTCACTATTCCCTCATTAGGGTTAGGGTTTCCCATCTTTATCAATTAGGGTTTCTCATAACATCTCCTTATATTAGGGTTTCACATAACAAGGTTTTCTCAACCCATTACCCTATATTAGGGTTTCACATAACATCACCCTATATTAGGGTTAGAGTTTCCCATTTTTCATTGATTACGGTTTCATGATTACCCAATTAATCCAGGCCCTAAATCAGTGCTTCCACATATCTTGGAGCACATAGTATTTTTTAAGTATTAAATCATACTTATCATTGTTCCATGTACTAGGAACACACATCACCATCATACCTTGTTCAATTGACTTAACCTTTCACTAAGTACATACACCTATGCTTGTCATAGTGTATTGAATTTATTACTTTCATAGGCATCAAGTGTTAATCACTCCAATTATACTAATCACCTAAGTACTTTAGGGGTACTTCCATTATAATCAACCTTGAAATACTCTTCAACCACTTATGGGGTTATTAGTACTCACATGATTTGAATCAATTAGACCTTCAAACGGTTTAGACCAATTGAACCTTCAAACAGTTTGGCCCTAAACCTTCAAATGGTTTGAGACCAATTGAACCTTCAAATGGTCTTGGTCTCTAACACCCCAAACGGTTTGAAGACCGTTTGACCTTAAACGGTCTTGGTCCCTCAAACGGTTTTAAGACCGTTAGACCTTAAACGGTCTTGAGATCACTTGACCTTCAAACGGTCTTAACCCCTTTGATCTTCAATCGGTTTTGAAACCGTTTGATCTTATCTTTGAAATCATTTAACCCTAAACGGTTTGAGACCATTTGGTCCTCAAACGGTTTGAGACTGTTTGGTCCATTCAGAGTTGAAACTGTTTGAACCTAAATTAGGGTTTTGACATCCATTGATCTTGGGTTTTGAATCCAATTGAGCTAAGGTTCTGAAATCAATTGAGTTTGATTGTTTGAAGTTATTAGGTCATGAGACCAATTGATCCTTGACGCCATTGAAATCGTTTGGTCTCTAACTGTTTGAAACTGTTTGACCTACAACGGTTTTGAAACCGTTTGGTCTCTATCGGTTTGAAACTGTTTGACCAACCAAATGAAATTGTTTGACAATGATATTCTTGAGGTGTGTGCTAAGATGATGTCATCATCATCAAGCTTTAGACCTCTGAATTCTATTGTCATGAATATGATGAATTCAACAATTATTCAAGAAGAAAATAAAAGATCAATCATATAATGAGAAATTGAAATCAATAATAACATTGATGGGTTCAAGTTATATAACCCACCTTCAAAGTAGCTTAAAATCTTCAAGCTTCTCATCTCTAATGGTGAAAGGAACTCCTTCAACTATCCACAGTTCGTTTCCAACTCTTTGGATGCAAAAGATAGCCAAGGTTGAGCATTGGATAGAAGAGAGAAGAAAATGAGTGTTGAAATCCAATTTCAACCATCAATCCAAGGTTGAAGATGATCATGGAACTTACCTTCAACTTGGGGAATGTTTTCCTCCTTCTCCTAAGCTCCTTGGTTGTCGGCCAAAGCAAGGGAAAGAAATTGGTTTGCAAAATAGCCTTTCAAGTAAGGAGAAAATCGAGTATATGTAATTGATTTTCTAGGAGAGAGAAAGTAGGAGAAAATTCATCCACTTTCTTGACACATGCCCCCTCCCTTCCTTTCCTTCGAATCCATCTTCCTTGCCATCAATATCCTCTCGATTATCCTTGAATTAAAAGCAATCCCTTAAGCACCTTAATCATTATAATACTATTATCCATTTTTAGTGGACATTACTTTTCAATTAACAAATGTGAGTGGATTTCTTCACCTACTTGGGATATTTTGGTGCCACTCAAGGCATTTGGACGTCCTCCCATTATAGGATTTCAACCACAGACCTTTTGGTTGATGGTCACTTCAATTAATATATTTATTTTTGCTACAAAATGAATTAGGGTTTCAATTATGCTTAAATCTTGATTATTTTATTATCAAGATTATCTCTCCTCAAAAGTAGTTCAAACAAGACGCCCTATTCTTTTTATTTTATCCAAATGATACCAAGAAACAGTAGGGACTTTCTTGAAGTGGTATTTTATATATTCAACCCTAGATTTTGGGTAATTTGTAAATTACAACAAAACTAGCATTCAATACACAAGCATTACTCAAACAAGCTCCTTCTTGGAACTTAGGCTTGTGAAAGCCATACCTCAGCATCATTCTCATTATTATGATGATATAACACTTGAGGAACATTTATCATGTAACATTTGCAAGGTAACCCTCTTTAATTGGGTAAATTGCACTTTAGTCCAAAACAGGTAAAATATTATTTCAACTTTATTCAAATAGGACCAAAATTGAAACATAAGCTCTCCTTTGGTCTTAATTACTTTTCAAAAGATAAATACAAGAATCTAAATGACTTACTTAAGAAAAACTTCTAGGGTTAAGGCATAACCCAGGTCAGGGATGTTACATAGACTATGCATTTTTTGTTATTGAATGCATTTTTTGGTATCTAAAGACTAGTTACTCTTTTATTATGAGATAAATTGTTGTATTATTCTTATATGCATGGTATGAAATATTCTTAGTTACTATTAGTTTACGAAGAAACTTCTATATTAATCTATGGTGGGTTTGATATATACTTTTGTTTTGATGGAGCTTTTGTTTTTATGTTAATAGTTTGGTTTGGTAGACATGTCTTTTATGGACTTTATCTTTAGTATTGCAGGATGTATTCCTAGTTTAATAGGTGGACTATCACAAATATGGCATTACTATTATTGAGTTATAAGCGCTTATAACTAGACTTGTTTTATTTAAATATTATATCTGTCTTCTAATAGGCAAGGAATGAAATATCATCAAAATTGATGAATTTTGCTCCAAATTTCTAACTTGATACCATCAAATATGATCATTTGTTAGTGTCACCAAATTTGATGAAATTTACTAGTATACCAATAGAATTACTATTTGTATACACGTGTGAGCCTATTTTTGTTGTTTGAGGGGCGAAATGGAAGAGAAATGGGATCTTGAAAATTTGGGGCTCAAATAAGCCTAATCCAAGGCACACCTTTTTATTTTCTATCATTTCCCTCTTTTACACCTCATCTATCTTAATTAAAAAATAAATTCATCCAAAAGGCCTTACATTGGCAAAGATCCCCAATTTGCTTCTTTATATGTCTTTCCAATTATGTGTGATCATCATGGTTGTCAACCCAGGCAATGGCCAAAATCGGTTAGGTTCCTAGGCCACCTAGACTGTGTAGTCGAGCGCGTGACACATCCTCTTATTAGAATTATGCATAATAATAATAATAATAATAATAATAACATACAACATATGACACCTATGTAAGGTACTTTGTATATTTATTTAGTGTTATGCATCCTAAATAATAATGTTAGAGTGAATTAAAAGCCTAATAAAATATGAACTTTTTTATACATGTCAAATATGATACTAACATGACATATATAATTTTTTAAATAGAAAAATGAATTTGTCTAGGATCACCATAGGTGGACACACAGTCGGTCCTAGATGCCCACCTAGGCACCCAAATGTCAATAAAAGTAGGAAGACCCCCCATCAGGTGCCCATCATCCAAGAGGTGCCTAGGCATCCACCTCAACAACTATGGAACTGATCATAGATCTACAATAATAATCTCAGAATATATACATTTTAATAATAATATACCTAGACACTCCACCACATGTGAGTATAATTTACAATCATTTTTAGTATTAAGCTAATTACTATTCATACGTTCTTAGCACTAGTATTATTTAGCATGCAAAGGAAGAAAATGTAATAGTTGCAACCCAGAGACAGACAAATAATATTAGGAATCATAGATTTTGCAACTATCTAATGTTATATTTGTTTATATATGGAATTTATTACACATATCCCACAAAATAGACATGGTCAACATGGTACACTTCTTATATTATTGTATTCCCTTTGTAACCGTCTAATCTTACATATTGAACTTGCTACACATATCCCACAACATAGATATGGTCAACATTGTTCGCTTCTTATATTATTGTATTCCCACAACCTTCATATAGTGGACATGGTGATTATTTAATATTTATTCCACTTTGTGAATGACCTATGGGAGACTTTAGCACCACATATCAAGATCATGTGGTAGTAAATGATGGAAAAGAAAATAGGTGTTACGTTAGTGGTGGTGCCTAACTTCTTTCACAATGATGAAGTTAATTGCTAAAGTCATGTATTGACTTTGAAGAATAATAAGAGAGAGTCTTGTTGTAGTTTCTTTGAGAATCTAATATGATGCATATAGAGACATAGGCTACATGGTACGAGAATAATATATATTGCATCAAGTAAATCATTTGGACAAAAATCACCAAGAAGGGGATGTCAACTGTCACGGAACCATTTATTACCAAAAATCCACACTCTTAATGACTACAAAGTCAAAGGCGAGTGAATATGGGCGTCTGTCCTTAAAATATATCGCATAACATATGCATGAATAAAATTATAAAACACAACAAGGTAAGAGACGACGTGACATTTCAAAAGGAACTGAACTAGTACCTGACAAGATCTTAGTTATATATATATATATATCAACTCATATGAACTTGATTTGCATATCATTAGATGATTACAGGAGTAAGAGCAGCAGATTATCATGATAGAGAAGAAGCAACGATCATAGAGAGTCATAGTGTACATGTTACCTAAAACCATAAAATGGGTACACATCAGCACAATTGTGCTGAGTACGCTATAAAATACATAAACTTTCAGGTTTAAGAGAACATATATGCTTAGAAAAACTTAATGTAATAGTAAGAAAGAAAACAACAACATTAAAAACCTTCTTATTAACATGCAAATGGGTTTTAGGTGTATTTCTACTATAGTAAATAATATTTCATGGCCATTTGACCTGCTTCCCAATGGAAGAATCCATGAGGATGTCATGTGCCCTTACCCCGAGAATTCAAGAAGGTGCACAAGGCATGTATAATGGACAAGTTCAATTGTATTCAAGGTTTATTCAACGTATTTCAAGCAACACAAACATAGTAATCATAGGGAACAAGTAGCTCAAACAAGTATATACAACCAAGCAATTTAAACATACATACAAATAAGTTCAATATCACTCGTCTCACCAATAGGAGGATAAAATGTACCTTGATTAGAGCATAAGATTATCAATTATTTAGAAAAGCACAACTAGAAACTTTGATTAGATCTTGTCATTTAGGTCATCATGACACACTGACATTAGAAATAAGCAGTGTCCCATAATTCGCTGAATAATTGAAAAAAAACCACATTGAATTCGTAGATAATTCAGTGGTCGCATGAATTTCGCAAGATTCCCATAATTTTCAACCCGTGAATAAAACGCGTGCTAAAGGTTAAAACCCGCACTATTCCTGAATTTCTTTCAAAAATTCGGGCACTGCCATCCCACTTACGGCCCTCTTTGTTTCTCGCCTAAACCGCCCCCTCCCGACCCCTCGAGTTCCCGATACCCTGCCCCCCTTCCTTCCCCAAGCGACACATGCTCAGGCAAAACCATTGTCGTAGTATTGACGCTACTGCAAGGAGCAATGGAAGCTACTCCAAGGAGAAGCATCGGCTATTGGAAGGAGCACCGTTGGCCACCAGCCAACCGAGGAAAGTCACCATGACCAGCCAACAAGCAGTGGCAGCCACCACCAGCCCGCAAGCGGCAGCCAGCCAACTACCGACCAGCAGCAGGTGGCTAGGAAGGGGAGAGTGGTTCTTCTAGGTACTCTCCCCTCTCTTCCTCTTCTTCTCTAATCTCTACTAATCCCTATCGGTTGTGTGATATCGTGAATCTGCAGTCCGTTTGCTCCCCCTCCTCCCTGTCGTTCTTAGTCATTTGACCTATCGATCGTTTACGGTTGGTTCTCTTGTTAGTCGACTACTTCTTTCCATTGACAATTACTATTAAATTTGTTCATTGTTTAACTCCTTTTTCTTCGTTTAGTCGCAATTAGATTAATTAATATCAAATTCGTAGATTTTTGTATTGGCTGTGTGTTCATGAGGTTTACTCCTAATACAGTACCTTGTCAGTTGTCAATCTCTTACATTGTAGTAGCTTAATCTTATGGTTTTTTTTCATATTTAGTTGGGTGTGTACTCAGTATAGAGCGATATTGTACAAAATATTTAGTGTTCATGTATTATCTTTCAATTCCTTATTGAGATTGGGAACATGTTACCTGACTTGATTATTGGGGCGTTGGTATTGGATAAATATGTGTATCATGTGTTATATATATATATATATATATATATATATATATATATATATATATATATATATATGTGTGTGTGTGTGTGTGTGTGTGTGTGTGTGTGTGTGTGTGTGTGTGTGTGTGTGTACGCGATTTTTTCCGTAAAGTTGACCAAACTTTTACCGAACTTCTACCAATTTTTATCTGAATATTCCATATAATTCCCGAATGCTATTTTTTTGCCTTGCCAAATGATTGTCGAATACTAAATTTGTGACTATGAAAATAAGAATGAATGGATTACAATCATCATGATTAGGTCATCTAAATCACATTATAGTGGTTGGATGTGTCACCTAAGTCTAGGTATCATATTCTTCAATATTGATTTCTCAAACTAGGTCATGCATTATCATTATCATTTTACACCATACATCTTGGATTCATCTAGATCTAGGTTGACACATCACAACTAAGATTTGGGATCATAAGATTAAAGTTTCATGACCTTATATGGAACATCATAAGATTCAAACAAAAAGATAAATATAGTTGTAACATAGTCATACTAGGCCTTTTTAGTCATATCATTAGAGTACAGATGAGATCTACTTGCATTAGGTGTAATGATGAGACAAAGTTACTAGTTAAGATACACCAAAAAGCATGGATGGTAATTAGGGCAAGATTTGCATAAGATCAAAGACTAGTTATCAACATGCATACTAGATCACATTTCCAGTCAAGAATAAGGCATTTGGTCACATAAGAGTACTAGAATGATCCACAATGTAGTTGGGTCCACAAAACATGATATGTTACTGATTTAGGGGTTCACGTGATCATTTGTACACTAAAGACCCACATGTGAGCAAGGGTTGACATTTAACATTAATGTATCCATATAAGGTATGTTTCAAGGTTCAAAGTACATCATTAAGTCAAATTAGGATCCTAGCATGAACAAGTTAGAAACCTAGTCCAACATACATCAAAATTTACTCACTTGGGTCAAGGGTGAGTATTTGAGGCACATTCAATTAAGATCATACACTCAATATCATACACCATCTTAGAAAGACCTCATAAGTATGTATTTTGGGATATGAGAAGAACAAAGAGAATAAATAGGTTCTGGAAATATTTTTATTGCAAAGATATCATTTTGTTGATCAAAATTAAATAGTAGAAGTCCTTACTTGGAGATAGGATGATAATGTTAAGATTTTTTGAATTATATACCTTGAAATAGAAGAGATCAAGTGGTCAAGGAGCAGCTTTAGTGGGCACTTTGCCTCATGAGCCCATTGTTGGTGGTCAGCAAGATCTAGTTGACTGCTTGCCACTGCATGCCGATCTACACATGCCCCACCTCATCCTGGAATTGCTGATCACCGTTGTCGGTCACCGCTTACTGCTCGTAGATGCTCTTCGCAGCTAGCAATCACCCCATCTGTGCAAAGTAGCAGCTCCAGCCAGATTGAGCCTAACCTGGGGCTAGATGCCACACCAAGCCTTGGAAAGTGGTTGGCTAGACTGGAAGCCGACATGTAGTGACAAAGAGGTAAGAAATGGGTCCATAGGTGGTGTGTAGAGGTGGTGCCCAACTAGGTCATCCATGGCAGTGACCATGGATGGAGGAAGGACAAGAAGAAAGGAAAGGAGGAGTTCAGGCATGAAAAAGAGGGAAACAAAGGGGAAAAGACCAAGAATGAGGTATATAAGCGTGTTGATAAGCCAATTTTGTTCAAAAGTGTCAAGAAGAGGTGCTATTGGCTGCCCCTAAAGCTCCTGCTATACTAGTACAGATAGAGCTTGAACATGAGCATCAACCGTCAGATTAGGGGGGGGGGATATGTGGGTCATGATCGAAAGGCCAAGCTTCGGATAAATATTAACAAGGGGCGAATCGTTGATGTGTACAAGTGAAGGGGAGGCTCCCACTTTGGCTAGGCCGCATGCCACATTGGGTCAAATATCCTCAAATCCAATTAGAAAACAATCATTAAATCAAGGTAGTCAAAAAGCCATATCTTGTGATTTATAGCTTTGTTGAGATGACTTTTGGGCCGTTGGATTCATAATTGAATCCTCTACACCATGGCATGCATTTGATATCAATAAGAGTTCATTGAAGGGGTTCAACCTTGATTGCAAGTTTATGATAACTAATAAGCATGATACTTAGTTTGAAACTCAAATTAAAATCATATATAAGTACAAAGTGATACTTAATCAAATCTAACTCACCAATTGAGCATAAAAGTGACTCACAGTCATCAAATTGAAGGTGAGGGAGGTTATTGAGTATATTATAGCATCTATTGAATGAGAGAAAAACTATGTTATCACATCAATCATGATGCCCATCATGCAATTTGGACTTTTGTCTTTTGCAAAAGTGAACTATAATCTCATTTACTAACATTTGTAATTCACTTATATCTATGAGACTCTATAAATTCAATAATAGTAATATATGCACTCTATCTTCATTCATACTTGACATTTTCTACATTCAAAGATAATACATGAACATCCCCCTTGTTTTTTAATATATGACATTACTACATAAATATGTGTATTTAAGTTTATGGATTGTGCTAGTAAAATTTTGCAGCATAATTCTACATGTAAAAAAAATCAATGAAATCCCCACGAAACATGTCAGATTCCTTACCACCCCACATGAAGGACCCCACCTACATATCCAACATAGAATTTTATTGCATAATAAAATTGCATTTAGATGTGGATATTGCACCTGTGAAATTTGTTTCAATTTGTCCATTTTGGTGTTGAAATGGCCTGGATGTTGAAATTTTCATTGGTATACTGGTAAATGCCATTTTTCATGTTGTCGAAATGACATCGACGTCGAATACCTCATTCCTCTATAATAGGATAGTTAATTTATTTAGTATTAATTTATCCAAAAAATATATGATCCAAAAGGGGGTTAAGAAATTGAGATCTGACCTAAACGAATTGGTTTGCAATTATTTAGTTTGTTGTCACAAAGTACATGTACAAATGCTTGAATTATATGTTGACTTGTAGGATAATATATTCATGTTTCTTTTAAATGGAACTTGCATAATATATTGTTGATACATGTTTCTTATCTTGATAGAGAGGTTTCACTCATTGATGCTCTATGTGAGTCTCATGTGGTTGTTTCACATGTATTTAGGTATATTGTTATTTAGCGGAGAGATCTTGATGTAAACAAGATGTCACTAGAGTAGTTTATATT
Organism: Alisma plantago-aquatica; assembly: GCA_963693085.1. NCBI lineage: Eukaryota > Viridiplantae > Streptophyta > Magnoliopsida > Alismatales > Alismataceae > Alisma > Alisma plantago-aquatica. The sequence goes on from OY856412.1 coordinate 1,241,937,076, forward strand.
GGAATATGCATATGTCTCTCTATATTGAATTTAATTGTATATCTGATCATTCATTTTACATACATAATTTGATGTATTCTGAACTCTTTGTGAGTAATAAAATCTGATATTAGTATTAGTGGTACTGATTATAGTTGGTTGATAGATGGGCACATGGAAATTATTCTTAGGTGCAATTTGTTTTTGAGGTTTTACAAAAAAATTACATCTATTTCTATATTATTTTAGTCGTGTTTTCAAAGAATCAAGTGATTTCTTTCTTAACCAGGGTTTAGGTTTATGGGATTCTCTAATGGTTGAATTTTATATTTATCAAAAGGGACATTCCTTCAACATTGTATCAGAGCTTAGGTTATATGCACCTAAAGGGATAATAAGATCTAGGGCCAAAGAAAATATGGATGTTGAAAATAACATGAATGATATGCATATTGACTAAAAGTTGTATTTGGTTCCTCTAGATAAGCATGCTAGTATCGAGATAAACTAGATGAAATAGGGATTGTATCTCTTTAGGATTCCCTAACAAAGCATCCAGATGAAGCCATGTTGGGAGTATATAAATGTAATATGGAAATAAAAAGCATAAAATGGATAAAAAGGAAATATATAATTAAATACGGAACATAAGACGATGGAAAGTTCAATACCCTGAGTGCAAATGAAGATTTCATACGAAAAAGATTAATGAAGTGAAGGTAATATATAGATAATTCCTAATGAATTTTATGAGTATGCATCTAAAATTTGTAAGAAAAATGTAATATCTAAAAATGATCTTGTATTATAATAATCTTTCTTATGAAAAGAATATATGAATGTGGATATTAATGATGAATGAATTATAATCTCTATTTATGAGATCCATAATTAAGTTTATTAAGAATATGAAAAGTGATGAGAAACAAGACATGGAATGATGTTTTAGTTAGATATGATTACAATATGATGAAAATAGGAGATAAATATCTGCCTAATTATAGTAAATCTATAACTTCAATGTCAAAGATCTAAGAAGCAAGAAATTCATGTAGTGGCGAAGAAAGATAAACTAGAAAGTAATACAAGGAAAAGTATTGAGAGAGATGCATGATTCCATGTAATGATTTTCTTCCATCCTTTCTTTGATTTTGGCACAAAATCATAAAAGGAGTGGGAAATATGTATTGATCTAGTTCCATCATAATTAGTTAATTTGGTTCCACTCAGACAATTATATGTTATTAGATTAATCTTTATATAAGAATGATTAAAGGATGATAACTTAATTACGATATGTTGAGCTTTTTTAAGCCATGGTAGGATTACATTATCACATTCCCGAGTAGTATTAAGTTAGAGAAATAAAAAGTTATAGGTTTCAAACTCCATAAAATGGAAACCTAAACAATTAACTCAACTAAAAATGATGTGGGGCCCGTTCTCTAAAAGCGGACCACATGGACAACCCCTGTTAAACCCATGTGTGTCGCTACATCTCTCTCTCTCTCTCTCTCTCTCTCTCTATATATATATATATATATATATATATATATATATATATATATATCAATCTCGTGGGCATAAGTTAGCGTACATGTCTGACTTTTTTAAAGCATGCTAGACCTTGAGCCTCTGATATATACACCCCTATGACAGGAGGTAGCACCACGGCCAATCCAAATAAGGTATAACAAACTAGGAGGCTAGTGTCATACTCAACAAGTATGCATAACATCATGTTCGCTTCAATTTACATGTAACTATAAATGCTATGTTGACCATGCAAAAATGATGAAATTATTAAGAAATGTCATTTTATCTCTGTAGTGGGGAAATCTGTCCATTTAAAATCCTATTGGTTTATAGATTGTCTACTTCTACAGTAAGTCCTTTGTCCCAACTGATGACTCTAAGAACCTTGAAACATGCCTCTAGTTCCTCTAGATGACATGCCAGATTGTCCATTCTAGGTCAGGTTCTACAATACCTCCCACTATAAGTCACTCATGGTTCCTCAACATACCCCCTATCATTTTCCCTCTAGTCCCATGTATATGGATTTTCTAGGTAATCACCTAAATGTTTAATTTTAAGCTGACTTAGAGTATGCTTTTCCTATATTACCTCCTTAAAAGAACATTTTTTGACCTTTTTCTCACTATAAGAACTTATTTCCATTGAGCTTCGAGATCTCCTATGCCCCCAAACTTCATAAGGGTAACCAATTGCATGGTGATTCTAAAAGTAGTTTTGTCTCCTTACCAGATCCTCCTACTACCATTCCTCCTACAATCATCACTACTCGCACATCGCTCACTCCATAGGTTTAAGGGATAATAACATGTAAGATATCATGTGCTACCCTAAACCATCTCTAACCATTTCCTCAAACCAAATGTTTCTTAGTGTCATACCTTATGATTTACTTCTCGTAAATCTAACACAATCTAGAAACTCCTCAACTCTAACCCAAACTTATCTAGCTATATCATTACCTAGTAAAAGGTGGTTTGTGGATAATTCTCCCTCTGATGCAAAACACTTGCAATGGGAGGCCATCTGAATTTTATAGTCTCGAATCCTAGAATTAGTAGGAATCACTTTTGCTAAAAGTTTCCAACTAAAGGTGGAAATTTTAGATGGCAAGGGATATGCCAGATCCATCAGTAGAGGGTTCTACAGAAGACATTGGATATTTGGTATGTTCTCTCTCAACACCTTATTCATAGATAAATGACAAACATCCCATATTTAGTGGGGCACCATATAGGCAGGTCACAATCTGTAGTTACTCTATTCTGGTCATGTTCAATCATGCTTCTCCCTCTATTAGGACGTTGAGAAGCTTTGTGTTCCATCCTTCAAATTGGTATATAAGGTTTCTAGAAGTAGGGTGTGATCCACCTTTAGATTCCCTCCCTTCCGACATCCCTTGTAGACCTCCACCCATCGAGCCGTCAGAAAGGGTAGGTCCCAACCACCACCCACATATCATTAGCCATAGCTAGGGAAAATCATCCCAAACTCTTTTCCAATGTGTCATGACTCTCCTGTTGATCTTGAGAAACCATGTGTGGTCTAGCATGTTCCCCATACTCTCTTTACATACTCTCTTTACAAAAGGAATCCCGCATGAATTACCTTGTCAAGAGGTTCCATGCAGCTTTCATGAGTAAAGCCTTGATCTACCTCTATGCATATGGACTCCTAGGTTGTCGTCCTATAGTAGCACTACAATGTTGTGATGGTTATCTTAGTGATTAGAATGTACATTAACCAAGGGATAGTAGAATTATCTAAGAATAGGGGTTTGGTTCATTACACATCCCTTAAGTATTTCTTGATAATTGAATTATCAAGTTTTCCCTCCATGTTTTGTGTCTTTATATTGAACCAAGATGTTCAATATCATATGACTTTTTGAAATTTAGAAGATAAACATTCAACTCTCAGACCAAGAACCAATTTGATATATTCTTTATGTGTTATTTTTTGGTTTCTCATTCATCTTCGATTATCAAAAAAATAATTTGGTTTAATTTATCTGTACAATTATCAAGTAAGTAAAGAATTATATTTTATGTATGAGTGTATGAATAAAAAAATTATAGGGTTTAGAAGGATTAGTACAATTGAAATTCCAGATCAATTGAAGTTTAATTAATTGGTCCAATTCATCTAAGGCATGTTCTTGGATTATAAAAAGATGACAGTGAGTCCATAGATGAAGTCCCCTCACAATATATAATCAGAGATAGAGACTACTTAAACAACACATCTTATTATCACTTAGGTGAACCATCAACATCTAGAATCTATCTCTTCCTATGTTATTTTTTGTGTCTGGCCCTTGTTTAACAGTTAAGTGTTTGCAAATTTTGGGTTTCTACTACATATTGAATTACAATGTTGATGCCAATAATCAACACAAGTTCATAATTGGAACCAGTAATTTAGTTTTTGTAGAAATATCAACTATTATTCATATATTCTTAGTTACAACATCTGCAGTCATTGATAGTATGCCAATGATGTCTACTAATATAAGAAACATATGGAAACTTTCATCTGTGTATAGGTATGATTTAAATAAAAAAGTTACATCAAAATGGGAAGAAGACAGGCAACAAGTTGCACCACCCATCCTTTACAATCTTTAATATCTCCGACCAAAAAGTGAAACCTTATGTTTGACATGTATAGAAGAATGGTTGATCTAGAAATTCGGTCTATTGGTGTTAGTTGAACTATGTTTGCTCATACATCATGATTTCTTTCGACCTAAATTGTTTGTCATGATGTCATCAGTAACCTAATGGTGCTTCACACAAACGTTCTACTTACTATGGTTGTTGTATGCCATCATGGGTTATCCACAATGTACCAAGGCATTATAGAATATTGTGGTTTATTTCAAAAGTGTTTTTTTCTTAGCATGAACATGCATGTATTCTGTGTTCCTAAGCAAAACTTGCTTTAGTGTTATTGGATGTGTTGTTTCGTTTCTCCTACTACTCCATTACATGTTGTGAATAGTTTATTGCTGAAAATATTGTTGAAAAGATGTTTTTTGCTCCATTAGAAGGAATTGGTTTTGTAGTGTTCAACAAATTTCTAATATATATATATATATATACATACATATATATACATATATATAAGAGAGAGAGAGTCAGGCTAGAATACACTCAAGTGTATTCAGAGCTGAATACACTCAAGTAGTTTTTCATGATGCAATATTTTTTCAAAAATCTAATCCATTGATCTTCTTAAACATGTTGTGAATAGCTCATACGCAAAATTTTTAGTACATTTGGACATTTATAAGTCATGTTATAAAGACCGCAAAAATTATACAATTCAAATTAGTTCCGCGCGTCGATTTTGTTGCCCTTGGATGAGTGACTTACAGTCATCCAAATGGGCTCAAAATTTTTATGTAGCCTAGCTATAGTATGATGGTGAAGATCAATAGTTTACATTTTGTAAAAAATAGTCTTGATATGCAAATATACTTGAGTGTATTCGTGTGATCTGTACACTCAAGTGTATTCTAGCCTGACTCTTTCTCTCTCTCTCTCTCTCTATATATATATATTATATCTATTTTTTTACTTTTTTTGTTTTATTTGCAGAAATGCCATGTTCATTCAAAAAATCAAGCGCCTCAAAATTTTACTGTGTGTATTTTATAAAAGTGATTGCATTATTTCAATACAAATTGGAAGCTAAAGATGGATGAAGACAAGGAGGGATCATTTTTCTATATTCCATGTGTTCATGCCTTCTTTTGCTCCACTACAACCATTTTCTCCTTCCTTTCTCCCTATTCACACCATCTTCGAAAGAAAGGAAGACAAGGTCCATTGTTTTTCGCCCCCCTCTCCTCTCTCCTTTCCCTCTAACTACCTAAGTTTTCCTACTCTTCCATCCATTTTTGCTTCTTTTTTTAGGGAACATCACAATATCATATCCATCGCATGATGCATTTCCATTATTCTAGCTTGGAGAGTGTGTATCTCTATTTACTAGCTATTTCTATTCATTTAGGTGCATAATTCAAAGTGAATTATATACATATGATGTTGGCTTCACCCGTATATGAAAGGGAAATGAGATCTCACTCAATATTAATTAATTTAGGGACCCTGCATAAATTTCATGGCAGAGGCATAACCTAAAAAATGGGTAGTCAATATTTCCTTGATGGAAACCTCAACAAGCTAATTGATTGAAATTTGATAGTTCTCATTCTTGATTCTTAATTTCTTCTCTAGGTTAAATGGGAACAATTATAAAGGATCATAGTTTTCTATGATGTATACCATAAAAGAAAGCCACTTATCATTTTATGCGAACCACTCAAAGACTCAAGAAGGTTCATCGGATAAAATTATTCATGTGATCACTCTCTCTAGCTTTCTTTACTTTATCCTTGTCGTCATTTCTAAATGGTTTTAACATATGTTGGAGAAATATATCTTGGACACTAGATCTACATCATCGATAATCTTTAGTGGCAAAGAGTTATCACCAAGAGTTGTATTTAATTGTTCCCAATAATCTATAGTGGAAAAGATACATCACCTAGAAGTATTAATTTGGTCCGAAATGTAACTGTTAAGTCAAAGATAGATGAAAATACCTTTTCTCAACTGTCCCGTTGTAGAACATTACAAAAAAACTATACAAAATTTTGTATCTAAGAAAACAAAATGGTATCCAAAAACAGTAATAACCTGAGACTTGAAGAACTTTAAAGAGGTGCACTTAACAGGTAAAACATAGGAAAAGGAAACAATTTTTCTTGTAATGCATAAATAGAAGAGAATGATATCATGTAAGTATTCTCTTTTATAATAAGTTCTTTTATATTATGATAAAGACTGTTATCACAACCGTGAAATCAGTACCATACAGATAAGTCTAATAAGTAAGTAACCAAAATCACCAAAGGTAATGTTACCACACTCATAATTTGTTCTTCCCCTAGTAGCATATTTTCAATGAGATTGGGCAGTTGTTGCTAGTTCAATCATGCAGGCTAAAATGGGGGTAAATAATGAATAAATAGGGTGATATAGGATCAACATGTCTAAGACTAATCGAGCTAGTGTAGTACCCAAAAGCAGAGCAATTAATGAGGGTGGAGAAATGGCAAGAGCATACACATGATTTGATTCAATGTATTCATATAGCAGGAAAGTCATAGCCATTGAGACAGTCGAGAAGAAAAACCTAGTCGATGTTGTCAAAGACTTTTTCAAAATCTGTCTTAAAGGTGAGCAAGGGGGTCTTTTTGGTCTTTCATGAATGCATTGTCTCAGTAACACTCAAGTATGCATCTTGGATGGTTCTACCATAAATGAAAGCATGTTGTTGTAAACCAATGATGCCAAGGAGGGTGTGTTTCATGCGAGAGATCAACACTTAGGTGATGATTTTGTAAGATGTTTTGATATGTTTGATTTGTCAGAAATTATTGGCAAGGATGGGTTTTCAACCTTCTTGATTAGAGCCAAATAGATTTGGTTGAGTGGTCTGATTTGTGATGAGATGCCACTATGATCATCTATACATGCATACATCTGTTGGAAGGAAGATTTAATAGTATCCCAGCTATTAATGAAGAATTCTTTGATGAAACCATCCAATCCCAGGGATTTAGAATCACCCGGTGATGAGACCGTTGTTTTGATCTCATATTATAGAAGGCATCAATAAGAGAAGAACTATCAAGGACCAATTTAAGGCATCAGTTGTACCAATCCAAGAGAAAGCACTTAGAATGCGTACGGCCGTGGTTAAATAGGATATGGAAGTGGGAGTTAACAGTCATGATAATCTAATTCTTGTTGAAAGTTTGGACCCTTCTAATGTCAAAATGTGAATGTGTGTCTCTTATGTTAGTTGCAAATGGTGTGGAAGATTTAGTTTTTTTGTCCCCATCTTTGATCCAATGGATATTGGCTCTCGATTGCCACATCAAGGTGTTTGTGAAGTCTAAGGAATCCCACTATTCACTCATGTGTTGTTTACAAGAGGGGTTAGTGGATGGGTCAGGATCAACATTGAAGAGTGAATGTTGTAAATCTGACAATTGTCTTGATATATTACCAAAATTTGTTTGATTCCATATGATCATGTGTTGTTTGATGATTCTGAGGTTATGGTGTATTCTTAATCTTAGCACAAAAGGATTGTGAGTAGTGTTCCAAATATTTTGAGGGTATCCAAACAAGTATGGTGTTTGGTCCATAAGTTTCAAAGAAGAAGGGCATCATGCTCTAGGAGTTGAATTTAGTATTGAGGGTGATGGGTAAATGAGTGCATATAGGTTTTTGGTGTACAACCACATGTGGAAGAGGGAATTTGACATCCCATGAGTGGGAACAAAGGAATCTATCGAGACTAACCCATATACGTCCTCAGTTCCAAGTATAATTTGTATATGTAGGGGAGAGATCAATGAGACTATGTGTTTGTATGAAAGAGTCAAAACATCTACCGTTCCCATGATGAGTGTAAGCTTGGTGTGTATTTGGTGTAAGTCTTTCAAGATAAGTTCTTGTAAGGTTTAAATCACCCCCCAATCAGCCAAGGTTGTGCATGTAAATAGTGGCAAGCTGATGTTGTTTAGAAAAGAGAAGATTTTTGTTATGCCCCAGGTGTCCATAAAATCCCACGTAGTACCATTCACAACTACATAACTAAAAATAATGGTGATTCTATATGTGTCTATATTTTGGCTAATGTGATTGATCAAGTGTGGAACCCAACCAATAATTACCCCACCACTAAGACCAATACTAGGAATTTGTAGGCATTCTTTGATGTATTTACCACCCATGGTGTTAAGTTGATACAATTTGAGATGTGTTTTAGTTTCTTGAATAGTGATAAGGTTGATTTTGTTACTTCTCACTAGGGTTCTAATATGTCTGCATCTTTTTGCATTCAAAGCACCAAAAACATTCCATGTAGCAAAAATCATAGATAACAATCATGAAACTAAACTACTGAAAGGAAACGAAATAGATGAAAATAATTATATAATAGAGAGTTCTTCAATTTGTTACATGGAACGTGCATAGGGTTTTTGGCTTTGCCATCCATGTTCACATTCCGGTTTTGTAAGTTCTATATCAGTATCAAGCAAGGATTCGAAATTAATACCAAAAATGCCAACAAAAGAGGAAAATTTAGTGGCATCAGACCATGAAGCTAAACAGTGTATATCATCAAGATGAATATGTATTGTGAGAGTCAAATGATGTGCAAAGGGGAGGGTGAGAGATACTTGTTTCATTAGAAACAAAGAAATTCCTCCTTATAAGACTTTTGGGTATGCTCTCCGTGTCAATCTATGGAGGAGTAGTGTGGTCCTTCTTGTTGTTCTTAATGTGTTGTTGTGGGATCTAGCTATTTTTGTTACGATAGTTGATAACATCTAATTTAAGGATGACCACCATCTCTTGCACTTCTTTGCTTTATGGAGAGAAAAATGTAGCTGAGGCAGGTTTAGAGTGGATATGGAGAGGCAGTTGTTGCGAATGATCTATAATTAAGGGGTTTTCCTATTGCAAAAGTGGAGGTTTGAAAGGTTATGTGTTTGCTTAGGGTTGTTTGTTCAAGTTTGGTGGTGTAAAATGCCTAGATTGGTGAGGCATGTTGTCAACCCCCCTTGTTGAATGGTTTTGGGAGTAGGGATGATCCTTTTGGATCCAAAAGTTACCTTTGTTATGGTGCTCATGACGTGATGTCTTCTTCATGTCCTTAGGTTTAAGACAAGCCGTAGGGTGTTCTGTGGGGTCATGGAAGATGTTCATGGTAGGATGTGGTTTCTCATCACATAAAAGGACAACATGGATGGTGTCACCATTTTAATTGTAATAGAGCCAGGAAACTAAAGCTCTTTAATGACAGAGAACACATAGAAGGCTTCAATGTTGTTTTAGAATAATGGGTCTCTAGGCTAATAACTTGTTGTGTTGCTCCTATAGTGGATGCGTTTTTTTTTAAACATCAACATCACGTAGGTTTGATGGGAGATTTTGAATGGAGACCCAACCTGATTCCCCAGAGGTGCCAACCCAGTTCCCATGTTGGTGGACAATATGGTGATGTGCACCTATAAAAAGATATCACAACAAGGAAGAGTAACGATGACCCCAATAAGGTGGTTGCATTTAATACCTTGTGGGAGGGAGTAAAGGAGTTGTTCTTTGTATATTTTAGGTCTGAGGATGGTGTAACCCGATAGAAGTAGGGCAATGGCTCTACTAACATCTTGGTGAGGGCATGTTAATTCTTGAGGTTAACGAGAATGCTACGATTAGAGAGGACCTTGAGAAGTGTCATACAGTTGATATCTAGATCTATGATGTCCAAGGCTTGTCTATAGACCGTAGATTCTCCATGAAAGAAGGATTTGATAGTATGGATAGGGATGGTTAAATAGGTGGTAAGAAAGTATGATGAAGCATAGAGGATGATTTCGATGGTAAAGGAGGATATATTGACACATAGTTAGGGTTGGATGTTGCATTTGGTGGAGGGTGTGACATTTGAACATGGAGGTCTTACATGGGATGTGCATCTTGGTAGGTGGATATGATTTGTGAGGAATTAGTTGCATGTCTAGCAAGGATAGAGAAAGAGTTTTGTAGAAAAATTTGTGGTTTAAGCATAGATTCATGGGAAAGGTAGAAGAATGGAGGGCTTTTTGTCTCACGTAATGATGGTATGACCAATTGGAGCATCCAATGGGAGCATATGAAGAGACAAAAGAGGTGATTTATGGTAAACAATATGAGGAGAGATGATCAGTGGAGGTTGTCTTGAGATCATGTGGGATAGATGGGCATTAGGAGGAATAATGTACATGTTTGAATAGGCATCAGAGAAGATGGGTTAATGCCAATTGAAATAATTATGCCCTAGTCTGGTACATCATCTACATCTATATATGTACTAGACATACTTCTTTTTTCTTTTAACAATGTGCTTGAAATAGGTATCTTTCCAATGGATAGATGGGGAGGAACTGGTGAGATAGGAATTAAAGGAATCCATTGTTATATGGATACGAGTTCCTACAACCATGGAAGAAAGGGTGATAGTGGTCTTGGGTAGAGGCACTAGAGTGTTGTGGTTCGATGTAAGATTGGCATAAAACTCATGAATTACTTTCTTGTTTTAGAACTCATTTGAGAAGTACTGGTGTTCAACATGCTACTACAGAAAATGCTTTTTACAATAATTTATTTTTCCATTCTACAATAGGTGTCAACCGTTGTATTAGACCGCGTGGTCTTATGGGAGTGTTTTATTCAACATGTGTTGTTCATGTTGTAATACATATATTTTATACAACAGTTGAAGCACGATATCTTTCACTAAACACAAATGTTGTACTCGGGGTTTTTTTACAACATGTAGTGCACCTGTTGTAATATATGTGTTTATACAATAGTTGAAGTATGTTGTCTTTCACTAAACACACCCTTTGTAATAGGGTTGTTTTTACAACATGTGGTGCACATGTTGTAATATATATGTTGATACAATAGTTGATGCATGTTGTCTTTCATGATACACACCTGGTTTACACAATATGTGTTGTTTGTTGTAATATCATGCCTTTACAACAAAATCATCAACTTTTGTATTTGGTTAGATTTTTCCACTCCTATCAAACTAATGTAATTGACCAATTAACTATATTTCAAATATTTTATAGTAAATATAAATTAGTTTTTTTTAATTTCATAAATGAATACATGATTGAACAAAATCTGCACCGAACCTTACAGAAAGCTTGCATTGAATTTTGTAAATAATAAATCATCCTTACAAAAAAATCAATCATACCAAAAGTGCTCTTTTGGTACATACACTAGTGAGAATACACTTAGAGTCAACTTGAAAAATAGTTATAAAAGTTTCAAACATTTTCATACGTTGAAGAAAAGATGTCGCCTGCTCGTGTCTGATAATTTTGTGTATGCTCAAGAACACACATCGACCTCTGATTTTGGACCTCATTGATCTCTTCTTAGTTGAAGCAACAACCAATATACTTTAAATAATACTAAAATCATATGTCAAATATATCAGCATATTGAAAAATATTTAATATATTTAGAAGTTTGAACAAACTAAAAGAATATAATAAGTTGCTCATATTTTTAGATATATTTCTATTTATTATCTCAAAGAAGTCTCTCATGAACTTCAACACATAATATTCACAATATGTACTATTTGACTGCTTTGGACACTGTATAAAATGAATATTAGATAAATACAAATAAAATTAATAATATTTATTAAAGATATATGAATTTCAAAATGAAGTGACATAACATATTTAAAATGAAGTATCTAATAAAATACATAAATTATATGATAGACATAAGTCAAAATTATGCCAGCTGGAAGAAATGTTGCGAATATAAACAATGCGAGCATAAACAATTTGCAGGAAGGATTGTCATCTTCAAAAGGATTGTCTTAAAATAATCAAAACACATAATTGGATGAATATGATTGAAGTGTATGGGTTCCAATAACAATAGAATATAATATAAGATATTATAGCACAAGAGAATATAAATGCATAGGGTAAAGCATGACCATTTCAATGCAAATTGCAATCATTGTAGCATGCATGTATCTTTTCATAATCAAGTCCCATGGATGAAAGAACTTTTTTGGCTTCATATGTGAGAGAGGGAAGTACATTATCCACATGAAGTATATTTTTCAAGAGTTGTAGTAAGGTCATAAAGGTTTTATCAGACCATCCATTGCTCGCCTTCAGGTGATACAACTTTACTACAAAAGATAATTTGGTGAACTTGGCACAACGATTGTATAATGAGTTTTCTTAGTCATTCATCAATCTTTCAAACATTGTAGGACAATCCTAAATCTTTTCCTCTACACTATAAGCCATGTCCTGTAATGTGTTTGCTTCAAGTGTCGTAGATTGTTCGATATAATTTGTGATATGAAAAGATTCATTCTCACCATGATATATCCATCGAGTGTAAGTCATATCAATATCATCTCAAAATATGTTATGATGCAAGGCATCTTTGTCAATATGCTTCCTTAAATCACACTTTGAGCAAGGACAAAGTAGTCTAGTATCATTTCCCGCATGTTCAATTGTGCGCCTCACAAATTCATCTACTCCTTTTTCATATTCTTTGGACAATCAATTTGATGACATCCACTTTTGATCCATTATTGCATACCAATTATGTATATGATCTTACTCATGCAATGTTATAAGTATTGGAATCACAAGTAAAGCAACTTTTATTATATGATTCGTCAAATTCAATTGCAAATGAGTTTCTATATAACGTGATTTTAGGAAATACAAAGCACTTATCTCAAAAATGTTTCTTCTCAACATTTTCAATTACCAACAATATCTAGATTGTGATTAAAAAAAGAATATAAAATTAAAATAGATGTAAATGTACTTACGTGAGTCCACCTTTTCCAAATTTTCAGTTTTGGATTTGGAGGATGGCTTGCACTAAAGAAGAACAAATGATCATCAATTGTATGCTAAGAGGTTCCTCTTCTTGGATGAAGAGGTAGAATAGACAATTAGAGGAAAGTTTAATGAAGTAGTGTTGACTTCACAACCATAGACATCGAAAAGATCATAAAGGCTTGAAATAGGTACTATTGTAAAAACCAATATAAAGTTATAATCTCTTAAACAAACTTAAATGATGATAGAGTTGACAATGATAGAAGAAAATAAGACAAATCACTATATCACACATTGAAAATACTGCATTTTGCACAGTTTATAGATTAACCTAGTCACAATTAACCTAATAACAGAAAAGGTGTGGTGGGGAATACTTTACACAATAAATAAAGAATACAATCTTGAGAATCCTAACCTAGTGGCTTGGACGATATTTGTATTAGGCTAATCATATTGATGTGTAAGACAAGCATACACTACCAGATGTTCGCCGCCTCCACAGATCAAAACTTATCTCCGCTATGTATAAGAACTCATTTCTTGACATCCAAAGAAAGAGTAAACAAAGAGCAGAATTTGTTTACCCTCTATTTTTCTTAGAAGGCAAAAATCAACCCCTATATGTACCGTGGGTATATATAGGGAATTTTTCCATGGTGAAACTATGGTGATTTTTAGCTTGTTTCTATCCCCATGGAGAATTATGGTGAAAAAGGTTATTTCAAAAAAGTTAAGTCTCCATTAGTATATGGACATATGTGCAACAAAAAATCCACTATATTTTCCTTTTGTAGGCAACATGTTTATGTGATAGTCTGGATGTTCTTTCATTCAATTTATATACATCTCGACTTCTCTTATATGATATAATATACTCAGTAACCTCTCTCACCCTCTATTTGATGACTTTAAATCACTTTTATGATCAATTGACGAGTTACATATAATTAAATATCACTTTGTACTAATATATGAATTTAATTTGATTGTTGAACTAAGGGTCATGCTTATTAGTTATCATCAACTTGCAATCAAGTTTGAACCCTTAAACGAACTCTTATTGATAATAAAATGCATGTCATGATGTAGAGGATTCAATTACAAATCTAACAACCCAAAATTCATCTCAATATGAGCTATAAATCATAAGATATGGCTTTTTGAATACCTTGATTTAATTAGTGTTTTCTAATCGGATTCGAGGATATTGGGCCCAATGTGGCGCACGACCCAACCAAAGTGGGAACCCCTCACTTGTACACATCAACAATCCACCATTTGTTACTATTTAGACGAATCTTGGCCTTTGGATTGTGACCCACATATTTCTTCCCTAATCCAACAGATGATGGTTAATGTAGCAACAACTAATTTAGGCAGCCAATAACACCTCTTCTCCATGCTTTTGAACAAAATTGGCTTGTTAATAAACTTAAATACATCATTCATGGTCTTTTCCCCTTGGTTTCCCACTTTTTTGCACCCTAAATCCCCCTTTCCTTTCTTCTTCTCCTTCCTCCATCCATGGTCGCCGCCATGGACGACCTAGTTGGGCACCACCTCTAGACACCACCTTTAGCCCTATTTTTCACTCCTTTGTCTCCGCACGGTCATGCCCAGACAATCCAACCATCTTTCAAGTCATGGTGTGGCCTCTATCCCTTGGTCAGGCTCGCCTCGGTGACCCTACTCCACAGGGAGCTGACGCGTCGGGTGGGCACAAGGTGCTGCTACACATAAGAGAGTTGTTGGTGGTGTGGAGCGACTGGTGGCTGTGTGGAGCGATGGTGAATTCTAGAATAGTCTGGCAGCAGCAAGCGACAATGTCAGGATGTGGTCAGGTGGACTGGAGCAGCCTAGAGAAACGGCTAGCCGGTGGATCCTTGAGGCAGTGCCCACCCAAGCAGCTTATTGACCACTAGATGGAGATCCAGTGGTCCAAATCTCCTGTTTCAAGGTTAATATTCTAAATAGTATATCTTTGACATGCTCGCTTCAATATATGACTTCCAATATACCATTTTGACGAGAAAAATGAGATATTTCCAACGAAAGTGGTTTCAAAACCTAATATGACTTTCATTTCTTATAATATACTAATACCATTACTTATATGCACTTTTTGAATGTTAAATGGTGTATCTTGCTCCAAAATATTATTATTGTTTATTGTATCACTCTTGAACTTTAGAACAATGAA
This sequence comes from Alisma plantago-aquatica, assembly GCA_963693085.1. Taxonomy (NCBI): domain Eukaryota; kingdom Viridiplantae; phylum Streptophyta; class Magnoliopsida; order Alismatales; family Alismataceae; genus Alisma; species Alisma plantago-aquatica. Next base: position 1,241,952,276 of record OY856412.1, read on the forward strand.
TTTTATCAAACTTGTGCCTTGAATCACGAAGTAAACATCATTTGATATACACTTTACTCTTTTGACCTAAAAAGTGGATCTTTTGCTCATGCATGATGTTACTTGCTTAATCTTGGAACTTAGGCATGCACAATCATCATATAACCATTAAATCCCTAAATATGTAAACTTAGTACCTGTTTGAATTATGGAATCTACCTTGTCCATTCTTATCCCTATTCATGACTTATGTTTTGCAAAATGCCATATGATGTAACATGCATGCATTATTAGTATATAGATCTTGAACTTTGTGCAAATGGGCACCAATGGTGATTAGAATACTAAGTATGATCCCAAATCAGTAACCATTTTCTTCTATGTGCATATTTAGCTATGTTCTTACTTTACTTGCCATGATTATCTATATAAATCTATAAGGACCTAACTTTGGCACATTAAAAGTGATCTAGTTGTCCTAGTTGGTTTCATATGATGAAACCATGATGATTGTAACATCCCAATTTTTCCAAGAGTAATTTGAAACTTAGAATGTGGTTTTTCTTAAATAAAATATTTGAGGTTTTTAATGCAAAAAGACCATGAAACAAACAAATTTAAAGATAATAAAGTGAAAAAGAACAAAAAAGGCCCAAAATATGTTTTCCCTTTCATATGTGCATTATGTGTCACAATTAACCCAAAGACATAAATGATGATTTCCTTTCTCTCTCATGTCCTTGTGTATGCTTAAAAGAAATAAAAGGCAAAGGGAAAAGAAATGAATTTGAAAGATATAAATGAGAAATAGTTTACTTGCACAAAAGGTTTCCCTTTTTCTTTTCTTATAGTCTTAATATATGGAGAAAGTAAATTTAACCTCTTTTTCTCTCTCCTCCCTAAAAGTTTCTCAAAAAGGCATACAATCTATGTGACATGGGTAATAAGTTATTATTTCGAATTTTGGCTCTATATTTCACAAAGAAAAGTCCTTTTCACAATATCTATTCAATTAATGCATTTAAGTTAAAATTTAAATGACTAATAAGGAATTGTCTAGAAATTCTAGAAAACGTAGGTTGAGAGTAACCAATGGGCACAATTCAATCCTAGCTTGCACCCAAGAAAAATATACACCTAAATAAAGTATCTTTCCTAGTTGGATGGAAAAGGGAGGTTAATTAATGTCTTAAATAAATCAATTAAGTTAATTTCTTAAGGGGCAAGAAAAGGGTATCAAACATTCATCTTTTGGCCCCAAATATTTTTCAAAGTTAGATTTAAGTATTAAAAGCTTTCCTTTAAAATTTGGGGCCAATAAGAATTAAGGAGAAAGAGTTATAAATTAATTAGTCTTTCCTAAAGTGAATGGGGTTTATGGAAATGTATTAAATGTCACGATTTATATCGGATAAGAAAACCTAGGGCCCGACCCATTTTTTTGTCACGCATTTAATGATCCAAGGATCTAGATCTGAAGGTCAGGAATTCGTCTCCCACCTCCATTCTGAAAAGGAAATATGGAACAGTAAGTTCCTTTTTGTTTTCATGATTCTCTCTCACACCAGTTCAAGAGCCAGCCTACAAATCCTCCAAATACATTCGTGAGGGGATTCTACACAGATTCATCCCAAGTTTTAACCCCTTTGGTAGGCTACAAAGAATTTGCCCAAATCCCAGTATGGCCGCTAGCCACTCTTCATAGCCAAACCTTCATAACAGGATGTTCACCCTCGAAAATGCCCCATATACTCTCACGAGGTGCCTCGCAACTCATATATCTTTCACCTGCCTCCAATTCATTTTTTAGCCCACAATTCTTCTCTGTTGCCGCCGGCGGAGAGATCCCCTCCGTTCTCCCTGCTCCAGCCATGAAAGTGTGCAATCAAAGCCACTAACGAGTTCGGCCTGTCGAGGCGGAGGCTCTGGTGCCCTTGCTTTCCACTCTGAGTCCCAGTAACCCAGAGTCAACTCTCGGGTTGACTCACTCGAGGCACCTTCTCTTGAAGGAGAAGGCATCGAGGGGTAGAAGATAACATAGGGCAAAATTATGTTTGTGCCCTCGCATGAAAGAAGAAAGGGAAGGGGCAAATCCATCTTTAGCTCTTGATTTTTCTCCATCCTCGCTAGGATGGATTGCTGAGGTGGTAGCTAACTGTGGGCCAAGTGGATCATTAATGCTGACACGATGCATAATCATTGGTCAGGCTATAGTTAACCTCATTTTAATTATAATAATTAATTGGTAAGTCGGATATCAACATGTTATATATGAATCTTGATCAGAAAAATACAAGGAACACAATAAAAATATAATCAAGACCTAGTTCTCTCTATAATTTCAAAATTGCATAATGATTCTTACTTTAATATGATTCAATGCATAAAAACCCTAATTTCATGAATTTAATGGCCATCACTTGTATAAATGATCTTAATAGTCAAAATCTGACCTTTTCGGATAAGAAGATCATCTTGGGTCTAATTCAGGATTAATAATCCATATGTTGCCAAAATTAGGGTTTAGATAGCTTAAGATGCTAATTGATATAAAGTATATTGATTACAGGACATTAGGGTTTCTACAAATCTCATGAGATCTAGAATCTGACTCAAGTTCAGATAGGCCAACTTAGGGTCTACTTTGCTCCAAGGTAAGCGGGTCATGCCACTATACATATGTACTTTGATTGAATTGTTTGCTATGAATGATGTAGGAATTATGCTTTCAATTTCAAGTTTAATGCTCAAATCATGTTCATCACATGAATTTCTTGACGATCATAATATCTTATGTCTTATGGTTATAATGTTCATTAAGATTATGGATTATGATTAATGATCAATGATTAATGGATTTAAAGTTTGAGTTGAGAGAGGGAGAAATCCCATCATGTTAAGATTCAAGTTCAAGATTTAAGTTCATGTTTATGGTAATGTTAATATTAAGATAAATGAAATTGAATTAATTTTATATGCTTCTTGAATCATGAACCTTAAGGGGTCGGCATGGGCATTCGTGCCAATTATGGGCTCTTATAGCCAAATCATGGGCATTCGTGTTGTTATGGGCTTTCCTAGCATTATGGGCTTTCCTAGCAATCATGTTCTCTTAAGTGGTAATCATAGAGAGATGCATATATTAATTGTTCAATTCTTCATGTTATAAGATTCATGTAATCAAGAATGCTTAAGTTAAATTCATGTCAAGGTTTTCTTTCAAGTCAAGTATACATGCTTATTTTCAATTCTTATAAAATGTATAGTGTCATTTACAGATGTGTCTTTGTTTTCACATGACCGTGGGATGAGATGTCCCTAGATAAAGGAGCAAAGGATTTTGAAGTGAGTGCTTCAAAGCAGAAGATCTCAGGATTTAGCTTGGTGGGGTGCCATCTACACCTTAGAAGATCCAATATCAAGTTTCCAAAGAAGATTTATGCCATAGATTTGATCTGCGTCTCATGTATTAGGTTTTGTTCAAGGATGATATAGTTTGTGTTATAAGTTATGTATTTCAAAGAATAATGTATGAATCAAGATTTACAATAAATGTTAGGTGTTTCATTTGTATTGTTGCTATTGTATATACCATTTTGACGAGAAAAATGAGATATTTCCAACGAAAGTGGTTTCAAAACCTAATATGACTTTCATTTCTTATGATATACTAATACCATTACTTATATGCACTTTTTGAATGTTAAATGGTGTATCTTGCTCCAAAATATTATTATTGTTTATTGTATCACTCTTGAACTTTAGAACAATGAATTTTATCAAACTTGTGCCTTGAATCACGAAGTAAACATCATTTGATATACACTTTACTCTTTTGACCTAAAAAGTGGATCTTTTGCTCATGCATGATGTTACTTGCTTAATCTTGGAACTTAGGCATGCACAATCATCATATAACCATTAAATCCCTAAATATGTAAACTTAGTACCTGTTTGAATTATGGAATCTACCTTGTCCATTCTTATCCCTATTCATGACTTATGTTTTGCAAAATGCCATATGATGTAACATGCATGCATTATTAGTATATAGATCTTGAACTTTGTGCAAATGGGCACCAATGGTGATTAGAATACTAAGTATGATCCCAAATCAGTAACCATTTTCTTCTATGTGCATATTTAGCTATGTTCTTACTTTACTTGCCATGATTATCTATATAAATCTATAAGGACCTAACTTTGGCACATTAAAAGTGATCTAGTTGTCCTAGTTGGTTTCATATGATGAAACCATGATGATTGTAACATCCCAATTTTTCCAAGAGTAATTTGAAACTTAGAATGTGGTTTTTCTTAAATAAAATATTTGAGGTTTTTAATGCAAAAAGACCATCAAACAAAAAAAATTAAAGATAATAAAGTGAAAAAGAACAAAAAAGGCCCAAAATATGTTTTCCCTTTCATATGTGCATTATGTGTCACAATTAACCCAAAGACATAAATGATGATTTCCTTTCTCTCTCATGTCCTTGTGTATGCTTAAAAGAAATAAAAGGCAAAGGGAAAAGAAATGAATTTGAAAGATATAAATGAGAAATAGTTTACTTGCACAAAAGGTTTCCCTTTTTCTTTTCTTATAGTCTTAATATATGGAGAAAGTAAATTTAACCTCTTTTTCTCTCTCCTCCCTGAAAGTTTCTCAAAAAGGCATACAATCTATGTGACATGGGTAATCAGTTATTATTTCGAATTTTGGCTCTATATTTCACAAAGAAAAGTCCTTTTCACAATATCTATTCAATTAATGCATTTAAGTTAAAATTTAAATGACTAATAAGGAATTGTCTAGAAATTCTAGAAAACGTAGGTTGAGAGTAACCAATGGGCACAATTCAATCCTAGCTTGCACCCAAGAAAAATATACACCTAAATAAAGTATCTTTCCTAGTTGGATGGAAAAGGGAGGTTAATTAATGTCTTAAATAAATAAATTAAGTTAATTTCTTAAGGGGCAAGAAAAGGGTATCAAACATTCATCTTTTGGCCCCAAATATTTTTCAAAGTTAGATTTAAGTATTAAAAGCTTTCCTTTAAAATTTGGGGCCAATCAGAATTAAGGAGAAAGAGTTATAAATTAATTAGTCTTTCCTGAAGTGAATGGGGTTTATGGAAATGTATTAAATGTCACGATTTATATCGGATAAGAAAACCTAGGGCCCGACCCATTTTTTTGTCACGCATTTAATGATCCAAGGATCTAGATCTGAAGGTCAGGAATTCGTCTCCCACCTCCATTCTGAAAAGGAAATATGGAACAGTAAGTTCCTTTTTGTTTTCATGATTCTCTCTCACACCAGTTCAAGAGCCAACCTACAAATCCTCCAAATACATTCGTGAGGGGATTCTACACAGATTCATCCCAAGTTTTAACCCCTTTGGTAGGCTACAAAGAATTTGCCCAAATCCCAGTATGGCCGCTAGCCACTCTTCATAGCCAAACCTTCATAACAGGATGTTCACCCTCGGAAATGCCCCATATACTCTCACGAGGTGCCTCGCAACTCATATATCTTTCACCTGCCTCCAATTCATTTTTTAGCCCACAATTCTTCTCTGTTGCCGCCGGCGGAGAGATCCCCTCCGTTCTCCCTGCTCCAGCCATGAAAGTGTGCAATCAAAGCCACTAACGAGTTCGGCCTGTCGAGGCGGAGGCTCTGGTGCCCTTGCTTTCCACTCTGAGTCCCAGTAACCCAGAGTCAACTCTCAGGTTGACTCACTCGAGGCGCCTTCTCTTGAAGGAGAAGGCATCGAGGGGTAGAAGATAACATAGGGCAAAATTATGTTTGTGCCCTCGCATGAAAGAAGAAAGGGAAGGGGCAAATCCATCTTTAGATCTTGATTTTTCTCCATCCTCGCTAGGATGGATTGCTGAGGTGGTAGCTAACTGTGGGCCAAGTTGGATCATTAATGCTGACACAATGCATAATCATTGGTCAGGCTATAGTTAACCTCATTTTAATTATAATAATTAATTGGTAAGTCGGATATCGACATGTTATATATGAATCTTGATCAGAAAAATACAAGGAACACAATAAAAATATAATCAAGACCTAGTTCTCTCTATAATTTCAAAATTGCATAATGATTCTTACTTTAATATGATTCAATGCATAAAAACCCTAATTTCATGAATTTAATGGCCATCACTTGTATAAATGATCTTAATAGTCAAAATCTGACCTTTTCGGATAAGAAGATCATCTTGGGTCTAATTCAGGATTAATAATCCATATGTTGCCAAAATTAGGGTTTAGATAGCTTAAGATGCTAATTGATATAAAGTATATTGATTACAGGACATTAGGGTTTCTACAAATCTCATGAGATCTAGAATCTGACTCAAGTTCAGATAGGCCAACTTAGGGTCTACTTTGCTCCAAGGTAAGCGGGTCATGCCACTATACATATGTACTTTGATTGAATTGTTTGCTATGAATGATGTAGGAATTATGCTTTCAATTTCAAGTTTAATGCTCAAATCATGTTCATCACATGAATTTCTTGACGATCATAATATCTTATGTCTTATGGTTATAATGTTCATTAAGATTATGGATTATGATTAATGATCAATGATTCATGGATTTAAAGTTTGAGTTGAGAGAGGGAGAAATCCCATCATGTTAAGATTCAAGTTCAAGATTTAAGTTCATGTTTATGGTAATGTTAATATTAAGATAAATGAAATTGAATTAATTTTATATGCTTCTTGAATCATGAACCTTAAGGGGTCGGCATGGGCATTCGTGCCAATTATGGGCTCTTATAGCCAAATCATGGGCATTCGTGTTGTTATGGGCTTTCCTAGCATTATGGGCTTTCCTAGCAATCATGTTCTCTTAAGTGGTAATCATAGAGAGATGCATATATTAATTGTTCAATTCTTCATGTTATAAGATTCATGTAATCAAGAATGCTTAAGTTAAATTCATGTCAAGGTTTTCTTTCAAGTCAAGTATACATGCTTATTTTCAATTCTTATAAAATGTATAGTGTCATTTACAGATGTGTCTTTGTTTTCACATGACCGTGGGATGAGATGTCCCTAGATCAAGGAGCAAAGGATTTTGAAGTGAGTGCTTCAAAGCAGAAGATCTCAGGATTTAGCTTGGTGGGGTGCCATCTACACCTTAGAAGATCCAATATCAAGTTTCCAAAGAAGATTTATGCCATAGATTTGATCTGCGTCTCATGTATTAGGTTTTGTTCAAGGATGATATAGTTTGTGTTATAAGTTATGTATTTCAAAGAATAATGTATGAATCAAGATTTACAATAAATGTTAGGTGTTTCATTTGTATTGTTGCTATTGTATATACCATTTTGACGAGAAAAATGAGATATTTCCAACGAAAGTGGTTTCAAAACCTAATATGACTTTCATTTCTTATGATATACTAATACCATTACTTATATGCACTTTTTGAATGTTAAATGGTGTATCTTGCTCCAAAATATTATTATTGTTTATTGTATCACTCTTGAACTTTAGAATAATGAATTTTATCAAACTTGTGCCTTGAATCACGAAGTAAACATCATTTGATATACACTTTACTCTTTTGACCTAAAAAGTGGATCTTTTGCTCATGCATGATGTTACTTGCTTAATCTTGGAACTTAGGCATGCACAATCATCATATAACCATTAAATCCCTAAATATGTAAACTTAGTACCTGTTTGAATTATGGAATCTACCTTGTTCATTCTTATCCCTATTCATGACTTATGTTTTGCAAAATGCCATATGATGTAACATGCATGCATTATTAGTATATAGATCTTGAACTTTGTGCAAATGGGCACCAATGGTGATTAGAATACTAAGTATGATCCCAAATCAGTAACCATTTTCTTCTATGTGCATATTTAGCTATGTTCTTACTTTACCTCATCCAGTACAACAAATTCTTCACTACATAAGCGCTCCTGAGCACACAGACGGCGATGACACATGGGCCTGGCCGTTCACCGCCTCAGGGGACTTCACAGCAAGCTCCGCTTACAGTTGGCTCAAGAACCAGTATCCAAACACTTCCTCATCTGTGTGGAAGGGGATATGGTCTGCATATCTTCCGAACAAGATCAAAACCTTCTTATGGCTGGTCTTCCACGGCTCGCTCTTGACAAATCTTGAGCTGGTTCGAAGGCATATAGCTACGGACGACAGGTGCCCCCTCTGCAGCAACGCCCAAGAATCCATCTTGCACTGCCTTAGAGACTGTCAATTTGTTAAGGACTTATGGAGAGAACTGAACATGTCCGATACCTTCTTTCAGCTGACGGAGCAGGAGTGGTTACAGGAGATGATATCCCCACACTCCTCCCGCGAACAGCGAACTCTACATTGTGTAGGTAGCTGGTCGATTTGGCGCCGCCGCAATGACATCACCCATGGAGGTCAACAAAGTCACAAATCTGCGTTAGCCATCTTTATCCGGGAGAGGACAACTACCATCCTCAGTCTGAAGGATCTACACCGCCCCCAAGACAACCCACCCGTTATTACTGAACGACCACCTCCAGGCTGTGACGTTATCATCTTTGCCGACGCTGCTTTCCAGGAGCACTCCAAGAAGGCGGGCATTGGTCTCCATGCAGTGACTCACTCCGGTTCATGCATCGTAGGAATTGGACTACCCACCATGGCCTCGACGGTCCTTGAAGCGGAAACCTTGGCCATAATCGAAGCACTCCTTCTGTGCAAAAAAAACCATTGGACATATCCTGCCATTTACTCGGATGCATCTTCAGCTATTAAGGTTCTGCAACAGAAAGACCGTTCTGCACAACGTTTGGAACAACACCGGAGACGCTATGCCTCTCTTTTTCTGGAGTTTACCAGCATACACATCTTTCTTACATCCCTAGAAGTTACAACTTCGTAGCGGATGGCATTGCAAAACACTCCTTATTTTCCTTTTCTCCGCATGTTTTCCACTGCAATAAACCACCATGGCTGTCCATGGATATCCATGTTAATATTCCATCTATTTGGCCCGTAATAGAGAACGGGATGAATAACATATAAATCTCTATGGCTTACAAAAAAAAAAGAATGCTTAAGTTAAATTCATGTCAAGGTTTTCTTTCAAGTCAAGTATACATGCTTATTTTCAATTCTTATAAAATGTATAGTGTCATTTACTGATGTGTCTTTGTTTTCACATGACTGTGGGATTAGATGTCCCTAGATCAAGGAGCAAAGGATTTTGAAGTGAGTGCTTCAAAGCAGAAGATCTCAGGATTTAGCTTGGTGGGGTGCCATCTACACCTTAGAAGATCCAATATCAAGTTTCCAAAGAAGATTTATGCCATAGATTTGATCTGCGTCTCATGTATTAGGTTTTGTTCAAGGATGATATAGTTTGTGTTATAAGTTATGTATTTCAAAGAATAATGTATGAATCAAGATTTACAATAAATGTTAGGTGTTTAATTTGTATTGTTGCTATTGTATATCATATTTTGTAATGTTCCTCCAAGCCAAGTGACCCATGTTATGGACAACATGAGGTTTACTTCTGTTGATGTATATATGTGCTTGGAGGGGTGTTACAATGACCCTCATATATGATGCTCCTCTTTACTTCAAATCCGTAGTCTTGATCATGCTTGTAATAGCAAATACCTACTTGACTCATCTTATACTCTAATATGATCTTATGACATGGAATGATGTCCATATTGCATGATATTGACCTAATATGATTAGATGTGAACTTGCATGATTAAACCTCAATGAATATCCCAATTCCCTTCTTCCCTAGTTCTAAATTAGAGATTATATGACCTTTTTATCTTATTTAATGTGGATGTTTCTCTTAGATCTAGGACTTAAAGTTGATAGTTGTTCTATGTAGAATTGTTCCATACATGTTGGAACTTTGGAAACTATGTTTGAACTAAGTGAAACCTAGATCTAGGGAAACATCCACATGACTCATATGACGTTTAGATTATCAATTCCCAATTGAGGTAAGACCCACTATTATGTCTTTTTACATCATAGGTCCATGTTGGCTTGGGCCTTCTCTAGGAATCTCACTCCTGAATCATACTTGTACTCTACTCTCAAGGTACACTTAATCTCTTGACCCTACTATGATATTAACTTGCGTGTATGCATGGTTGTATGAATGCTTGGCTACTTACCTACTTGATTGAGCTATTATTCCTATGAATACTACTTTTATGTTTGTCTATACTATGTTGATAAATCCTGAACATAATATAGATAAATCCATTATATAACCTAATGTTGATATAATGGATCATAAAAACCTAAAACATGCTTTGTATGAAACACTAACGCTAAGTGTTATCATTTTGTTCTTCTTCTTGTTTGTTACCATGTTTCTATCCAAGAAAGTTTTATATTACTCTTAATATGTGTTTACTTGCCCCTTTCATAGCGCACTTAATGCTTTAGCATTAATATGTTTTGTTTATCAGACTTTTAGTTGCCAAATCAAGATCTGTTGCACTCAAGCCTCTAAGATCCAGAATAAAGTACAAATGGGTATTCTTGAATGTTATCTCTATGTCCATATTTAGTATTTTGTTATCTTTTTAGTCTTGTTTATACTTCTTTTACATATATATTGCATGTGTAAAATATTTATGCCATTCTGTAGATGGATGCCCAAACCCTAATTTTATTGACTCTATTGTCAGTGGGGGTAGGAGGAGTATAACAAACAGTTTTGTGACATTTTCCCTCCGAGATCTTGCCGCCAACAAAATTTTAGTTTCCCACCAAAACTTATTTTCTTCTGAATATTGTTTATGTATCTTATTTCTCCGAGTAAAATTTTCTCCCTCTATTTTTTATGTATTTTGTTGATGTATCCACTACCAACTAAAATTATTTTTTTCTCATTAGAAATCTATTTTCTAAGAACATACTTCACTTTGATTAGAGTTTTGTAAAATAATATTTTCTCTCCATGGATGTCATTCCCTCCAAGTAAAGAACGTTCTTCAAAATAAATTTGTTGCCAAAAGTTTAACTTCTATCTAAACTTTTGCTGATGTACCCATTACCAACTAAAATAATTTCCTTCTCATTAGAAAGATCTCCTCTAAGAATATATTTCACTTCATTTAAATTTTTTATAAAATAAATATTTTCTCTCCACAGATGTCATTCCCTCCAAGTAAAGAACCTCCTTCCAAATATTTTTTTTTCAAAAGTTCTATTTCTTTCCAAAATGTTTTTAATATACCCTTTACCAACTAAAATTATTTATTTGTCATTATAAATCTCCCTTTCAGAATATATTTCATTTTAATTAGAGATTTTGTAGAAGAAATGTTTTCTTTCAATATTTTCAATCCTTCCAAGTAAATAACCTCATTACAAATAAATTTCTTTCCAAAGTTTAATTTATATCTAAGCTTTTGTTAATGTACTCATTACCAACAAGAATCATTTCTTTCTCATTATATCTGCCTTCAAAGAATATATTTCACTTTAATTAATTTTTTTATAAAACAAATGATTTATGTACGATGTGATTGGTTTGGTGTAAGTCATATGTTTTCATGAACTCATTTTCTGGGAACTCTAGTGCAGCTTCTGGAACTTAAGTTCCATTCACTTTCGTGTGGTTGGTTTGTTGTAAGTGTAAATATAGAAATCATTGAAAAATATTGTTGATTTTTATTGTGTCACATATAATAATAAGGACACAAAAGACATAAAGAAAGACATATCAGTGAATAACCATAGTAAATTTTAACCAAAATAACGTCAACAAGTGGTCATAGTGTGGATGTTGCTTCAAAATATTTTAGTATGGTATAATTATAATTCGAATAAAAACATTTGTGAATAAAATAAAATCAATGATTTTATTGTATTTTTTATGTACAAAGTATTGTAATAATATCTACATTTCTTATAATTGTAAATATAAATTTTGATTCATCATTGTTTAAGACGATGCACAACATTAACTTTTTGTATATTATTTGTGCATGTTTAAAATTAATTATCATTCTTATATCATATTGTTTAAACATGAAGCATAATAAAATGTTAGATAAATCACATTTTTTGTCGCATGATGTGGTGTGATTGTTTTTTTCATAATGTTCATATTTTTTATAATTTGCATTTATAATGGTGGTTATAGTGTAAATTTGTTTTACATGGTGTGACTTTAATGTATAGTATTTTTTCATATTATGTTATGATTTTGAAAATAAACCATATCCACACTGCTAAAATTTATAGTCATAAATATTTTACATGTGTTATTTAGAAAAATGAAGAATATAATTGTGTAGGAGGTGTTGTTAGTCATTCTGGAACTCATTTTCCACTTTTTTTAAGAGGAACTTAGGAACTGTATTTTGTATGTAAGTTTGTAACTCACCAGAAGTCATGGAACTCAAGTTTAGATACTTACTAAAGCAACCATGAAAAACTTCTCAAAGAATATTGTTTCCTCCAAGTAAAGAACCCCATTCCAAATAAATATCTTGCCAAAGTTTAATTTTGATCTTAAATTTTGTTAATGTACTAATTACCAACTAAAGCTATATCTTTCTCATTATAACACTCCATTCTAAGAATATATTTTACTTTAATTATATTTTTTGTGAAATAAATGTTTTCTCTCCGTCAATGTCATTCCCTTCAAGTGCTTATACAACAAGCTAGAGTTGGTTGTGTGATTATAATATATAACAACATGCGTGAGTCTGTTGTGTGGTCTTTGTGTATAACAACGGGTTACAGCATATTGTGTGATTGTGGTCTATTACAACAGGTAACTATTACAACATGTGAACACCTATAGTGTGATTATGGTATATTACAATGGGGTTAGAGTATGTTGTGTAATTATAGTCTATTACAACAGGCTAGTATATCGACTATGGTAACATTTCAGAGCATGTTGTTTAATTAGAGTCTATTACAACGAGTTTCATATGTTGTGATATTATAGTCTATTACAATAGTTAATCATCTATGTAGTATCATACTACAACGGGTATGTCATGTTGCATATAACTTGTGTTGTGTAAAATACACAATATACAACACGCAAATAGACTTGTTATTATAAATATGTTAACTACAACAAAATCAGCAGAATTGTTGTATTTTTCCCATTGTAGAAAGGCTTCCTTCACTTGCAGGCCCTTAATCCCAGCTTATATGAGAGGTCTAAAAGGGAAGGGGGATCTAGGAAAGAGCTCTTTATACCTATCAACGACTCAATGTTGATAAAGCTTGTTCCATCGTAGATAAAGGTCCTAAGAGACAAAGCAACATGAGGTATAGGTGATGTGATTATTGTGTTGCTTCTCTTCCTCTTAATGAAATATGGATATCAAAATACACATAATAGAGAGAAACAATAGATCTAGGGTTAACGAAAGAGACACATTTGGGGGTCAGGAGACTAGGGTTTTGGGTACACAAGGGTCTAGGGCTTGAGGACGAATAAGAAATAAGGGCAGTCGGTCGAGTTTCTCTAGTTGAGAGGGAGAAAACTCGGTCAGTTGGGACCCTTTATCAATAGCACTACAATGTTGTTGGTCAAGTTTGCGATTCAAGTAACTCGACCGATAATTTTTTTTCAATCCTCGGCAAACTTGTCAACTAAGTTACCTCTGGATCAACTCAACCGACAAAAGGTGAAGTAACAAACTCAGAAAAATAATTCTAAGACCCTGGAGACCTATGGAAATGTACCAAAAGAGTCTAGAAAGTATGTAAGAAGTATAGAGTCATGTTTCCATCATCATTGGCTACTATTTTGCATTACAACAGAGAGAAATTATTTTGTTGCATATAGGTTCCAAACATGTATATTAAGGAAGAAAAACTTGGCAATTTAAGAAAAACATGAATGGATGATAGACAATTACAATACAAAGGTGTATAAGAGCATTCTAGCTAGGATATACAGAAGCATCATCATATATGTGATAAACAATTTAGATCTAATAATGCTTAATTTTCCTCTAGCTAGAGGTTTTGTGAAAATATATGTAAGTTGGTTCTTCATTTCCACATGGGTGATATAGATATCTTTATTGGCTATGTGGTCACTGAGAAAATTATGGTGGGCATGTATATGTTTTGCTCTAATCTGTAATATGAGATTGTAAGACAATAATTACACTAGTATTGTCATAATAGATAGGAGAAGCATCATAGAAAATATTGAAGTCTTGAAGCATTTGCTTAATCCATAGGACTTGGCACAACAACTACAAGTTCTATGTATTCATCCATGGTAGTTGATAGTGCCACTATTTTTTGCTTCTTAGAAAAGCAAAAAAGCACACAGTGTCCTAGGAGGAAGCAATTGTTGCTTGTGTTCTTTTCATCAAGTAAGCACCCGACATAATCCACATCACTATAGGTTGTAAGAGTAAAGTCCCTTGACTTAGGATACCATATTCCAAAATTTGGGGTTTTGACTAGGTAACTCAAAATCCTCCTAACAACAATAAGATTGAGATTTTCTAGGGCTTGATTGAAATCTATCACATAAGCCAACACTAAACATGATATCTAGTCTAGAGGCAGTTAAATATAATAAGCTACCATTCATACCTATATAGAGCTTCTCATCTACCTTTACACCTTCTTCATCCTTGTCTAGCTTGGTAGTGTTAGATATGGGAATATCAATTGGTTTGTATTCTCCATCCCAAAGCAGTTCAAGAATTCACTTGTGTACTTGCTTCGGTTGATGAAGTTCCCATATTTTGTTTGTTTGATTTGGAACCCAAGCAAGAATGTAAGCTCCCCATCATGCTCATGTCAAATTCACTCTACATGAGGGAACTAAATTCTTTGCAAAGATCAAGATTAGTACCATCAAAGATAATATCATAAAAATAAATTTGAATAATTAAGAGATTGCTAGAAGTGTGTTTCAAAATGAGAGTAGAGTAAAAAAAAGAGTAGAGTCAACCTTTCCCATGGGTAATCATTATCAACTAAAAGGTTCCTTAATTTCTCATACCAAGCAGTAGGGGCTTTTTTGAGTCCATAAAGGGCCTTTTGTAATACATTTACATGATTTTCATGCTTTTCATGTTCAAAGCTAGGAGGTTGAGCCACATAGACTTCCTCCTCTAAATCTCCATTTAAAAACACACTTTTAACATATAATGCAATAAAGTTTTATGACTAGCAAAGGCAAGTAGCATTCAGACATATTCAAGTCTAGCAAAAGTAGCATAAATCATCAACATCAAAACCTTTATGTTGATTGTAACCTTAATCTGCTAACCTTGTCTTGTTTCTTACCACTTTGCCCCTTTCATCAAGCTTGTTCTTGTAGACCTGCTTGTGCTAGTGATTTGTACATCCTTTGGTCTTGGCACTAAAGTCCACACCTTGTTTTTTTCAAATTGTTCAAGTTCTTCACGCATGGCTAGGATCCACTCCTCATCCTCAAGAGATCCTTAAATTTCTTGGGTTCAAGCTGTGAGATGAAGGCGTTGTTGGCTTGTTCTTTGTTGAATGCAACTCACTTTTTTTCAAAAAGGATTACCTATAATGAGCTCCTTGGGATGATCTTTTGAAAAATAGGGAGTAGGATCCTTCTTTTCATTCTCTTGTGAGAATTTTACTTCAACCATCTCTTTACCTTTGTTGTTTATGTCTAGCTCTTTCAATTTAGGAATCACTTCATCTAGAACATCATCATAAACAACATTCTTTGAAATAGAGGGGTTAGTTTTAATAAAATTTAACATTTATAGATTCTTCTAACTTAGACATCAATGTTAAAGATTATGTATGCTCTACTAGTATTGCTAAGAGCCAAGAAAGAAAATCTTGTAAGATTTCACATCAAACTTGTCAAAAGAATCTTTGGTGTTCAAAACAAAGTATGGACAATTAAAAATATTAAATAAGTTGATTGAAGGCTTTCTACCACGTCATAACTCATAGAGGGTTTTCTTAAGAAAAGGTTATGTGGAACTCAGTTTTACACAAAACAAGCGGTGCTAACAACTTCAACACAAATCTTCTTGGGAATGTCATACTCCAAGAACATTGTCCTAGTCATCTCTTGCAAGGACATATTCTTCCTCTCTATAAAGCCATTTTGTTGAGGTGTACGGGGGAAGAAATTTGTGCCTATAATCAGATTTTTTACAAAATATTTCAAAAATATCATTTTTAAACACTCTCTCATGGTCACTACAAATATAGACAACATGAAAAGATGCTTTATGTCAATATGTTTGCAAAAAGTAGAGAAAATAGCTAGTATATCACTCTTTGCAACTAAAAATAAATTCCAAGTAAAACAAGAGAAATCATGGACAATCACTAAGCAATACTTGCTACCACAAAGAGTTTGAGTTCTCATATATCCAAATAGATCAATGTGAAGAAGCTCAAGAATTCTCTTCGTACTATGGACTCCTTTGGATTTAAAGGAGGACTTGGTTTTCTTTCCTTGGGTGTAAGGTTGGAATTCCTCATCCTTCTCAAAATCCAATTTAGGAAGTCTTTTGACCAATTCATTTTTCTTGACCTCTTCAATTGATGCATCTATCCATAACCAAGCCTACAGTGCAACAAAGATAAATCATGCTTATCCACGATAAGGCGTTTAACAATTAAGAGATTTAAGAACAGTAGTATAAACATTACCAATTCTAGTTCTTGTATGTGTGACATTATAAGTGAGGGAATCTAGAAGCAAGCATTCTGGTGAAGTAACAAGAACAAGATAACCATTATCAAAAAGTTAGCTAACACTAACTAAATTATGATAATGTACACCATCCATAAGAAGTACATTATCTATGTATAGTGAATCAACTACATCATCCTCACCTACCACTTTACCTTTCTTGTTGTCCCCAAAAGTCATTGAACCTCTTTTCCTCCTTATAAAGGTATTGAATTGGATCTTCTCACCGGTCATGTGCTTAAAGCAACCACTATCAACAATCCATTTTTCTTTTGCCTACATGGAAAGGAGAGGACGGTGCCCAATTTAAACTTTGGATCTGGGGTTAGCTTGGATACCCATTTGTTGTCCTTTTTTCCTACAAGGACAAAAAATAGAGTAATGATTATCACGCTTAAAATGAGCACAAACCTTATTCTTAGATCCAAAAGAATCTCAATGGTATATTGGAGGTTCCTTACTCTTTTTCTTGATCTTTCCCTTGCCCTTTTGTCCTTCCTCATATCCCAAACACTTACTATCCACTTGTCGTGTAGAGTGTTTTGGGACATCATTGAGGGACTTCTTCTCTTTGAGGAATTTTCACAAGGAAGTTTGAAGCATGTGATGTCATCGTTAAGAGTAATACATTAGAAGAAAGACTAGTAAGATCATCTTGAGCGTGTAATAAATTGGACTCCAAATGGAGGGCTTAGTTAGATAAGAATTTCTTTAAAGAGTAATACTAGCTACTTCTTTTGTAGGCAAAATAGGTCTACATTCTAGATCATTTACTTTGGAAAGAAGTCTAGGATTTTCACTCCTAAGGAAAACAAACTCATCAAGATAAGTTTGATTTTCATCTTTTAGTTCATTTATTTGCTAAAGATAAACACCATTTTCAACTTCTACACCATTATATTGAAGTTCAAGATCAAGAAATTGCTCTGGAAAAGAATCAATGCTAATATTTAAAGTATTTTTGTTTTGTTCATGGTCTTCTATTATAGCATAAAATCCATCAAAATAAATTTTCCCAATCTCTTCCTTTTAGACGTGCATTTTAAATACAAAGCGAGAAGCATGAACTAGATCATTTTTAAAAGTTCATTGAGATTTACCTCACATACCTCAACCACTTCCTCACTTGTGCTAGCCATGAGGGTCATGTGGCACTCGTCTTAATTTGAGATTGAATTACCTGAAGAATACTCTTCCCAAGATGCATGGGTTGCATGTTTGCCTTTTCTTCTTTCTTGTCCTTCTTCTTGAATCTACCCTCCTTGTGGTAGTCCTCTTAATTCCTAAGGTTGCTCTTTTTTTATGCTTATTGGCCTTTAGAGTTTAGTTTTGTAGTGTCTCTTTCATCCACACTCATAGAATCTAGTAGTAGAGGAGGAGAAAGTTTACCCTTGAAGTGCTTTCCCTTGGAGTAATGAGCTTCTGATCACTTTATGAGCTATCTTCACTTGAGGAGGGAGGAGACTCATGACTTGTTGTTGCACAATGGCTTGAACTTGAGTCATGAATGCAGCCTCCTCCTTTGTTTTTGAGTCATTTTCTTCTTCATTTTCTTCTTCCTCTTGGTAATTAAGCCTTACTTCATAGGCTTGTATATTTCATGTGATTTCTTCTGTGGGGACAACAAAGAGGGTATTTGTTTCCTCTATGGTAGTAACTTTCTTGTCCCAACATTGAGGAAGGGAATGGAGAATCTTGGATTTGATTTTTCCTTTATCCATGACACGACCTAAGGATGCTAGTGCATTCACAAGGGTGTTGAACCTAGCATACATTTCAGCTACATTTTCTTTCTTCTCATCTTGAAGGCTTCAAAAAGCTCAATAAGCATGTACACCTTGCTTTCTTTGACTTGCACCATTCCTTCATATGCTATGTAAAGCTTTTTACATATCTCACAAGCCTTGTACCAAGTTAAAATAAGGTTGAACTCGATTGGAGTTAGAGAGGGGTAGAGAATGCTAATATCCCTAGCATTTAATTAAGCCTTCTCCATGCTTGCATCATCCCAAGTACTCAACTCGCCAACTGGGGCAGTGTGGGAAGACCAACCACCTTCCACATATTGAAGCTCATGCCTTGATTGTAAAATTGCATCCGTTTTTTTTCCAATAAAGAAATTTTGTACCATCAAAGATTGGGGGACGCATGGAGAAGCCACCCTCTATGTTGAGAAAAGCAAGCAGACTTTCACCCATCTTCTCTTACTCATGGGAGTAAATTATTAGAAAATACCAAGCTCTCATACCGCTTGTTGGATATATGGGCTCTAGAAGGGGTGAAGAGAGCTAAAACCACTTAAACATAATCCATTAGACCTTCAAGATATATGCTAAGATAATGTTGCAATTATGAAAAGAAAGGATGAGAGATATTGAGTAAACACCAAAGAAGACTAAGATTTTTGCGGGTCCAACCTCCAAACTAGGAGATGTACATCCACTACCTAGAGAGGTGAATCTCTGGGATTTTCAACATGTTCACTCTTTATATTCCACAAAAAGAGTACAATAAAATAGACCACCATTTTCTAGATCTAGGGATAAACTAGAATTCCTTTATGTATCAAGGAGCCCATAACCATTATAAGGACTAACCCATCTACATGTCAACAATCTTCAACCTTCAACAAGTTCTTATAGATTCTTATAGAAGATATCCCACCTTGAATCTACCACTTGCTTCTATAATGAAACAATTTCAAATCACCACTTTGCTAGAGAAAATTTGGGAAGAAGAGTTGAGATCTTTGACAAGATTACAATGAGACAGCTCTCTTATAGAAATCCTAACTCACTCATTTGGAGGTAGAGAAGTAATCAAGCTTGATGGAGATTAGGGACTCTTGGAGGCAGAAACACTCAACTATAACAAGACAATATAGAATACAATTATATAATGAAATGCAAGGCCCCCTTTTTTATATTTGAGGTTTCCTACTAGCCAATACATGCACTTATATTGAATTCTATCTCTTCTTGGGGGTTCCACTAGATACACTTTTTAGCACTTTATAGTACAGTGTTGTCGGTTGAGTTACCTTTCGGGTAAATCGGCTGACAGTGGTAAATGTCAAGCCAAGTGCAATTGTCGATCAACTTTCTAATGGGTAAAAAGCTCGACCAACGGATACATTTCTCTTACCAGTTCTTAGTTGTTGATCGATTTATCCCAGGACAAACTCGATCAACCTTACATCCTATCAAAAGCTTGAAATAAGTTGTCGACTGAGTTAGTCAAGAGATAACTCGGTTGAAAGCCTCCCTGTAAATGCTTTTGAAAAATACTCAAAAAGTGTATAAACATTCAAATTAAGTGCTCTAATTTTCCATTAAAATTGGTTACAAGTCATACATTCATAACAATTATTTTATAAGACAATTCTAATAGAGATACTATCTATTCTTCAATTCTTGCATTTGTGTTGATTATGAATTGTTTTTAAAAAAACTAGGGTTTGATGACTTCATCCTTTTAATGTACCTAATATCTGAAATTGATCTCAAATAGATATAATAGACATACATGAATTGGAAAGGGTTATCATTCATCTTGTCCTTATTAGCTTAAATTTTTTAGGCTAATATGAGTTATCATTCATCTTAACCTAATTAGGTTTGAATTTGGAGACAAAATTCCTTTTCAATGACTGATGAATGGAAGATCCTCAGATTTGTTAAATTTTGATTTTATATTATATGAGTTCAATAATAATATATCAATATTCACTCTAATATAGTCAAAGTAGTATTAGAATTATGAGATCAATATGACACTAATTGAATAGGAATAATGATAATAAGCTCTAGATTTGGATTGAATCTTCAACTTAAGTAAATAAAGTAACATTGATTAAATGTATTATATGATGATTGGATTGATGAATTATATTGGTTCAAGCTTTAATTTCATAATTAATAATATAATTGAGCTCATGAACCTATGGAAGGCCCAATGTATGAGATATGGGCCTTGGAACCCAATTCAAGCCCAATTGGGCTAAGTAAGGTTTGCATTAGGTCCCTGAGAGAATGTAACATAGTGAAACCTAACAATTTAACTATAGTAACCCTAATCCCTTGGATAGGATGCTTGCATGCCCGGATCTCTAGCTTTGGAAAACAAGGATGAAGTTATACCTTAATGCAGGTTTTTGTAACTAATGAACATAGTTAATGTATTTAACATGAATAACTCACCCTAACAAGTTTAGACTTGAAAATATATACATTAGATTATATAATCAACATATTATATCATAATACACTCATATAAACATAATAACATATACGTGTGTGCACATGTAAGTGAGTACATGAAGTATGTCACATAATGATAAGATGTCTACTAAGAGGTATAATGTGCTTAATACATGATTTTGTTTAATGATAATTGGAGTCTTCATATCCATAAATGTGAATAATGTGCCATTATTTAAATAAATATTGGATTAATGGACTTCATAAGATAAATAATTAAAATATGAAAATTCGTGCATAAGAATATTGGCAAACTTTTTTGGTAACAGTGTGAATATAATGGGACTCTAAATAATAAATGTTAATGATAATGATGTAATGTATAATAATATAATGTTGAGGATCCTAAAAATCTAATTGCATTATAACATATAAAAGGAAATATCAAACCCAAAGTCTAATGGAAAGATCATGATCATTGGGTCACAATTAGCTAGGGTGCCAAGTTCCACATTATTTGAACAGTCCTAACTATCTTAAATTCAGTAAGAAAAGAACATATAAGATAAGGCCAAAAACATTAAAGTTAATTATTGACTGACATCAAACATGGAAACAAAACTCAAATTTAGATTATCATGTCCTAGTTAGTCTAGGTGTCAAATTTGGTTGTATTTGAACTTTGTTTTAGCCCTCAAATGAATTAGGAAAGACAAACTAGACATTAAATACTTAATATCCAATATATGTAGTTGGTTTCCAAAAGTTTCCCCCATTACATACCTATCACATGCTTTTTCTTTTCTACCTACGCCTGTATTATATTGGAAGAGTGTGATTTTATCATTGGTGTTGAATTTTAACTCAGATTCATTTCATGTGAGTTGTCTTTCTGTTCTTACCCGACTTTCCTTTACTCCAAGCACCATAGTGTGCAATTTATTCTCCCTATTCTTCCTTCATCTACTTTTCTCCTCGTGATCCAATCTTTTATATTCCTCTCTTCTTTCTAAACTAAAAGCCCCTAAATTTTCTAGGGTTTGATAACTCCTACCATTTTATCAGCTCCAACCTTCCCACTTCCCCTATTTTGCCCTGTCTTCCTTCACCTCCCCATCTTCTTGCCGTTCTAGAGCATCAGACCACCTATAAAACCTTCGCCAATCTCTACATAACTCCTAGTATAAATGTTATGGTCTGTCTATCCCTTATGAATCCAACTTGTCCCAGCACCATCCTGGAGTTTAGGCAAACTTCCCGATCGTCACGAGGGCGGAGACGCTCTAGAATCCCTTTCCCGACTCCTGTGAAGCATCATAGTGTTT
Source organism: Alisma plantago-aquatica (assembly GCA_963693085.1). Taxonomy (NCBI): domain Eukaryota; kingdom Viridiplantae; phylum Streptophyta; class Magnoliopsida; order Alismatales; family Alismataceae; genus Alisma; species Alisma plantago-aquatica. The sequence goes on from OY856412.1 coordinate 1,241,974,495, forward strand.
TGGTTCTTCCATATTAGAGGTAGTTCACTTTTTTGTTCACTCACTCCTCTCCTTGGTGATTCGTCAATCGATTTTGGGCTTTCCATGTTTTTGGTTTGTTTCAATCCGGGATCTTTTCCTTCACCTTCAGCTTGGTCTCATAATCCTTGCTTAAATGTTTTTTGTTGGTTTTGCCTTGTTGTTTGAAGCATCGAACCGACCCCAGAATCTGCCAATCCACCCCAGGCCCTGTCATGGTGGCATTAAGATGGTTGAGTTATAACTTGACCAGTAGTCCTTGTCAGGGCCATCGTATCGAAACACCTGAAAGGGGTTTCTTAGATTGCTATTATCTCTGAGGATTGAAAGTTGACCAAAGATTTTGACTTCCAACTCTCCTTCATGTATGAACTGGAGAAGAAGATGTGTAGGTTTAGTGGTACAAATATTACCTTGTTTTGGGGTTTCAATCTTTTTTGGTGTTGAGGGGCATTTCGGTCATTTTGCCTAGTTTTTTTTGTTTCCAAGCCGCATAATTTTTGGGAATCTCAATTTTTCCTACTTGTCCTTTGTCACGTTATACAATTGAAATTCTAATCAATGGCATAATCGTCTTTTGATAATATCTTAATTTTGGAAAATTAATAAATAGATAAATCTTCATAAATTCAAAACCAAATATTAGAAACTCTGAAAAATAAAATAAGATATATTTTGAATTCATTCAATTTTTCTCTACATGATGGTATAGTTTGCATCACCTAAATCCAGTATAATAAATATATTATTTTTATGGATTTTCCTAATTGGTAAGATTGTCTAAAATAAGTAACTAATAATCTAGAAGTCAGAAAAATAAAATAAATTATGATATGAATTCAAGGGAAGATAATCTATAATCTGATATGGTTTTGATAACTCAATTCATTACTAATAAAAGGTAACTTTTAGGGTTTATGTAATTAATGTGAAGTTGACCCTAATTCCATCTATGTATATAACATGTGATCTGTGACTTGAATGTGGAACTAGAACCGACCCTGGATATGTAAACTCAATTTGAGGTAGGTTGCATTCTATTATCCATATTGAGCAATTAACCTAATTTATCTCTCTCTTGATGTATGTTGCATCTCTTATTATCATATAGAGCAATCTCCCATATTTATCTTTCTCTCTTGGTCCTTTGGGACATACTATCCTATACACATTCTCCCTCTTCTGAGAGGTTGACCTTGTTATCATCTTATTTTGTTGAATATGCTTATTGGATCCAAAATTGTATCTTGCTTATACTATTGCATGTGAAAACACTAATTTTTAAGTGATGACTTTTGTGGTCTTGAGATGAATCCAAATTATGTATATGAACTATTTACCCACTTGTGTGTTGTGTGTTTGATATTGTCCATTTATGTGATAGAAATCTCATCAGTTTTATTTATATGACTGAACTTTCACTTACCTCTACATTATGCATGTTTTGTGATTTAGTAGCCCTAGAGTTATATAATGCTTTGTTTTGGTTGGGTTTTATTCTATGTCGAGTGCACCTTTCCACTCATATTATATATGGCACACCTTTCTGCCCAGGGTGCACCTTTCCACCCGATATTATGTTTTTGAGAGTTTGACAATACGTCATACTCTATCAGGTTATGGGTTTTTGCCCTAACCATCACCTATTTTAAATTTAAACTAGTGTTGCATTTATTTCACTTTCATGCAGGTTGATTATTGTTGATGATGCGTTATGTGCCATAAAATATCTGTGTAAAACATCTTATATTGTTTAATGGCAAGTGCAACTGTTGATTATTATCTTCTTGAAATCTATATTCTTTTGATATCCAATTGGATGATTTTTTTTTTCTTGGATGGGAAGCATTGTTATATTTGATGTCCTTTAACCTTATATTGCTCAATACATATTTTCCCCCTAACCACCACCGATTTTATATTTACACTAGTGTTGCATTTATTTCACTTTCATGCAGGTCGATTATTGATGATGAAGGGTGATGTGCCATAAAATATGTGTGTGTGGAACATCTTATATTGTTTAATGGCAAGTGCAACTGCTGATTATCATCTTATTGAAATCCATATTCTTTTGATATCCACTTGGATGATATTTTTCCTCTTGGATGGGAAACCTTGTTATATTTGATGTCCTTTAACCTTATATTGCTCAATCCATATTTTTTATGCACATACCAGCTTTTATGCTGACAACATCCAAACATGTCTTCTCTTATGGGGTATGCTTCCAACCCCTCAAGTAAAGCCATAGAAGACATGACATGCAATGATGATGTGGACCTAACTAGTGAAGCTGGCTCTTAGAAGATAGACTTGGAATAGCTTATATTCTCTATACTTAGATCATAAAGTTGTTTCTTTCATGTAAGTCTACAAATGAGAGATTATTTGTAATCTTGATAAATTGAATATAGTCATGATGTTCATTTTTGTTTCTATTCTTGTATATCATTATATTGAGAAATCAAAAGATACACCTATTCTAATATACATGTGTGTTTGGATTAGATGGATTTATCCCTCAAATTGAGTATAGAGTGGATCCCCTCTTGGGTGCCACTCCTCACAGAGAATAATGGTGAATATTATGTATTCACGCTCCTAATAAATAGCCATGATAATTTATTGATACATATCAAAATATTAGATAATGGGAGAAATTTTAGTATATTTCTAGATAATATGTGGCCTAGATAATTAATTAAATGATTATCTACTTAATGCTTGGAGACCAAGTTTCAAAGAATAGATGTATTGGTTTGATGACTCCAGTGAGATATAATAGTAGCGGAAGGCTTATCCTAGAAATTTGGATTAAATGGAGAAGTAATGTGTGCTATATTATTAGTTCAAGACATTGGATTTTTACTCAAAGGTTGGGCTCGTTACAGTTGGACAAAAAGAACAAGAGAAGTGAATAGAGAAGATGTGTGTGTGTGTTTGGGGGTCGGGGGCAGCTGAATCAAGCGTCAAATGTAGTTATAGGATTCAAGGCTAATCAAAATAGTTAATTGACATATCGACAAATTTAAGTTAGAGTTCATTCCTTTTGGGTGTGCCATCGGAGTATCAAAAAAGGACATGCAGTACAAGAGTAGATCATGCAAACTTTGAGTGACCCTAGGTATAGGAATCGTGATGTACCCCATGGCATCGGCAAAAACTAATGACGACATCATTTTCTACTAGTATCATAGTATTTCCTATCCATCTAGTTAACAAATTCATAATAGCTTTCAGAACTCATGCTAACCATACACAGGCGCGGAGCCAAGGGCAAGCAGATCAAAAATATCAAATATATATATATATATATATATATATATATATATATAAGTGTGTGTGTGTGTATGTATAATATAATATCTATACTACTATAAAAAGAGGGAGTTTTTCCATCTATTTACAAAATAGCCATTTTGAACCCCAGTGGCCAATCAGAAGTCAGCATTTTGAGTTGTCGTTCTCTCCTTCACTCAATCGCTTCTCACATTTTTTTCTATTTTAATTACTTTTTATTCACCAAAATACTTCTCTCCTGTTAAACTACACCTCCACGATACCCTCCAACTAACCATTATCACCTCCCTCCAACGAACCACCATCTCCCTCTCGCCCCATTTCTCTCCCTCTTTGACGAACAAGCCACGATTACTTTGCTTCCCTCTCTCTTCTCATCCACCACGTCTCCATCAAATTAAACTACCCATGCCAAATGCACGTCTATAAACGATGCTTTTCCGATACTATCTCCCACGTTTCCGTCATACACGAAACTACCCAGTCATATCTCACACGTTTCCCTCAAATACAAAACTACCTATTACAGATAGATCTAACTGCTTATTCTGATCAAATCTCAAAAGTCCCTGTCAAATACACGATTGATGAAAGTAAATTTCCAACATGAGTTGCTCAAGCATGCCGCCGCAAATGCAACAACTGGCATTGTATCCTCCATCTCTTATCCAACAGTGGACCCTTCATGGAGTAGTTGGGTGTCGAGATTATCATGAATACTAGGAGAGCCATGAACACATGGTAGTGAAACACATTCCTTTTTCACCTCTTTGTCTATGAATGCCAAGTCCTCACAATGTTTTTCCTGCAATTGTTGCTCAAGTTTTAGGCTAATCAATCAGGTTGTACGAATGGAGAACACGAATGAACAACAACCACATTGGCATCGTTCCAAATGTTCATCTTTGGTTTATTCCTTGACCATGTGTTTAGTCAAATACTCTTTTTTACCACTTATCCAATAGTACACTGGCAAATCACAGTGCATGCTTTTTATTGTCTTTTTCGTCAAGTTTTTTCATTCTTGTCACCGACTAAATATGACTATGCAGCGGTCATCATTGTGCTTGACCTGCAATCCATTCCAGAGAAATGTAAACATGTCATACAGTCATCATCTAGCGCAAATGGCTTTGTGTTTCATCAGACTACCATCGACTTGCTTTTGTCCTCTCTTCGAAAAATAATCATCTCAAGTTTTTCCTTTCTTTTGAGCCAATTCTCCCAACAAAGCAGTAACTACTATCTCATTTATTGCCACAAATAAAGATAACCAACGTTGTATCCATCTCAGTGTAGTGCGTGAGGCTCGAAAAGTCATTGCGAAGGTTGAAACCTACTTAAAGATGAATGACCTACTCATCACAAGATTATAATTTTTTTTATCTTAATTGTCTTTTTATACAAATTTTGTTTCTTACATAAGAACTACATACAATTAAGTTGTTACATGCATGGACACGTGTGTGTTAACTAGTATATATATATATATATATATATATATATATATATATATATATATATATATATATATATATATATATATATATATACATATACATATATATATATACACATATATATATAGAGAGAGAGAGTCAGGCTAGAATACACTCGAGTGTACAGATCGCACGAATACACTCAAGTGTGTTTGTATATCAAGACTATTTTTTGTAAAATGTAAACCGTTGATCTTCACTGTCATACTATAACTAGGCTACATACAAATTTTGAGCCCATTTGGATGAGTGTAAGTCACTCATCCAAGGGCAACAAAATCGACGCGCGAAACTAATTTGAAATGCATAATTTTTGCAGTCTTCATAACATGAGCTATACATATCCAAATGTGCTCAAATTTTGTGTATGAGTTGCTCACGAGATGTTTAAGAAGATCAATGGATTAGATTTTCAAAAAAAATATTGCATCATGAAAAACTACTTGAGTGTATTCAGGTCCGGATACACTCGAGTGTATTCTAGCCTGACTCTCTCTCTCTCTCTCTCTCTCTCTCTCTCTCTCTCTCTCTATATATATATATATATATATATATATATATATATATATATATATAAGTAAGTGCTATAATATATACAGTGTAGAACTGGTTTAAGTCACAAGAGCGCATGTAGTGCAGCGGCGCGCAAGTGTTTCTTCTTGCCTGACGACGCAGGTTTGAACCCTCTCCGGGTTATATAAATATTTTTTTTGTAGATATAATTATAGTAAGTGTAAGATATATACAATGAGGAACAAAAATTACACACGAAGTGAGTTTAGTCTAGTGGCTTGTATTGTACTTGACTTTCAAGAGGTCTTAGTTTGAAACCTATGTTGATCAATTTGACTTTTTACAAATAAGTTGTTTTGTGTAAATTTTGACCCCCCAGCTGTCAAATCCTGGCTCCACCACTGCTTAGACGTGATGTCAAGAATGTTGGTATGGTGCAGAAAACTAAAATGATTTAATTTTTCAGTTGCTATTGTTTTATAGAGCTCCGGAACAAGGACTAAGAATAAGAAAGCTTCATATCCATGAAAAAAGAAAGTGAAATAGATCTCCCGTCTGTGTTCACAATTATTCAGGTAAAAATGTGATAGAAATAAAAAATGGTCTTGTTGCAGTTCTGCCTCAGAATGGGACAAGATTTTCTTTTGCAACTGTTCTGAAGGTAGTCTTACTGTTGCAGAACAATCTTCATTGCCTTTGTGATCAGGGTTCTAGAATGATCCACGAATGACGAAAATGGCAGGTCTAGACCAGCCTATGAAGGATATCCAAGAGAATCTTGCGATGATAATTAGATGAATACTGATATTTATTGCCCTAGACCTGGCCTGTGTATCTTGCACATGTAATGATCAGCTGTTTCCAAGTGCCACCTAAATATTAGAGAGGACTAACTGCAGGTTTAATTTGCCACTATCACATTGGAAGAAACGAATGAGAATCAAGTCGTGAAGCAAATCAGGTATAATATACACGAGCTGCTACAAGAGAACCCACTGAGTTGACTCCTGTATAAATGAGTTAGGCCAGCCCTAAATGGATTCAATTCAATATGCATTGATATGTATTTAAGCAAAGAGAAAAAAATCTTATGAGCAGAACTATTCCCACTCCTGGTGACACTAGCAAATGCATGACCTAACTAATGGAGAACCATGATGTGTCCCAGCAAAAGCAACAAAAAAGAGGAAGAAGAGAAAGATAGCAGGTGGCAATGTAAGGAGAGAGAAGGGGAACGCGAGAGTTGATTCCACCCATTTTCTATAGGAGAGGAGGTGTGAAAGAGCAGAGAGAATGGAGAAAATTCGTGGAAATGAGAATGATACCACATGAGCACGTAAGAGCGATAATTATCAATTTATTTTCCTTCACCACCATGGACTTTTCATAGAAAATGCAATATATGAAATACAAAATCTGATGATCTAGTGCTTCGTCTTGGTGCAAATGAAACATTACAAAAATGAACTGATAAAAGTAAAACGCACTACTTTGTATTAGATATACAATGAACATCATTAGAAACGTGTTGCTTTAGAGCAGCATGACAAGTGAATAAACCAAATACTATGTATGAAACACGACAAACTATGATTGGTCTAAAACCAAACAAAACCAAAACAGACCTGGTGATTTAACTGAGCCAAGTCGTCCAGATCAGTTTGGAAAGTACCTCACTTCACAATTCAGAACGTCCGATAGAGATTAAGTTTGAGGATCAAGGGGACATTTTAGCAGAAATAAAGTATATATAAGCTATATGATTTGCATATATACATGTATTACTGTCATATTACACAACATCTTAAATGTCAAAAGCCACTCAAACTTCAAGGACCAAAAGAAATCAGGTATTTCACTCCAGTTTGATTCTCAGTCGGATTGCCTTTTTTATCCATTAGACACACCTAAATAAGAGAAGCTTTCCTTCTTATACCCATTGAAAAATTAAAGAAACGTGAAGGCAGGATTCTTTCAGAAACCACCATCATTTCATTGAATCACAATAACACAATTAAAATTAACAATAGCCTTCAAGAATCTAGTGTTGAAAAAATCTGGGCAGTGGCTGTGATGCCCAAATGCTTGACAGGAAAGAATACTGCTGGGCGTTACACAGAAGATTTGTTTTCTGGTTCCCTAAGACGGAAACACAGGGCAAGAACACTAGCTTTGATGAGGTTTATACTAAGTGATAGTGCGCATTGGGGATTGATGTCACATCCCCCCTGAGTTCGGCCGTCCAGTACTATCTGCCCCACTGTCCTTACCATTACTGGCCATTAATTAAACTTACTTTGGGCATTTGGTCTTAGTTCACAGTCCCGGTTTCAGACACATCGGGACTCTTATAAAGTTTTGTTTCTTAGTTGATCTTATTCTGTAGTTCACTTGTACAGGCTATATTATAGATATTAACCCTAGTCACTGGCCCAGGTAAAGCTCTCCTTAGACATCAACTGTGTATAATGCAGATCAAACTACAACCTTTTTCCCTACCCTGGGCTTTTGCATTTTACAAATGCTATTAATATGCTCCTACTGCTGCTTCAATGGATTAGGTATCTTTCAAGAAGAATAACATGATGAAGGTGGAGGTACAAGTTTCAGCCCTCTGTGAGAGGCATCTCAGAGAGAGCAGGAGAAGGATTTGAACAATTACTCCCTCCCTAGACGAGAATTCAACCTGAGTGTGATCCTGTCGAAATTCTTGACAGTCCTAAGAGGGAACATATATTCAGATTCAAGATTGTCCTAAGAGGAAGCAACTATCCAAATCCATGACAGTCCTAAGAGAGAACAAGTAACCAATTTCTTGACAGTCCTGAGCGGAAACATGTACTAGATTTAGTATAAAGCAATCAACTTCACTGAAGTACTTCTAACTAGGACCTTTTTATTCTGATGGTGGATGTAGATGCTACCTTCGGATTTTAAAGAATAATTTTACATCCGATATAGCATATTCATTACCTGTTTAAGCTCACTTATGGAAACACTAGCTAGATGATTACAAAATTGGAAGATAAGATAAGTATGATTGATGGATTTATTTGAGCACTGAGATTACGTACTAAACACTGAGGGTTTGAAATACATATGAATGTTTCAAATTCATTATTGTTTTAGTTGTCATGGATTATTCCTCAACATTGACTTCTAGACTTGTAGTAGCTCAAAAGTATAGAAATGTATTGGCTAACCATGCTTTAGTAGAAACTAGCAAAGGGCAACTTAGTGACCAGCTTTCGGTGAAAAGCTTTCATCATCTTGTATCATAATTATACAATGGAACATGGTGTTCAACATCAAATATAGAAATCTGATAACCAGTTGCCAAATAGAAGCCATTAGACGTATATCCAAGATAAATGGCAGAACATAACTCTACTGGAGGGGCGGCCAACATTACATGGATAAGACAGTCTTGTATGAAATTTAAATATCAAGAAATGACTAAAAGGGAAGCATACTTCTAAGAGATGGCACCATCTATTTGGGATTATCAGACCAACAACCAAATAGAGTGGCTTTCATGAAATTTCGGAGATATGGCATAATAAACTGTGGGATGTTTGCTACATTAGCAGGCAATATTTAAGTTATAAACAGACTTCAGAAACTCTAAGTGCCAATGCTTAAAGTACTATATAAAATACCAGAGTACTTTCTACAGTGTATACTATAGACATTTAATGACATAAAATTTGCATATTGACTAGTTCCTCATATATGTGGATTATATGTTATACACGTGTATATTCAGATTTGAATAGAAGTTGAACATCATGCAATGGCTAAATAAAACTTAAACAACATATTATAGCAAGTTATTGAAAGTAATGGACAAAGAGGTGGTACCATGCGGGCTGTATTCAAGTCAATAAAATGGTGGAGAATTAATCGGTATAATTGTTTAGATTAAATGCAACACATGTTGTATAGAAGTATGACAAAAGAAATAAGCTTTCCATAACTACCAATATCTACTATCTGATTGTAATGGGTCATTGTCATAGATGGTTTGTGGAAGGGAGAGGAGTCTTCAATGAATCGAGTAAACGTGAAATATTTTTATAAACGATGTAAATGATAAGGTTTTTATCTGATTATACTGTATAATGTCAGATCAAAGGGAGTCTGTTATCCCTCTAAAGTGTGCCATCATGCTGCACAAATTCAATGAGTTCGGCAAAGCCAGATCAGAATGTTATGTCATAAAATAACACATTAGCCATTACTGTCGTTGCTGACACATCAGTAACAACTGGTTTGTTTTATACAGACTCGGAATGGTGGCCTTATTCCTGTCAAGTTTGAAGTATTGTGTTATTTTTGGGTTGAGAGTTGAGACCCAATATAGCAGTTTTCAAAAGCAGCTTCCTCTGGCACATTCATTTATATTTTTAACTTCTCCACAAATTCGTCCCTGATTTAAGTTAGTAGCTTGTATGTCCACGAAACCATTTATGGACTACAGCTAAAACATGAAAAGGACAATTTGTCAAGCCAATTCAATAGAGCTGCCTGCTAGCACTTCCAAGGAAAATTGATACATACAAGACAGAACTAATGGCACCTTTCTGAGTAAAAGACAATCCTTTCCCTATCAGGCTATCACATAAGCTGATGCCGTCAGTATGCCAGTAGTCCATATAGTACGAAATTAAAACACACGTTGCTGCTTATTACAAAGTGTCGCTGCTGCCATTTATCTTCAACATCCCAGTAACATCCCAGTTTCACGGGATGTGTAAACGTGAAACGTAACAAACAGCATTTGGCTGAACGGGAACTAAGCAATATATAATTTTAAGAGAAGTGAGAAAATCATACAAAAAGTGACGGACGATAGGACTGTATTCCAGAGGCAGCTAGAACTATACGAGTGTTTTAATGGTGGGCGAATTTTGGATCTCGTGTAAACGTGAAATCCATCTAAATGTTAGTAGTATGAATTTGATATCCATTGTCAGTGGTCCAATTGTTTGGAACTTAAAGAATGGCAGTACGACATCTGCTTGATGGATCGTGTGTGTTGTTTCCGTGTCTCATTCTTGTAATTGCGAGCAACATCCACAATGAGGACTGAGGGGGCATCTGCAATGCCGTTGGGAAAGAAGACGAGTACCTCTTGGTCAGTGACTGCTCCAATCAAGCATCGGCAGGGTTGAAAGGTAGACTCTTGATGCTGTTATGGTTGTTGTAATCGTCATCCGGTAGTACAGCGCTCAGCTCCTCGAGGCTAGAGGAGCGACAAGTGAAGTAGAAGACGGCACTCATCATGGAATCGATGAGGACGACAAAAGAGTACATGACAACCAGCAGTGGAGCTTCCCACAGCCTGGATGAGCCATCGCCATAGCTGAGAGTTTTGACCCTGTGCTCGAAGAGGCCCTCGACGAAGGCCATCCCGATGGTGGAGCCAAGGAAGATCATGAGACCAGCCTGGGTCTGTCCCTTGACGAGGTACACTGAGCGAAGCAGGGCGCGAAGGGCCCATTGGTCCTCGAGGACCGAGATGACGGTGCCGAGGTTGCAGACGATGATGGTATGCGCGTACGCCACGGAGAAGGCGAGGAGGACGAACAGCGCCGGGTACACGACGATCTCCGGTGGGTACCCGAGGACGGACAGCGAGCTGCACACGACGACGAGTACCGCGACGAACAGCGCGAGGCAGCCGAGAATCGCGCCGCAGAGGCATAGGTAAGTAACGGCGACCCGTCGCCAGATCCCGCGCGCGAGGGCAGCGAAGTCGGGGAGCAGGACGGGCTTGCCGGCGTATGCGCAGGCGACGGAGTAGGCGATGGCAGCCTTGGCGAGGAGAAGGAAGGTGAGGAGGAGCGGGAAGCAGCAGGCCGAGGATAGGAGCGTGCCGGCGAGGTGGGAGCACATCTGCACGACGAACCGTCCGGCCGCGGCGGAGGTGGCGGCGGGCGGGAGGAACCCCGAGGCGGAGGCGAGGAGGACGAGGCGGCGTGTGAGGGCATGCTCGGGCCGGCGCGGGACGAATGCGTCGGAGAGGAGAGCGGCGGAGACGGGGCAGATGAGCAGCGCGAGCGTCGAGAGGAACGGGCCCGGGTGCTGCCGCAGGATCCGGGCCGTCTCGCGGAGGATCTCGAGTGCGTTCATGGACGGCAGGGAGGCGAGCGGGGCCGGCAAGACGGCGTCCAGGCGTGGGGAGTTGCGGACGCCGGCCATCCCCTTCGTGGCTGACATTGGGGTGGGGATGTTGTTGGGTCGGCGACACGCCGGTGCTGCTGCCGACACTTTACCCCGGAGGTGTTCGACTCGAGGCGAGATCTCCACGGAAAACGGATATGGAGTTTCTCCAAGTTGGGCACGTTTCGGATTAACACAGGAATAGCAGCGTTGTGGGTGACACGTCCGCCGTGCCCAGTGGCGAGGAGCAGATCTGCCGGCCGGACGGCAGTGGCAAAGGAGGGGTCCCGATGCGTTACCGGCAAATGTGGCTCCCTGGGAAGAGCGAAGATGGATATATGATTGATGGGGTTCGAAATGTGGTGGTGGAAGAGAGGAAGAAAACGTGAGGATCGAGATAAAGGAACGTACGAAAGCAGGAACGGGGAGGAAGAAGAAGAAGAGCGGAGTTGCGGCGTAGGTGGCGCCTGGCCGTGTGGCTTGTGCATGTGGTCTGGGTTTTGCAACTGTAAGTAGCAAGAAGAAAAAAAAATGGCGAGGAGGAACGAGGAGGAAAGGGGGAGCGAAAGTCGAGAGAAGGTGCGTGGAATTCCGGAATTGGATCTACTTCCCTTTTGCGCGCGGGCGTCGGTGCGAGGTCCCAGATCGAGACTGGTTCGCCTGTTCGGGTTGCGCCGGACAAGCAGTGGGCGGGTTAGCGTGCTTCCATGTTGCGTCCATCGTGTAATACCAAGTCTGGTCGTGCTCCACTCTCGTCCTCGCCTGCCTGTCCTGCAGTTTGACTATAATTTCTTCCTTTTTAAGGAAGGGTTTGAAATTTGAAGCCCACCTATAAGGTATATATTATTATATTATGCTTTCCTCACTCTCGATTTGTATAATTCTGTAGAGACAATAATTTTTTTAGGTAAGTCCAAACAAACCTTACCGTGTGCCAATAATTTAAGCAATCCCATAGTATTCGTGTATAAATTCCAATCAATAAGCGTCTCCCAACACGGCCCTTCCCAACTTGTTCTTTGGAGAAGAGGGTAGGGAACCCTATTGTGCCTATTTAATTTCTTTTTTGAGTGATTCATTTATCATGTAATGCAAGGGTGTTAAATAGCCAGACAAATACATGCTTACCTCTTGTTCTTCGTATGCAAGGACTCTCTCATATACTCAAATAATTATGCCTAGTATGTTGGAAGCTTGGAACCCTTGGCGCTTGCAAATTGCAAGTTATTTATTTCATTCCACTATTGATATATCCAATATTCCATGGAAATCTTAATGATAATATCCAAGATCGATCATGGTTCGTAATCAAACATGATGACTATCTTCTTTGAGTTGCCTCTAGAATGAGCACCCTACTCCTAAATGATTCACATCATACATCTTGATAACCTATTATCAACGTTATGTTGTTGAACATGTAATACAAGTGGCTTCCCACCTCAAATATTGGATCTTGTTGTTTATTCTTTCCAGGTCTCATCAATGTTTCTATTATTGTTAATAGTATCACAATGTGGTTGTCTCTCAAAAGATAAGAAAGTCACAATATAATTGGCTTTCATTGTAGACAGGGTATGGTCATTACATGTCAAGGACAAGATTTAGAGATTGTTCTCATTATTTGGATGTTGTCCATGCTTGCTCATACAAGTGATGGGTGGAGATGAAATTGATTTATATTCGTCAATCTTTATTACTCTAGTATCTAGTATGTGTGGGTTTCTTGGAGAGAGAGTTAGTACATGAATAGGGAACAAGCTAATGGGTAGATATGAAAACTTGAGCTTAAACTTGTTAGCTCCAACATGTGAAATGTGGTTAGGTGATTGCATCCCTCCTCCCACCCCACTACTAAAGAGTATTGGTGGTGGATTCTCCACACCCATATACCCCTTTACCACTTCCTACACCTATTAAGTCTTGCAATGGGGTGGGGGTGAGCATAAATTATGTGGTAGTAGTGGATGAGGTGGTAGCATTAATTTCTATTGTTGTTATTTTCTATAGTTATATGATTAGTATACCTCATCAATCATTGGGTAGGATGGATGCAAACAAATCATACATGCTTGGTCAGTTGTAAGTAGAAAGTCAACTCCATTTAAAATAGGTTCATTCATCCCCATAAATCTCTTCATTAAGGTATGAATAGTCTATGGTTCACGTTTCATCACTTTGAATCCTACATTTTATAGAGAGACATGTCAAATTATTGGTGTTGGGTTTTAGGGATGGGGGCGTAGAAGAAAAATAAAATTCTTTACTTTCTACCCAAGTCGTTAGATATGTCGTACCTATAAAATGTTAGTGAATAAAAGACATGATAGGGGATAAAGGTGATACTTTTGCACACACTAGTTGTCTAATAACTAGACATGTCTTATGGGCCTAGGTCCAGAACAGCAACCAAGAAGTCTGGATAGATAGGAAGAAGAAAGATTTGGATTGTGCCCAAGCAAAAACTTGTTGATGTCTTGTAAAATGTGTTCTCTAAGCCTCCTCGTGTATGCTCCGGGCTTTACTTCATCCACACAGATGCAGGAGAATACGTTGCACCACCTTGGTCATCAAGTCAAATAGGAGCAACAGTTATCAATGTTTTAGGTGCCCTAGAACTCCCTTTCTTCTCCTATCTTGGGCAATAGTCCTTAGGATGACTTCCTCTCCAAGAGGGAGAAGTTTGACCATCAATTTGTCTCACAAGTGGCTTCAAGAGTTGTATTTAACCCTTTGGGAGGTGGCCCCTTTATATAGGAGAGTCATGGGTTTGGAAACCTAATTCCAATCCCTTTCCTAATCACCATCCAAAGAACAATTTAACGCTAACAACTCAGGATGGATTTGAGATTGCCAATCATAGGAGTAGATCTCCTAATCTAAGTTCACGATCACCTGATCTCAGAAGTAGATTTCCAATCACGACATTTCAAATCTAGATATAAAATCTGAGACTTTTTCTATTGGACCATGATCATCCAATCTCAAAAGCAGATTGTCCCATCTTTAAAGTCTGGTGAAAAATTTAGTTGATTAATTAATATATTGACCCAAACATGTGATTGACCAATCAGACATTCTGGTCGCTCGATTTGAGAGTTAATCGGCCTATTTATGATTTCAAACCATTCTAATCATATTTGATTATGAACTTCAATTCAGTTGTGCATCTTATGTCGGTAGTGATGTTTAAAACAACATAATAAAATGTTGTTGTCTAGCCACACATCATTGCCACCCAAGTAATAGGAATGAGTTGGAGAATCACTACAACTTGTAAAGTGAACAATGTTACCATGATTATATGATCCCTTTGCCATGAGTATCCAAATTGAACTCATGTTACAGGATGTCATCCTCACAACTTTTAATCTATGTTTCTTGAATTACATCAGACTATTTGAGATAATCAGAGCTCAATATCATATATTGACTCACATGAGCATGCCCATGAAATTCATAGTCTCTCTCAAGTGGCTAAATATATCACTCCAAAGGAGGTATTCCATCTACATCACTCATAACATGTCCTATGTGTCATAGTGTACCCAATCACCACCATTTTGGAAACTCACATTTCAGAGCATGTTGGGCTAGTGTCAAAGAACATAGAACAACATGTGTTATTGTAGTGACTTCAGCTCTAAGAAATGTAGTCACCACTGTCACATTGAGATATGACTCTGACATGTAATAGCATGACTTCCATGTGTCAATCTCAAGGTGGCTATATCTAGTACAACTTGTTCTCTAACAAGTACCCATGCATCTAAGTTAATATTCAATAACATGACTAAAGAGATAGTCATCACTCACGATACATCCTAGTGTTGTGTATTATTATTGTCCTATACTATCCACAACATTAACCGACTAGGGAAATAATAAGAATGAATACTCTTATTAAACATATTATCTCAAATTTAGGTCCTTAACCTAAACCATATGGTATTGAGTTAACATTCTTAGTACATTATTAAGTTTGATTCATTATCTTAATACTAAAACAAACATAATAAGTGGAATAGCCTTTTTTCAATAATCAAATCAAATACAAAATGTCTCTTTTACAATCATCACATGATGGCTCTCATGGCATATAGCCAACAATCTCCCACTAGAGCCAATCACTCATGAACCTAAGTCCAATTGATATAACATGACTATCATGTTTCTATTGTGAATGTGCTTTAGTTAGAGGATAATCAACATTACTTTCAGTTGGTACAATGCAAATATTTATATCTCCTTGTTGTATGATCTCAAGTATGAGATGGAATACCTATGTATTTGCTTGGAATGTTGATGCGGTCTGGGTTCCCTAGCTTGTGGAATATCTTGATTGTTGTCGCAGGAAAGTTGCACCGTGTCTTCAATGGTTGGAACCACCCCAAGTTCACTAATGAACTTCTTGATCCATACTGCTCCCTTTTCTACATTGGAGGTAGCAATGTGCTCAACCTCTATTGTATAATCAGCCACAATCTCTTGCTTGGAACTTTTCTAGCTAACATCTCCATTGTTTAGGAAAAACATGAATCCATATTGTGATCTACACTTGTCCTTGTCAGTTTGAAAGCTTGTGCTAGTGTAACCTTTTACAACTAACTCTTTATCACCGCCATAAATTATGAATTTATTCTTAGTTCTTCTCAAGTAATTAGGCATGATCTTTATTGTTATCCAGTGACCATCACCTCGATCCTACTGGTACCTACTCATATGCTCAAAGCATTCGAGACATATGGGCACATACATATCATTGCTTACATGATAGATCCAATTGTTGAGGCATATGAAATCTTACTCGTGTGTGCCCGCTCTTCCAAAAAGATGGGAAGTTAAGCTCTTAAGAGACTTATTCCATGAGACTTGGGTAAGTTTCTTCTCATACAATTATGCATGCTAAACCTCTTTAGCACTTTGTTGATGTATGTACTATCACTTAGGAAAAGAATCCTTATAGATCTATCTCTATAGATCTTGATTTGTAGAATACAGGATGATTTGCCTAAGTCCTTAATTGAGAAGATATTGACCAACCATGTTTTAACCAATTTTAGAGTGGGTATGTAATTTCCCATCAATAGTATGTCATCCACATAAAATATGAGAAACAAATCATGCTCTCACTAACCTTCTTATAAACATAGGATTCATCTTCATTTTAGATAAAGCCAAACTATTTGATTATCTTGAAAAAATGAAGATTCCAACTCTGAGATGCTTGCTTCAATCCATAGATTGACATTTGTAGCTTATCGACTTCATTGACATCATTTAGAGCGATAAAACCTTTGGGTTGTGCCATGTACACATCCTCTAGAAGATTCTTGCTAAGTAAAGCAGTTTTCACATCCATTTGTCAAATCTCATTGTAGGATAAGTCACAAAGGTAAGTATGATTCTGATGGATTTAACCATGGAAACTGGTAAAAAGGTTTCATCATAGTCAACACCTTAAAATTGTTTGAAACCTTTTGCAACTAATCAACCTTTATAGGTTCATACATTACCATCCATGTCAGTTTTCTTCTTGAAGACCCATTTGCACCTTATGGGCTTTACCATTTTTGATGGATCCACCAGAGCCAATACTTTATTGGTATACAAGGGGCCCACTCAGATTTCATGGCTTCAAGCCATTTCTTAGAATATGGGCCCTCAATTGCCTGATTGTAACGACAGTCATCAAACTGACAAACAAACCGTTACTAATTAAGCGGAATAATCATTAACAATAGAATAACCAAAATCACTAAAAATTTAAGCCATTTTGCAAAGAAATCCATTTCTAATAAACTCTTAAGATTTGAACCAAAGTACTATATTCAACATGGTTCACACTGTACATCCATCTCGAGGATAACATGTAACTGATGTTTAAACAAAACATCTTCATAAAGCAACAACAAACCTCGAGTCATACAAGCCAAAATCTTAGATTGTTCATAAAACCAACACGTACTAAATCCAAGGATCTGAGAGGACAGAGATTAGGGATGTCAACGGGGAGCGTATGGGTGATAACACCAAATTTTGTGATGTTTTTGGCCTTTATTCTGTTATCAAAACTGCCCTTTTCTACCTTTTTCCTCTCTTTTATATGCATTTTCACAATAATTAGCCAAGAAATGCTCTCAGTCCAATATTTCTATCTTTTGCAGAGTTTCCTCCTATTTTGGCCCATTTAGCACCAATAAGGCCGATCCGGCCCGCAAATAAGTCCAAGACTGTCCCGGCCCCCTGACGCCCGATACACACGCTGACCGGCGAGGCTACGCGATACGACGACGCGCGACGCAAGGATGCCGCACGAGAAGGTACCGGTGGACGACACGCCTCTTTACCCGACAGGGAGCCAGGCACGCCGCAACTACTCTAAGTGCCGCGCGATATCAGCCACCCACCGGTAGGCGTCTCTCGCCTTGACTCCCGACAACCGACCTCCTTGTGCCGAGCGATACCGGGCGATACCCACATCAGCCGACCACCAACTGAACGGCAGAAAGCAGGACATGTGGCGTTTTGAGCACCATATCTTCTCACGACCAACTGCCTATAAATAGCAGCTACAAGGAGCCGAAAAGACAGTTTTTTGGAGACAATTCGGACAAGCTCGGTCACTTCAGGTTTCGGAGAGTCGAGTGATCTTCAGAGGAGGCTGCGAGAGCAGGCGTATCGTGCTCCAGTGTTCGTACCGGGCGACACTAGGTGAGCTCTTCCCCATCCCGAGAGGGAGGGGACTGGTTCACCTAAGACTATACCGGGCGACACTGGGAGCCGATATCGGACGATGTAGATACCCGACATGAGTGCCCGATACCAGTGCCCGACAATAGGATATGCAGCTCCATGCCCGACACGATACCGAACCTGATACGCTCTACCCGTCAGGCGTGTCGCCTGAGAGGGTTTACCACCCGACTTGAGTGTATTGGCCAGGTCCTTGAGCGATGCAGTCACCCGTCGCGGTGTGCTGTTTGAGAGAGCGTGCCGCCCGACACGGCTGTATCAGGCTAGGTCCCTATCTGATATCGGGAGAGATGGTTACTGTAGCATGTCGTCCTTCTACATCAAGAAGGCGACACCTATCTTTAATTCTGTTATTTAATTATTTACTTATGCATTGTAATTAAGACCCTTAATGTTTATAGAAACGGAAATGCTTAATTACTTTCTGCTCTATGCTTGGTGCAATATGTTGGATGACTGCTATGTTTGATATCCGAACCCTAGCTTGCATGTTTTGGATCGCGTTTCGCTTAGCTACCGAATCGTGTTTTCCCGTCGCAACAACTTCGAGAGTGGTGTTGTGGCTCTAGTGTTTATTCTGATTCTGGAGTACGAGAGTGCCTGGAACGGAGTTGTTTTAGTAACATTCAACTCTAACTTTGAGCCCAGCAACCTCGAGAGGGGTGCCGAGGCTTGGTTAGAGGTGCCCGCTCTGAGAGGAGGGGTGAAGGGTGTTACTGGTGCCGCTTGTTTTGCAGTAGTTTTATCCTTCGTACCTTTCTCTAGCTCTAGTGTTATCTTTCGGTTTCTGTTGCTTGAAAACCCCTAAAAACTTCTAAATGACTAAAACCTTAAATCTTTCTAGTAACTCCACTTGGAGATAGTTTTCTTGTTTTGTTTGTGACATCTTTACGCTTCCCTTCTGGGGAATTTACAATCTCTTTTACCTGTCGGAGTGTAGCGTGTCGATTCTGGGTTCTCAACACTACCCCTCTTGTCCCTGTGTTCGACCCCGTATATCTACTTCGACCCCGTAAACAAAGTTGCGGGGGCCTAGAAGGATTCGGGTTTATAAATGTAAAAGCTCGACTACCTCAAATCCGCCTAAAAATTTAGGACACACGATTTAGGCCGGTCAACTTTTTGGCACCGTTGCCGGGGATAAGGCAAAAACGGTACTGTAGACGAATCCGAATCCACTAACTACACTCCTGTGCCTCAAGCTTGGAAACGAGCTTGACAGCACCCCTTTTTCTTTATTCTTTCTCCTTACTATTATTCTTATCCTAAGCTAAATAATTCAATTTTCTGACTTGATTTTTCGTGTCTTTCTTTCAGGAACCCTGAAAGAAAAATATCCTTGTACCACCGAGATCCGAAACCATTCAACCGATCGACCGAGCACACTCATCGACATCATGCCTCCCCGTGTCAACCCACAACAAGTTGAAGGTCAACAGCAGGGAAGGCCTAGGGATGAATCACCTCCGCCGAGTGGCAACGATCGCTACGACGGAAATGATCAGTAGGAAGATCAGGAATCATAGCACTCCGAGGAAGGCCACCCCCATGTCAGGCGTCATCACCGTCATCGACACAGGTAACACCAGAACCAAGAACAACAGGGAGGCAGCAACATCGACGATTCAGGCGAAGAAGAAAAGACTTTAAGGGAGCTAGCCTCCACTAAGGCAAACAATTCCAGATGCCCTGTCGTCGTTCCGCGATTCAACGCCGCAAACTTCGAACTCAAGCCGTCTGTTATCTCTATGATTCAGAACAAAAGCTTTAGAGGGAGTTCTAAAAAAGACAATCCCTATTACCACTCGGATGCCTTTAAGAACATCTGTGATACTATTAAGATGCGGGGGGTTCCCCAGGAGGTGATCTATTGCAAAGGCTTCATCTTCTCCTTAGAAGATAAGGCCCTGTCCTGGTTTCTTGGGTGACCCCGCCAGTCTTTGAATGGATGGGGGGCATTGGCGGACGCATTCGTAAATAAGTTCTACCCGACTGAGAAGACAGTGAGAAACAGACAAAGGATAACTTCATTCATGCAAAAGCCTAATGAGAATCTCCATGA
This sequence comes from Alisma plantago-aquatica, assembly GCA_963693085.1. Taxonomy (NCBI): domain Eukaryota; kingdom Viridiplantae; phylum Streptophyta; class Magnoliopsida; order Alismatales; family Alismataceae; genus Alisma; species Alisma plantago-aquatica. The sequence goes on from OY856412.1 coordinate 1,241,994,811, forward strand.
AGCCTGGGAGCGGTATCAAGAATATCAAAGGGACTGCCCTCACCACAACTACAAGAAAGGGTTCTTGATCACTACCTTCTATAACCGCCTAACTCCCGAAGAAAGGGTTTCATTGAACGCAGCAACCGGAAGTGACTTCCTAGGGAAGAAGCCGAGCAAGTCCGAGAAGATCATCAAGAACATGGCCGAGCTGCAAGCCGTCACTGACTATGACAGATCTGACCGGGGCCAAGATAAGAATGTTAGTGAGGGACCTTCTTTTGAATCCAAGGCGCTGGAGACAATCACTTCTCAGATACAAAGGATAGATACGGATGTAAAGCAGCTGAAGGAATATGGCGGAAAGGGTAAGAAACAGGTCGAAAGGGTAATGAAATGTGTAACATGTGGAGAAGGTGGACACGGGGTAGACAATTGCATCTACACCCAACCAGACGCATCAAGCGATACTGAATCTGATGACGAAACCGAGAAGGTGGCTTTTGTGAATTTCAAAAGGCCGGACCATCCTGGTTTCAACTATGGCAACAAGGATGCAGCTGAAAATTCGCATCAGTTGCAAGGCGCCTCCAAGCAACCTCAGGCTTTTGAGCAAAGGTGAGGACCAAGCCAATACCCCAAAAACACTCATTTCCCATCAAACAGAGGGAACTTCCAAGCACATGGGAAGTATCAAGGGCCTAACTGAGAACAAAGCAAGGGCACGGACCAGGCAGACGTGATTGGCCAGTTATTTGATTTTGTTAAGAAGCAAGATACGATCAACAATCAACTGGCACAGAGTGCATTATCAAATTCCGGTGTCTTGAACTCGTTGCAGGTACAACTGGCGGACATGCAGACGCACCAACGCCAGATCGACCAGCAGCTAGCCCAATTGGCTGAAATTGTGAAGAACCCTTCGGGAAGGATTCCGTCCAATGCCGAACCGGCGAAAAGAACAGGGCAATGACCACAAAAGCAGGGATGAAGATGCAAGAAGAAGAAACTTTGAGCGTCCAACTGAAGACGTGAAACGCAGTGCTTCTCAGGAGGCAACCCGGGTTGTCTTTTTTATTCCTAGAATAGGACGTTTTTACTTTCCTGCAAGAAAAACATTACAAACATTCTAGGGATGTAATAAGGCCCGAGTCAGTTCATGCGCCACATGCGCTGACTCTGTTTTGTGGGTCACCGAAGTATTCTATAGGACAGGATGGGTAATGCTAGCTGAGGCCAGGACCTTAGTTTTAGGCCAGTGATGTTTTACTCCTCAACCGCTTTTGTTACCCCTTTTCGCTTTCAAGTTTCCCTTTTTCTTTCTTCTAGCCTCTGCTCCGAGGGTCATAACAGAAAGCAGCTCTTCCGGCAGGATGCGCAACATCATGCAAATAGTGTTTTCGGGCATCGCTAAAGCCATGACAAAAGACGCTCCTAGACGGCATGAGTCTGTGACGATCGTGCCAAAGGACTGATCACCCTTAGGCCGACAGATGAACTTCCCATCTCGGGAATGAATTGCCCTATCGGCCGATGTATGCCCGAGATTGCTTGTCGTGTTTTCACCGCCGAGTTTGAGTTTGCTATATATATGACAACAAGTTTTACCGTGTCGGGCTACCTGAATTACTGTGTTCGTACTCCCGTATCGTGCAAAGGACTTTGTGCTTTTTGCTCCCGTGTCACGCGACACCCCCTTGCCCTCGTAACGTGCGGAAGTCCCAAACTCTGTGAGGTACAGCCCGACAGACCTATCGCCCGGTAGATATAGCCCGGTAGATCTATCGTGTGGCAGTCTATGTTGCCCGACGTGTTCTCTGTTAACATGTATAGATTATTGGCCTTGTTAGCTGAGCTGTTTCGTATCGCCCGACATGCATATCGCGCAACGTATCTTTTAGTAACTGTTGCCCGATATGCCATGTTAGACGATAGTCGTGTCGTCCATTTTTGTATCATCCTAAAGGTTTTGTGACGGGCGACACGCTTTTTCCCTTTACATCTTTTATCACCCGACACGGCCACACGTTTGTCGCCCGATACTAAGGGGGGCGGGGCCAGGCAATCTTTCTACAAAAAGCGCATATATTTATTCTTTATTATATACTTCTTTCGAAGGCCAACATATTTAATCAAAGTATTTCTTTTGTTGTCCTACAGAGATGGCCCGCACCAAGATAACTGATGTCCCCGTTGACTCTCAGGGTAGGAGGATCTACCCCGAGACTGCGGCTGAACCCTCCAACGCCGGGCGGAAGCGCCCGAACCCAAGACCAGTCGAGGCCTCTACAACAGAAAAGAGGGCCAAGGTTGGAGAAGCGGTGACTCCAACTCCAATTTTAACTCCAACGCCCCCAGCAGCAGCAGCAATCCCGGAAGCCTTGGCGATGAGTTTCGAGCCAAGGAACGAAGAGCATACTCGCCGGTACGATGAGCTGGTGCCCAAAATCTACCGCCCCAGCAGGTTCTGCCATGAAGCCTCATTTGCTGATCTGGGAATCGAGAAGAGGTTGAAAGCCGTCCTCGCCGCGGTGGGTATGAAAAAAATCTACTTCAGCAGGTCTTCCTCGTACACTAGGATGACAATGGAGTTCATGTCTTCCCTCCACCGGGTGAGAAATTCACCGGCGGAGAGAAAAGAATTCGGAGGGCCAGACAGACTCCAAGCCCGACTCTACAACTCAGAGTGCACAATCTCCGAAAAGTTTTTGAACAAAATCTTCTCTTCAAGCGAGGAGGAGAGGAACCTGATGGACAACGGTGAGAGAATCACCGAAGGAGACGGGTTCGATCCCGTGAAGCTCTGGACACGTTAACCGGTGAATCTTCATTCAAGCTGGGAAAGAAGGTAGCTGCTATACACTCATGCTTTTGGAGGATAGTACACAAACTGGTGGCATGCCTCCTGTTCAGCAAGTACGAATCCAACAACATATACACGGAAGAGCTCCAGGTCATGTGGCACATAATGGAGGGCCGAGTGATCAACCTCGGACGATTTCTACTGAACAGACTACATCCGATGAAGGAAGCTACCAAGGAATACTGCATGGGCGGCATCGTCAACCTAATCGCGGTAGGACTCGGGTACCCAAAGGAGCCGCGTAGCCTTTCAAGGACGCAAGGCGATGAGGTGTTTGACACCAAGTACCTGATGAGGACCAGCATCATTAGGAAGGAGGGGTGGGGGACTATTTCTATAAGTTCGCAAAGACAAATACACTCCTCCCTCTCCCTTGCTACGCCAACTACGACGTAGACAAGTTGGTGTTCACTACAGCCGAGATTGAAGCTGTAGCAAAAGGCGCAGCCCCCACCACAGCCACCAAAGACCGAGAAGGGGTAGTTCCAGAGCTACCGGCTACAACTGCCAGTAGGGTTGTAGTCGCTCCAGCTATATCAGCCGCCGCCTCAACAAGAAGGGTGGTAGCCGACAAAGAACCGGTGATCGTTGGGGTCACCGAGACAGAAACTTCAGGAGCTGCCGCAGAAGAGATGGCCGTAGCCCCTGTCATCCTTGAAATGCCTGGAGAGGCAGAAGAAGAACCTGAGCCGAGCACCAGTAATGCGGTGTTCGCCGAGACCCTGAGGATGGAGCTAGAGGGAGCTCAGCTGACACCTACGCCGCAACCTGTGTCGCCTTTTATAGCAAGAGAGGAGGTTGCCGACAGTGCGTAGGTGGACCGAAGTTCACCCTCACCACAGTCGTCCCCTCGCCGACGAAAAGGTAAGGTGATAGCTGCTGAAGTAGCGCCATCGCCCCGCCTGGCGGCATCGGTGACACAAACTATTTACGTAAAGTCTACCACGCCTGGTAAGCCATCGCATGAGAAAGAGGTCGCGAGGATGGGAGGAAGATCTACAGGAGCTTCCCCATCGCTCAGAATGACGCTCGGGCACGAGCTCGACAGGTTGCGGGAGGTAACTGATACCAACTCTGAAATTTGTATTTCCCTAACCTGCAAATATGCGTCTATTCAAGACAGGCTGAGCAACCAAGAACGAGAGCTGCTGAGTGGACTAGAGTCCTTAAATTCAATAATGCAGCAAGTTCTCCAACGCCTCGACAAAATCGAGGAGAGGCTGGATAGAGGGGACGACCATCTGCGCCGAAGGCAGCCGAGACGGTCGCCGTCACCTCCGAGCCGTGGCTCTCCATCATCTTCGTCAGCGTCTCCCTCGACATCAGCATCACCCTCCTCCTCCAACGGGCGATCCTCAACGCCCGAGGAGGGGACGCAACCGAAGTCCACCGACGGAGCTCCAGCAGGACGGGCGATCTCCGTAGGTCCCGAGGAAGAAAATCCCGCAATTCCCCTGGATGATATTGAAGATGATAACGGAGATGTCAGCATCAGGACAGACTCTTCAGACGAGTCGGAGGGGGAAAAGGGGGACGTATACGCAGCCAATGAAAGACACTTCCCCCGAGGTAGACGATCGATGGCAGACAGGTTCCGTGAGCCATCAGAGATACCATCCTTCGAAATGGCCGACTTCGACAGAAGGGCCATCGGCTACCTATCGATCAGAGACCAGAAACTGCTAGACAGGGTCCTAAGATCGCAGGCAGATGATGAAGACGTCGTCTGGAGCGACGACTACTTCTCCGTACGACAGGGAACACTCCGCAACATGTTCCGCCCGACGGCCGTCGTCGGAAAAAGGCTATTCAGGGTCCTCGAGAATGCTATAATAGAAAATATCGATAGTAGGACAAGTCGGAAGAAAATATACTGCGCCACCCCGACCTTGGCAAGAAGGTTGATGTGCAAAGAACTAGACTCCTCTGCGGTGTCAAACATGCTGCAACACATTGACGAGCACAACCCTAACCTCGTGCTGGCACCGTACAAGCACCGCAACATATGGTTCCTCTGCGTAGCAGACCTAAGGAACCATGAAGTCCGGCTCCTGAGCTGCAGCCACAACGAGGTGCCGCACTCCGGGGTCGCCTTCAGCCGCCCGGAAGACAAAAACATGAGGCTTCTACCGGTGCGTCTTCAAAGAGTTATCAAGTGAGGAGCCAAACGCCATGGCGGTGTTTGGAACTTCTTTTCTATTCGCAACTTCCCCGTTCAGTCTGAAGAGGGAAGCAGAAACAACGCCTTAGTCGTCTTAAGTGCCATGGAGGTGCTCAGTACATTTGGCAACTTGAGGGCCCTTAGGGGCCATTGTTTCTATCAACGTAGGGGCACCTACGCCATGTTGCTGATCAAGGACAAGCGCTATTTCCGGGACGTCGGGGTACCGGAGCAGCTGCTGGATAGTGACCTAGATGAAGACTCTTCTCAGTCCAGCAGCCCCTCAGAAAAAGAAGAAGAAGTGGCGACCGTCAAACATGGGGCAGGAAAGGAGCTGATGGTCCTTAAAAAAGTGCACGGGATGGAAGAAACTGCTTCGCCTAAAGTCACAGAAGGGATGATAAAAAACTTTGACCGTTTCTCGTGCGCTACGCTCATGCAGAAGCAGGTAGATGTAATCCTTCTAAAGTTAGCAGATGCTACCCCGAGGGATGTCATTTACAAGGCGGGCAATGTCGTAGTCCCAATTGATGAGCTAAGGGACGTGGTTAAAGAAGGAGGATGTTTGTCGGTATCAGTATTAACCGCTTGCGTCCAAATTTTACAACCAAAGTTTGAGCACGCATATATAGCCCATCCTATGCTGTTTAACGACGTTTTCCTGGCCGATGAATCAGGAGCACAGAAGCTTTTCCTGGAAGAGTTGGAAAGCGGAGTCCCTAGCCAAATCTTCCTGCCAATTCTTCATTATAACCACTGGACGCTCCTGACGGTGTACACCCGGTAACGAGCAGGAATCTTTTACAACAGCTCGGACGGCAACAAGAACCATCCAGTGCCGTGTACATCAGAACCGCTGTCATCCGTCGAACGCTTAACTCGGAAATACTACGACGGGGTGACAAAGATGATACAACCATTCCTGGACACACAAGCAAACAAATGGCACGAACTTCAGTTCTGCCACCACAGCCCACAACAGATCCCATTATCCAACGACTGTGACATACACGTCCTGGAATGGATAGCGAATAAAGAGACGTCTGACCAGCTCCATCACATCGATTACCACAGCAAAAGAGGAGAATATGTGTGGGAGCTTCTATCTGACGAAGGCGCGCTCGTCGGCTAACCCTCACTGGATTAGCATTACCTTGCCTAATCTACTTCACAACTCTGGGACAGAGTGTGGAGTAAGTTTGGGGGGGGGTACCAGTGAGGGAGGTACAAAATTCTGTCAGATTTTCTAACTTAATCTTTTGATTCTTTTGTTCATCTTGATACATATACATGTTCATATAAAAACCCTGATGCTTATTTTGTTCCCATGCATATGTACAAAGTCGCTATATTAGTAAAAACCCTGATGCAACTGCTTGCCAAGTTTATTTTCTTTGTGCTAAATATGACGCAAGTCCTGTTATATCTTTTTGATAGTGCTGATTCAAATGAACAAAAGAATATGCTTTGCTATGCCAAAAATTTTGAAAAATATAATAATCTCACAAACAGCTAAGAGACGAGTATGGAGAAGGAAAAGGCTGCCCAAACAGCAAGAATCTCTTTGTTTCTCCTTACCAGACAAAAATCCTAAAAAGAGAGAGAAGCCTTATGAGCGTGAATAAAAGCATGAGAGTTGTGCCCAATAAAAAAAAGAAAAATATATATACACACACTTGTTTTCCAAAAGTACCTGTCTTTAGGCATGGTAGATCCGGGGCAGTGGTACGTAGGATGTGAAATCACTGCTCTAAAACCAACTGGCTTGGACTGCAGGGACCACTTGCCCGTTAACGGACCCTTACCTAGATGGACCGACGGGAAACAAGAAGAAAACCCAAAAAGCCTTAGCCTACCCTATACACAACTTTCTACCCTGAAAATAAAGATGTTTGGTGTGGAAGCTAACTTCGGGATCATACAACAAGGCCTCGCCGAAGCTGTAGAGAATAATCTTACTTAAACAATAAGGTAAGAAAGATGAAGTCTTTTGTTTGTAATGAGGCAACATTATCTCTAAAGGCATTACGATATTTGTTTTACATCTTGGCCTGAGAAGCATATTACGCAAGAAGAAGCATCGCTAAATAAAGTTTAAATATTAATTGAGGACAATCAAAATGCTAAGTTTGAGGGAGTTGATAACACCAAATTTTGTGATGTTTTTGGCCTTTATTCTGTTATCAAAACTGTCCTTTTCTGCCTTTTTCCTCTCTTTTATATGCATTTTCGCAATAATTAGCCAAGCAATGCTCTCAGTCCAATATTTCTATCTTTTGTAGAGTTTCCTCCTATTTTGGCCCATTTAGCACCAATAAGGCCGATCCGGCCCGCAAATAAGTCCAAGACGGTCCCAGCCCCCTGACGCCCGATACACACGCTGACCGATGAGGCTGCGCGATACGACGACGCGCGATGTAAGGATGCCGCGCGAGAAGGTACCGGTGGACGACACGCCTCTTTACCCGACAGGGAGCCGGGCACGCCGCAACTACTCTAAGTGCCACGTGATATCAGCCACCCACCGGCAGGCGCCTCTCGCCTCGACGCCCGACAGCCGACCTCCTTGTGCCGAGCGATACTGGGCGATACCCACGTCAGCCGACCACCAACTGAACAGTGGAAAGCAGGACACGTGGCGTTTCGAGCACCATATCTTCTCACGACCAGCTGCCTATAAATAGCATCTACAGGGAGCCGAAAAGACAGTTATTTGGAGACAATTCAGACAAGCTCGGTCACTTCAAGTTTCAGAGAGTCGAGTGATCTTCGGAGGAGGCTGCGAGAGCAGGTGTATCGTGCTCCAGTGTTCGTACCGGGCGACACTAGGTGAGCTCTTCCCCATCCCGAGAGGGAGGGGACTGGTTCACCTAGGACTGTACCGGGCGACACTGGGAGATGATATCGGCCGATGTAGATACCCGACACGAGTGCCTGACACCAGTGCCCGACAATAGGATACGCAGCTCCATGCCTGACACAATACCGAACCCGATACGCTCCGCCCGTCAGGCGTGTCTCCCGAGAGGGTTTACCACTCGACTTGAGCGTATCGGCCAGGTCCTTGAGCGATGCAGTCGCGCGTCGCGGTGCACCGCTTGAGAGAGCGTGCCGCCTGACACGGCTGTATCGGGCTAGGTCCCTGTCCGATATCGGGCGGGATGGTTACTGTAGCCTGTCGTCCTTCTACATCAAGAAGGCGACACCTATCTTTAATTCTGTTATTTAATTCTTTACTTATGCATTGTAATTAAGACCCTTAATGTTTATAGAAACAGAAATGCTTAATTACTTGCTGCTCTATGCTTGGTGCAATATGTTGGATGACTGCTATGTTTGATATCCTAACCCTAGCTTGCATGTTTTGGATCGCGTTTCGCTTAGCTACCGAATCGTGTTTCCCATCGCAACAACTTCGAGAGTGGTGTTGTGGCTCTAGTGTTTGGTCTGATTCTGGAGTACGAGAGTGCCTGGAACGGAGTTGTTTCAGTAACATTCAACTCTAACTTTGAGCCCAACAACCTCGAGAGGGGTGCCGAGGCTTGGTTAGAGGTGCCCACTCTGAGAGGAGGGGTGTAGGGTGTTACTGGTGCCGCTTGTTTTGTAGTAGTTTTATCCTTCGTACCTTGCTCTAGCTCTAGCGTTATCTTTCGGTTTCTGTTGCTTGAAAACCCCTAAAAACTGCTAAATGACTAAAACCTTAAATCTTTCTAGTAACTCCACTTGGAGATAGTTTTCTTGTTTTGTTTGTGACATCTTTACGCTTCCCTTATGGGGAATTTACAATCTCTTTTACCTGTCGGAGTGTAGCGTGTCGATTCTGGGTTCTCAACACTACCCCCTTGTCCCTATGTTCGACCCCGTATATCTACTTCGACCCCGTAAACAAAGTTGCGGGGGCCTAGAAGGATTCGGGTGTATAAATGTAAAAGCTCGACTACCTCAAATCCGCCTACAAATTTAGGACGCGCGATTTAGGCCGGTCAATGGGGAGGGTAAGGTCTTACCCTTACCCTTACCCTTACCCTCTTTGGGTAGCGGGTAAGGGTAAGGGTAATTATCCTTCTCGGCAATCTCCTTACCCTCCCCTTACCCTTACCCTCTTCTCCACAGGGTAATTGGGTAGGGTAAAGGGTAAGCGGGTAATTTTGACAAAAAAGAGTTTTATACACATTGTGTGTTGATTTTTAATAATTTTATAACTAATTTACTGATAACAACATATAAAACATTATATCCCATTCAAAATCATATGTTTCTCCGTGTAAAGTTAATTTAATTCACATAATAACAATTTTTTATACATCAATCATTTTTTCCTTTGCATAAGTATGCATAACAAATAAGTGTTTCACCAACACCTCATTTTCCTCAAGATATATATGTTTTCCCCTCAACAAGAAAGTATTACAAGCACAACACCAAGTCATTTTTCAATGATAGAATAAAGTATTAGGGTTAAATATTTACATACAAACTCCTTTAAAATATATTTATGTGTAACCTTTATATCATGTGTGGGTAAAAGGGTAAAAGGGTATGGATAATGTCTATACCTTACCCCCCCCTCTTATAGTATAGAGGGGAAACGGGGAATGGGTAAATGGTTAAAGGGTAATAAAAATCTCTACCCTTACCCTTACCCTCCAGGGTATGGGTAAGGGTAAATGGATAATACCCTCCCCATTGACATCCCTAACAGAGATGACACATAGGACTTCTATCTACAAGACATGATAGACAATACACTCAACCTGAGCTGTCACTGCTATCCCTATTGCTGATGTTCTCCCTCTATAGTACAGTCTCCACCCCCCTCATGCACGTCCACCTAAAGAAATGTGGATCCCATGGGGTGAGAGAATTGTCCCAGTGAGAGATATAACTCTCCGCCAACAATATTATTATCACAGTTAAATAATATCAAATTGAGCAGAGAATAAGCAATTTAGAACATTCTTATCTTCAAAAGCATTGCATCTATCTATGATAGAGCAGTAATTCATCTATTTACTTTACAAGGAATATGAAGAACATGTATGTCAATTACCCATCATACTATATCAATATATCAAACTTATCTTGTGATACTCATTATCATGGCATGACATCCATGAATCATTGTCATTTCTATCTGTTGGCCTCAGCCAATCTGCTAACCAGATATTGAATTGTACTAGTCATGTGAGTATACATCATCATATTTTGTCCTGGCATTGGACTATGCCAATCCTGTGCAACCATTCTAGGCATTGGACTATGTCAATCCTTTGATAACGGCCAGGTGTTGGGTTATTACCAACCCTGTGATAATAGACATGCATTGGGTTATTACCAATCCTGTGATGAACATCCATGTATTGGGTTATTACCAATCCTGTGATTAACAACAAGGTATTGACTTATTACCAATCCTGTAATTAACAGTCAGGCATTGGGTTATTACCAATCCTATCACAGACATGTATTGGGTTATTACCAATCCTGTGATTAACACTCATGCATTAGGTTATTACCAATCCTGTGACAGCCAGGTATTGGGTTATTACCAATCCTGTGATTAATAGCCAAGTATTGGACTCTACCAATCATGTGATTAACAGCAAGGTATTGGACTCTACCAATCCTGTGATAGTCAAGTATTGGGTTATTACCAATCCTGTGATTAATAGCCAGGCATTGGGTTATTACCAATCTTGTGACAGCCAGGTATTGGGTTATTACCAATCCTATGATTAACAGCCAGGTATTAGACTCTACCAATCCTGTGATTAATAGCCAGGTATTGGACTCTACCAATCCTGTGACAGCCATGTATTGGGTTATTACCAATCCTGTGATTAACAGCCAGGTATTGGAGTCTACCAATCCTGTGACAACCAGATATTAGGTTATTACCAATCCTGTGATTAACAGCCAGGTATTGGACTCTACCAATCCTGTGATTAACAGCCAGGTATTGGACTCTACCAATCCTGTGACAGCTAGGTATTGGGTTATTACCAATCCTGTGATTAACAACCAAGTATTGGACTCTGCCAATCCTGTGACAGCCATGTATTGGGTTATTACCAATCCTGTGATTAACAGCCAGGTATTGGACTCTACCAATCCTATGACAGCCAGGTATTGGGTTATTACCAATCCTGTGATTAACAACCAGGTATTGGGTTATTACCAATCATGTGCATCTCATTACTGAATACCACATCACCTTTACTAGTTATTACCTTGGCCAAGCCATCATACTTATTCACATCCTTTATATAATACAAGTATTCCTCTTATCTCCTTTAAATATATTCAAAACACTATAGCCATTATTTGGATATAAGTATAAAGCACACATGATCAAGATTTGATTATTATTATTGTATCCATTTATTATTATTATTAAAACTAAGTTTCCATTTCATAGTTTATTTTGATCATTATTATTTCTTACATGAGACTTTTATAAACATCTTGTCAACAACTATTCTCATGGCTCACAAGGCCCATTAAACATCTTGTCACCTCTCACTAGGAAACAACTAACCACATGGCTCACAAGGCCCATTAAACATCTTATCACCTCTCACTAGGCAACAACTATTCACATGGTTCACAAGGCCCATTAAACATCTTATCACCTCTCACTAGGCAACAACTGACCACATGGCTCACAAGGCCCATTAAACATCTCAATGTAACCATTGACATGACACACTTCATGTGTTACTTATCCAAATATATTGGATTTAAGGTGCATCAAGGTGCATCAACCTTGAAGTGTTGGATGTGATACTTTTCATGCATTGGTGTATCACTTGCCTTATCACTTATGACTTACTTAAGTTCATCAACTTATCTTGTATTAGGTTATTTCCCATCCTAATACTTTATCCACTAACTTATCACATTTATCATGTAGTGTATTGGTCATAAGTCACATATTTCAATTGTCCAACCATCATCAATTGATATGGACTTATCTCAAGTTGAAGCATTGTTGATACAAAGTTGTCCATTATAAATAACTTTAGGTGTATCACCTATCAAGGTATTAGCCACACCCTTACTTGGTATTATATTCATCATTCCTAAGAGTATTTTTCCCTCACCTTTACAAAGTGTCTCAGGTTGGAGGTGTGCATATATTCACCATATTTGGTTGCAGGTGTATAGACACCACCATATCGGGTTGGAGGTGTATGAGCACTCACCATATTGGGTGACTCGCCATCTAGGTTTGGTCCTGATGGGTTAGGGTTTTCCATATCAGGCTCAACCCAATATACAAGTCGATAGGAGTGAAGGGCACCAAGCCATGTCGGGCTAGACCATCCAATGTTGGGTTGTAACACCCATGTCGGGTTAGGGTTGGTTGTGACAGGCACATGGTACATGTATGTATCACCCATGGTCTTAAGAGGTATCAACTCATCACCATGTCGGGCTAGACATCAACTAGGGTTGTGTATCGGGCTACCATATCGTGCAATAGGGTTTACTTAAATGTTCATATCGTTTACCAGATATGTGTGCTTCATGATACCAAGTACCAATGATATATTATATGATCATATCATGCAAGAGCATTTGCTATTCTTTACTCATATCAGGTTACCCAAATTAGGGTTTCATGTCAACTTATAAGTATTCATTTAACCTTGTATCGTGAATGGATCCTATACTTGACTCCCTATCGTGCAAGAGGTGTATACTACACCCCCATATCATGCAAGAAGGTATAAAATCATATCCATATCATTTTAATGAAGTAGGTGCATCATCATATCGGGTTAGAGGTACTTATGTAAATACTTGAACCCGATATCACTTTTCCAAAGTGATACCATCTTCTTAAAGCTTTAGACTTCCATTCTGACAGTTATAGTTCGTGCAAACAGGTCTAAGAAACTACTAGAGCTCATATTTGCATCAACTATTTCAGGAAATTTCGGAATTAAAAATAATTCATTAAGTATAGCAATTTTGATGATGAATAATAACATGACTGAGTTCAAGTTATATAACCTGCCTTAAGAACAACTTCAAAGCTCCAAGCTCCAAAGCTCCACGTTCCTAAGGATTAAGATGACTTATAAAAAGTCCAAGGATCGTTTACAACTCCTTCATATACAAAGAATCACCATGGATAAGCAATTTGTGAAGAAGAAAAGAAAAGAAGATCAAAACCCTAAAATCATGCTTCAATCCAAGGTTGAAGATGATCATGGCCTCACCTTAGGGTTAATATTTGAGCTCCTTCTTTCTCTAGAACCTTTTCACGATACCTCACAACCCTTGCACGATATTCCACCACTTGTGGCCGATATCCCTCTCACTTGGGGCCAAAAACACTTCACTATGGCCGATATCACCCTTCTTGGCCGATATTAACCTACTTGGCCGATATGCTCTTGCTATGGGTGATATCCAAGGACCTGTGCACGATATCTTTGCACTCCTACACGATACAAGAGATCTATGCACTATACCTTAGGGTAGGAGGGTGGTAAGGGTCGAAAATGTCCATTAAGGGGTGAAACTAGGGGTATATATACTTGTTGCTCATGAAGGAAGGTAAAAATGAGGTGTCATCAATTTGAGCTAGTAGGCGCCACGTGTCCATGCATGGGTGACACGTGTACATGCATGAATCAACATTTATCTTGACATGCAAAACGGTTGAGGATCATTTAGGGATGATGATTCATTCATTACATATCCTTTTGAATCAGATATATCAATTAATTCATCACTTTATTCACAACTCGTCACAACTTTACTAAGGAAGTTGTAACCCGACACAACTCACCTCCTTGAGGTGTTTTGAATGATATGGACATTGAAAAAAGTTCACAAGAAGATATGAGGCTCGTCCCTTGGCTCCTTGGCTAATAGGCCTTCATATATAAGCTTTTCAACTTGATAAAACTCAAGTCAGGGTTTCATATTCAACCCCCTTTCTTGGTCATTTCATCACCAAGATTACCATCATTCATAATTGATTCAAACATGGTGTCTCCTTATTTATATATCCTCTAAATGATTCTAGGAGGGATTATGGACACTCTAGAGGTGGTAATTTTCATATCAACCCTACATTTTGGGTAAATTACAATTTGTATCAAAATTGGTGTACAATGCACTAACATTATTCAAACAAGTTGCAACTTGAAATTTAGGCTTTCCACAAGCCGCCCCTTAGCATAAATCTATCTCTTATTATGACAAAGAACTTAATGCATGTTTAACATGTGACATTTTGCAACATAACCCCTCATATTGGGTAAATTGCACTTTGGTCCAAAATAAAGGAACATTGTTCAAACAACATTCAATCAGGACCAAACTTGGAACATAAGTGTGTTTCATGATAACAAAACACCTTAGAGGATTATATTATAGTTCTAAGCAACTTTATTAGCAAAAAAAAATAGGGTTACCTCATAACCCAAGTCAGGGTCATTACAAGTTATAAACCCCTAACAAGGATTTCGTCCCCGAAATCCCAGGTAAAGGGAGACAGATATAATTCATTCATCATATCATCAAGCCTCCACATAACATATTAATGTCATGGAGATGCCATAGAACTTTGACCAACACAAAGTCCTTTCACATAGGGTTATCATAAAATCTTTCATACAGGACACATACTCCACTGTCATTTTCATTATTGACTGTAGAGTCAACTTTGTGTCGGGTGACATTTTTTTCTTAGTCAGAGAATCATTATACATACCTTATTTAACTCAAGTGTCAAACCTCACTTATTTGTCACCCACTTGGAACTACAGGTCTTATCATACATTTTTAGCTTTGGTAATCTTTTTCTCAAATGATTCTACCTTTATTCCTTCAATTAATATATCTTTATCAAAGTTATGTTTATGCAGAGCATAAACCCCTTACATATAATTTTCCTACCACAATTGTCACAAGGTTGCCCCTTCTAGGTAACCAAACATTACTCCTTGTCAGGAATCATGTTCTCATTTTTATCATATCATTGAAAGTTCTTGGATACTAGGATTCTTTACATTGGTATCCATTATTTGTAAACACATCACATCATCATCATTTCCATCCTCTATTGTTATTTACCATGACCAAACATATTACTTATCACATATGCTTGTCTTGGAACTAAAATCCAAGACTAGCTGATACTTTTCTAAGTATCCATCCATAGAACACTTCTAACTCATGAACATCAAGTGTCATAGGACTTATTTGATTGTCATGTTCCGGAACAGAAAGAGTACAAGGAAACATAGTCCTTTTTATCACTGCACCATTATTCAAGGTTTTTTATTAAAGAAAAGATATTATCACCTTCTTCGAGTATTACATGAACTTTCAATTGTTCATGTGTCATTCAATTTTGTTTCTTCTTAAGTTCCTTGCCTTTAGCATAGGAATTATAGAGAGGATTACATGTCACTACCTCTCAGTATTATCATCATCATGATTACTAGATCTAGGTATTCCAACCCTTAGTTCATCACTGAACATTGTTACCTCTCATCGGGTAATTGTTACCTCTAGATCCTCAGACCAAGGTATACATTATACTAAACATCTTCTTTTGTTTATAAGTTGATCTACGATTAACTTAGATTTCTCCATATATAAATTAGGATGTGGTAGAAATATCCATGCCACATCTATGACTTCATTATGCTCTTTAGATTGTCTCAAAATGACTACTTGATCAGAGTAATCAGAAAGATATCAATCTAAGAGTGGCATACTTACCTTATCTTCAATAGATGAATACCTGGCCAGGGTATTCAAGAACTGAAATTAGGTAGTAAGCATTTGTTTTATATTATGTTTCATCTCTTTAAATTTTTACTACTTAGTATCTCAGATTTTCTATGGGTGTTTCTTTTACATCTCTTCCCTTTCTACATGAAGAGAGAAATTTCAAAACATATAAGAGAATATTAATCTGAATATAGGTATGTCCTCATAGGACTAATTAAAGGAAGCTCAACAACAACTACCTTCTTATAATTATCAGATAAAATTTAGAGAAGACATATCAGAATGAGAAAGCTCTATCTGATTGTCACCCCCTCGCAGTCATCTACCACTTTAGGTTGACTCAAACACAGAGTCAAGCTATTTCATATTGTTACTTTTGCCTTTTTATACTTTTGGGATATAACTTTTGTAAGCCCTGCCGAGCCTGCCTCGGTTGTTGGATCATTTCCTCCCTTCTTTTTGAACAAAAGGGTTTAGTATGCTCAACATGTCTATACCTATAACATGTCTTATCCTCATACCATAGTCTTATCAGTCTCATTACTGATATAGAAGCTAAGTTAGGAGTTCTTACAAGGGGAAGTTAGGACTTTTGCCTTTACTTAGTGACTACTACCCTGGTGCACTACACATTTATTGCACTGGTGGTACCTGTAAAGACCACAAAGTCTCTACCAAAAAAATCATGGCAAACAAAAAAACCAATGTGTAGGCAGTGGAAGATAAAACTTTGACTATATTCAAATGTATAAAGAGTACCTTACAAAATTTCCCAAAAGGGTATACAACTTTATGCACAACAACAATAGGATCTAGGTAGAGGAAGACTCAAACCAATTCAATAATGTCTCCAAAGAAAAACAACTTAACATATAGACAACTATATCTAAGTCCAAGCTAGAGGGTTGAACTCCTTGACCTTAGCCTTAGGATGGTTCACCAAGCTTCAACTACGCACTCTGATCCTAAACTGGATGGTTGGGATCATCCAGCAAGAGAGAGATAAAAGTATGTGTTAATCAAAAGGAAAAAGGACAATTAATAAAGTGCAACATTGCATAATAAAAGGATTCACAATACTTAGAGAGTCAAGAGTATGAGGCAAGTATAATAATTAAGATTTAAGAACTTCTGCCAAGATGCATCTACCACAATAATAATCAACAAGCACGAATGATATTTTGACAACAAATATTCTAATGCAGGGTGAGGCACCTGCCGGACCTACACCAAGAGGAGATGGGAAAATGCACATCCCAAACCTCAAAAAATATATAATATAGGGAGAAAATGCACATTCCCCATGGCAAAATTACACATGCCCTCTATGGGTGGTTTGTACTCATGTACACTACATTAGTTATTTGGTCAACAATTCCTCATTCTGAGTAAACCACTTGGCAGTAGTGGAAATAACATTACATCATGGCAAATGGGAATAAAACCCATGAAGTAAATCACATAAAAGAGCCAACATTGGCAATATCAAGATTCAAGTATTTTAAGTAAATCAACCATCATAGGCAGTAGAAGATTTAAATAAATAAAGAGCCAAATAAAAGGAAATAGAGATATTCCAAGGCTAGCACAATATGAATGTAGGGTTGGATAAAAGCCCAACTAAAGGATAGGTTATTTGCACATATATTCCACAATCATATGATCCATATACATAAATAGGATTCAAATACATAGGAGTCACATACCTCATTGAAGATAAACATCCATCATTATCACTGATTAGATTGTATCCCAGATCATTTTCCCTAATTACAAATATTTTACATAAATTAGCATTTATTAAGCATAAAGTATAAAAGAAATACCCATTTAAGACCTTATTCGAAAACACTGACTTAGGACTCAAAACTAGGACCAAACACTCACTTAGGTTTCACTGATTAAGAAAACATATTTTATTTCTCAATTTGAAGTTAAAATGAATTAATTATGATTTTTAGAACATTTAACATACTAAAATGACATTCTAAGCAAACTTCGAAAAAGCATTGGGAATCAGGTCTCAAAAACCACAATCAGATTCTACATGAAAAATCCTTTCCAACGACTATTTATTTGTATTTTTCTGAGCTAGGACCAATTTACTATGAATTAAGCAAGTTGGACCAATCAGATTGCAAGAAAATGCCACATAGGCCTCATAGCCAACAAGGGAGCAGATGACCGAAATGCCCCTCGCGTTAAAGGAGAAGGGGATGGGCGCGCGGGGGCAAAACCATAAAAAGCCACGGGTATAGGTACTTGAAACGAAGCTAAAGATGAGAGGAACTCACCCGTATCCTTTATTGGGGCTCTTATACAACCAAGAGTCCAGGAAATGGGCCGCAAGTCAGGGAAGAAGGTGGGGTTGTCAGAGCTAAACGGGGAATCTTTGGCCAAATTAGCGCTTGGGAGGAGTTGCTATGGGGGCGACGGAGGTGTGGGAATAGCTTTTTATAGGTGAGGAGGCTCGTTGAGCTGAAATGACAAGGTGGTGGAGTAGCCTTGGCCGGCGCCGTTGGCTTTTCGCCCACAATGCACGAGAGTGAATGAATGATGGCTTAAACGAAGCGTCGGAGAACGGCAGTTCATTTGGCGAAGAAATCTCATAAAACGGTGAAGAGGAGAGGGAGAACGGGTCACGGAACCGAGGAGTCCTAGGCTGCCCAGCAGCTAGAGGTAGAAGACGAGCTCCTAGCCAATGGATCGAGATCGTACAGTGATCAGGGCGCGTGACAAAGAAATCAATGACATAAATACAATGTTGATTCATCTACTATATTTAAACTATATGGGAACTTGTAAAAATCATTTGGAGGGTCAAATGAAGTCCAAATGACTTCAAATTTTAACCATAGGTTTATGACAACACATAGAACGATGCTATTCAATTAATTTCTCGAAAATCACATGGTTAGGTCCTTAATTAATTTATAGACTATTAAAGCACATAATAAAGCCTAAAAAGAGCAATTAATATAGAGAATATCTTTTAATGACATAATAAGGTATATCTCGAGATATTAGTCACATATAAACATTATGAGTCATATATCAACATATAATACTCTTATTAGTGCATTATTTCCCTCTTTGGAGGAGAGAAAAAGTAAAGGGGTTAATTACTCCTATACATTAACTCAAATACATTGTTACTTGTATATTCATCCAAAAAGCTCCAAATCAACATACTCCACTCATATTATCTCATTAATGGTCAAATTTCATGATTAGACCTCAGTTATCTCATTAGATGAGTTATTTGTGCAAAAACCCCTACATAAACATAAATGTAGGTAAATTGTGAATTATACCTCAAGAAAGGCTCAAATTCAACATTGAGGCACAAGAAGGCTCAAAAGGATGGGAAATTAGTGAAGGATGTCCAAAAGGACTAGAAGGCAAAGAAAAGTATAAAAGTGGGTAAATTGCATAAAGGACCCTGAGATTCAGTCTGTTACAGTACTCCACCCCTTAAAGAGGATTTCATCCCCGAAATCACAACAAGAGGGAAGAGAGAGGGTGAGTGTGCAACATCCCAACATTAGGTAACTAGGTGTTACATCAAATCTATGATATTTCACAATCTCTATACATAAGCCAAGTCTCACTAAGGTTTCCATCATACATATAACCTTTTATCAAACCTAATAGAATTAACACTATGGCTCACTAGCATAGTCTTTATCATGGTAAAACATCATCTATATTATACTAGCACTTGTGCCAACTCATACTCACATGGTGGTAGCAAGGATTATAACTCATCACTAAGCATCAAAACATATGTATCTTCCCTTGTAAGGGTTTTAAGCATAATTAGGGTTTTTAAGAACTCTCATAATTAATAATATATTAGGTCACAAACCTAATAACTTGAATCTAATTTCCATAAAAACCATCATGTAGAATTATCACTAATTATTTTGTAAGAAAAGATAATATAATCCAACAAGTTATTAAGCCTACCATAATCCCAAATAAGGTCACATATATTATCACATATTGCCAACTAACATTAGATACTCAAGTTAATGACATCATTTTCTCCTATTACACTCCATAATATGAATTATACATATTTAATAGCACATTAGGCATTAATGCAAACTTATGTGAATCCAATACTCATAATCATATTTGTGTCATTACATGTGTTTTAGTGAACAACATTAAATATTAATGAATTGATTTTCATACTAAATCATGATAAGGTGATTAATGAGATGTATATTAGGGAACAAGGTGATATGCCTTACATATGTTGATAACATGGTCTCCAATAAAACTAGATGATTATAATCCATATATATGCTCCAAGTGTGTTAACTGATGATGACACCTAAGTCACTAATGTATCATGAAGGCATCAAATATATATATATATATATATATATATATATATGTATATGGTTAGGACTAGATGATTACACATTAGGGTTTAGGTCATCATGAACATAACATGTTAGCATGTTAAGGATGCATTAGAACTATTTATCTTACTAACCATACTATTAGGATGACATGGTCAACATTAAGTGTAAACACAATTAGTGATGAGTAATTCACTATCATGTGCAACAAGAATATGTAAAGGTTCAAGCATATGAACTAACCCTTAGATGACTTATTATATATTCATTTGTATATAAATAAATAAGATGAATTATAATTATAATTTTTTTGTCCAACAATAACCATATAAGCTCACTAAACCCATGCCTTATGGAGTTAGGGTTTAAAAGATAGTGTAACTTGATTTCAAAGTATTGTGGGACTCCACCCCCTTAAAGAGTATTTCGTCCTCGAAATCAAAAACTCCAAAATCTATCAAGGTATAAGAGCACTACTACTAAGTCCACTTTTCAAAAGGGTTGAGGTAAAACTATGTATGAGATCCAACACTTAGTTGTTTTACTAAACACCATTATAAACTTCAAGCCCAACATAAGGTAGGATACTCCCAACTTGGAAATCTAGGGATCTTATAAGGAAATTAAGGACACATAAGGTGATTCTACATGATCAACTCAAAACATCATATACTAGGTTCAAATGTTATTCAACAATGAGATAATTTGTCCAAAGGTATGTTATTTTGGGACGGTCAGTATCAGCTCAGGCCAGGCCATCTTCATATGGATCTGGGAGTCCTCGTAAGCCAAGCTAGTGGTGCGGAGGAAAATATTTCCAGCCCCCAGACCCTGACCCTTTCTAGACACCTTTTCTATCAACTTATGCCCTAGTAGCAACCTAAAAGACTAATCACCAAAAAGTTGACAATTTATATTTCTAGTATGAAATTATTATGTCCTAAATAAATCTTTCATCATAGGTCCACTCTAAGGTGAAAAACTAACTAAAGGGAACTATATAAGGTTAGGGTTTCTATCTAGGAGACAAATTGAATTAGTCAATACTCTGACTACCTTGATGCTCTGATACCATGCTGTAAAGACCGTAGAGTCTCTACCAAAAAAAATCATGGCAAACAAAAACACCAATGTGTAGGCAGCGGAAGATAAAACTTTGACTATATTCAAATGTATAAAGAGTACGTTACAAAATTTCCCAAAAGGGTATACAACTTTATGCACAACAACAATAGGATATAGGTAGAGGAAGACTCAAACCAATTCAATAATGTCTCCAAAGAAAAACAACTTAACATATAGACAACTATATCTAAGTCCAAGCTAGAGGGTTGAACTCCTTGACTTTAGCCTTAGGATGGTTCACCAAGCTTCAACTACGCACTCTGATCCTAAACTGGATGGTTGGGATCATCCAGCAAGAGAGAGATAAAAGTATGTGTTAATCAAAAGGAAAAAGGACAATTAATAAAGTGCAACATTGCATAATAAAAGGATTCACAATACTTAGAGAGTCAAGAGTATGAGGCAAGTATAATAATTAAGATTTAAGAACTTCTGCCAAGATGCATCTACCACAATAATAATCAACAAGCACGAATGATATTTTGACAACAAATATTCTAATGCAGGGTGAGGCACCTACCAGACCTACACCAAGAGGAGATGGGAAAATGCACATCCTAAACCTCAAAAAATATATAATATAGGGAGAAAATGCACATTCCCCAGGGAAAAATTACACATGCCCTCTATGGGTGGTTTGTACTCATGTACACTACATTAGTTATTTGGTCAACAATTCCTCATGCTGATTAAACCACTTGGCAGTAGTGGAAATAACATTACATCATGGCAAATGGGAATAAAACCCATGAAGTAAATCACATAAAAGAGCCAACATTGGCAATATCAAGATTCAAGTATTTTAAGTAAATCAACCATCATAGGCAGTAGAAGATTTAAATAAATAAAGAGCCAAATAAAAGGAAATAGAGATATTCCAAGGCTAGCACAATATGAATGTAGGGTTGGATAAAAGCCCAACTAAAGGATAGGTTATTTGCACATATATTCCACAATCATAGGATCCATATACATAAATAGGATTCAAATACATAGGAGTATACATAGGAGTCATATACCTCATTGAAGATTTACATCCATCATTATCACTGATTAGATTGTATCCCAGATCATTTTCCCTAATTACAAATATTTCACATAAATTAGCATTTATTAATCATAAAGTATAAATGAAATACCCATTTAAGACCTTATTCGAAAACACTGACTTAGGACTCAAAACTAGGACCAAAATCTCAATTAGGTTTCGCTGATTAAGAAAACATATTTTATTTCTCAATTTGGAGTTAAAATGAATTAATTATGATTTTTAGAACATTTAACATACTAAAAATGCCATTCTAAGCAAACTTCGAAAAAGCATTGGGAATCAGGTCTCAAAAACCACAAAATCAGATTCTACATGAAAAATCCTTTCCAACGACTATTTATTTGTATTTTTCTGAGCTAGGACCAATTTACTATGAATTAAGCGAATTGGACCAATCAGATTACAAGAAAATGCCACATAGGCCTCATAGCCAACAACGCAGCAGATGACCGAAATTCCCCTCACATTAAAGGAGAAGGGGATGGACGTGCGGGGGAAAAACCATAAAAATCCACTGGTCACGCGAGCCATGGCCGCGGTGGAGAAACTTGCCCGATTGGGCATTTGCTCATTTCTTGACCAAATCAGACGTATATGTACTCGAAATGAAGCTAAAGATGAGAGGAACTCACCCGTATCCTTTATTGGGGTGCTTCTACCACCAAGAGTCCATAAAAATGGGCCACAAGTCAGGGAAGAAGGTGGGGTTGTCGGAGCTAAACGGGGAATCGTCGGCGAAATTAGCGCTTGGGAGGAGTTGCTATGGGGGCGATAGAGGTGTGCGAATAGTTTTTTATAGGTGAGGAGGCTCGTTGAGCCGAAATGACAAGGTGGTGGAGCAGCCTTTGCTGGTGCCATTGGCTTTTTGGCCACAGTGCACGAGAGTGAATGAATGATGGCTTGAACGAAGCGTCGGAGAACGACAGTTCATTTGGCGAAGAAATCTCGTGAAACGGTGAAGAGGAGAGGGAGAACGGGTCACGGAACTGAGGAGTCCTAGGCTGCCTAGCGGCTAGAGGTATAAGATGAGATCCTATCCAATGGATCGAGATCGTACGGTGATCGGGGCACGTGACAAAGAAATCAATGACATAAATACAATATCGATTCATCTACTATAATTAAACTACATGAGAACTTGTAAAAATCATTTGGAGGGTCAAATGAAGTCCAAATGACCTCAAATTTTAACCATAGATTTATGACAACACCTAGAACGATGCTATGCAATTATTTTCTCGAAAATCACATGGTTAGGTCCTTAATTAATTTATAGACTATTAAATCACACAACACCTAGAACGATGATACGTGATGCTGGCGTTTGGATAGCCAACGTAGACAACATGTTGGTATGGAGTCCTGAGAGGAGTGGCAGATTTTCTATGAGTTCTATGAAAAGGGTGCTGATGCAGGGTGGTAGGGAAGGCCCAGATGGGCTAGGGATGGTATGGCAGGCCGGATATCCCAAGGAGGCGACATTTATCTGGAAATTATCCAGACGAGCTACACCCACTGATGATAACATTAAATTTAGATGTGGTATATCCCTTGCTTCTATATGCTATTGCCGCGATAACCCCCAGGAGGAAGATATAGATCACATGTTGTTTAAAGGCCAGACCGCTGCTTTCTTCTGGCAGAAGTTTAAAGATCTGCTTGAAATGGAGCCGCCTGATGATATGAGATCCCTTCTGAACATGTGCAAGATGACAAAGGCGAAAGGTTTATCTGAATGGATGACAGGTAATATGGCGATTTTAATCCCCCACAGTATATGGCGCATTAGATGTGGAGCTAAGTATGATGGTATGAGGAAGCCGTTCAACCATGAATGGGACCATATCCTTAGAATCCTTAATCATCAGTTGAAGAGAACACTGTTCCCTATCACTATAAACATCGATATATATAACAGAATGAAGATGGTGGGCTTGAACGAACCAAAGTCAATGATGAACCGGCTGATTTTGTTGCGATGGGAGAAGCTGGATATACATAATCTCAAGCTGAACATCACGGTTGGTAGGGATAGGGACTCCCACGACACACATAGAAGGTGGGCAGCTGGTATCATACGTAACCACAGTGCCAATATTTGTCTTGTGTTCAGAGCCTGGATAAAGAGCTCGGATTACCTTCTTGCATACATGCAAGCATGCGCCATAGGTCTGAAGCTAGCGGGTGACCATGCCTTGACCATCTCATGTATAGAAGTAGATGATTTTCTCACACATGAGATTCTTTGGAATGGTGGTAAAGAGCCATGGCGGATAACTTCCTTTGTTAGAGAGATGCGAGATGAGTTAACATCCTCTATGATTTCGGGAGCCCTAGTTCACAAGGCTATCAACTCGATTCCTCGTGAGTTAGGTAGGTGGGGATGCCATTTGAATGAGGTGGTAGTTTTGTCAGATGTATCCAATATGCCGATGAGGATTAGAGGCATGGCGTTGTTGGAAAAAAGAGATACTCCCTATGTGATACTCAAGAGAACAGAAGCTGGAGAGGAAAACGCTTGATATCGGAGTCCCTTGTTTTGGTTGTCTTTGTTTTTATTTTTCAAGATGTAAGGGCTGTCCTTGAGGGATCTTGGGATGATACCCGAGTTATAAGTGCGGGAGATGTAATTTTGCTGTGATTTATCCCACAAGAGGGGTGTGGGATGAATAAAAGCGACCCCTGGCTTAATTTAAAAAAAAAGCACACAATAAAGCCTAAAAAGAGCAATTAATATAAAGAATATATTTTAATGATATAATAAGGTATATCTCGAGATATTAGTCACATATAAACATTATGAGTCATATATCGACATATAATACTCTTATTAGTGCATTATTTCCCTCTTTGGAGGAGAGAGAAAGTAAAGGGGTTAATTACTCCTATACATTAACTCAAATACATTGTTACTAGTATATTTATCCAAAAAGCTCCAAATCAACATACTCCACTCATATTATCTCATTAATGGTCAAATTTCATGATTAGACCTCAGTTATCTCATTAGATGGGTTATTTGTGCAAAAACCCCTACATAAACATAAATGTAGGTAAATTGTGAATTATACCTCAAGAAAGGCTCAAATTCAACATTGAGGCTCAAGAAGGCTCAAATGGATGAGAAATTAGTGAAGGATGTCCAAAAGGACTAGAAGGCAAATAAAAGTATAAAAGTGGGTAAATTGCATAAAGGACCCTGAGATTCAGTCTGTTATAGTACCAAAAACGTTGGCTTTTTAGAACAACTAGGCAAATGTCTCTAGAATTGTAGAGACCTTTCCTTAATTCTCAGCTTATTGCCCCTCCTTGGGCACTGCCATCATGGATATACTATATGTCTAAACTTATGGTAGAGTCTATTTTTCTTTCCATATGTTAATTCTTCCCATATTTTCCACTGTTTCAACATGATTATGTCATTCAGGAACCCTTTCAGAACCCAAAATTTTTGCATTGAGGGCTAGTAACCTAGATTGTAATGCTAGTATCCAGTCTACTATATGCATCACTATTGTCCTAACCTTCCCAACAAGAGCATAAAAATAGGATTCTCTATCCTGATTAGGTCAAGATGGGAATTCTCAGGCACTCATTCTTCTCTTGCATGATCCCTTGCACCCTCTCTTGGTGCAACAACATTGCTCTCAGTAATGTGTTCCTCGTGTTCTCCAATCATTTTTAAACTTCACCCTTTCTTCTGCATATACATAAGTCACTATAGGGTATACTAGAGGACACTGGAACAGACTCAACACCTTAGTCCTATGTCTCTGTAGACTCAACGAAGCTTAAGGCCTAATACCAAACTTTGTAATGACAGTCTCCAAACTGACAAACAAATTGTTACTAATTAAGCAGAAAAATCATTAACAATGGAATAACCAAAATCACTAAAAATTTAAACCATTTTACAAAGAAATCTATTTCTAAGAAACTCTTAAGATTCAAGCCAAAGTACTATATTCAACATGGTTCACACTGTACATACATCTCGAGGATAACATGTAACTGATGTTTAAATAAAACATCTTCATAAAGCAACAACAAACCTCGAGGCATACAAGCCAAAATCTCATATTGTTCATAAAACCAACACGTACTAAATCCAAGGACCTGAGAGTACAAAGATGACACATAGGATTTCTATCTACAAGACACGACAGATAGTACACTCAACCTGAGCTGTAACTACTATTCTCCCTCTGCAATACAATCTCCATCCCGCTCATGCACGTCCACCTAAAAAAATGTGGATCCCACAGGGTGAGACAATTGTCCCAACGAGAGATATAACTCTCTGCCAACAATGTTATTATCACAGTTAAATAATATCAAATTGAGTAGAGGATAAGCAAATTAGAACATTCTTATCTTAAAAAGCATTGCAACTATCTATGATAGAGCAGTAATTCTACTATTCACTTTACAAGGAATATGAAGAACATGTATGTCATTTACCCATCATACTATATCAATATCTCAAACATATCATGTGATACTCATTATCATGGTATGACATCCATGAATCATTCTCATTTCTATTTGTTGGCCTCAGCCAATCTGCTAACCAGATATTGAATTGTACCAGTCATGTGAGTATACATCATCATATTTTGTCTAGGCATTGGACTATGCCAATCATGTACAACCATTCCAGGCATTGGACTATGCCAATCCTTTGATAACATCCAGGTGTTGGGTTATTACCAACCATGTGATAACAGCCAGACATTGGGTTATTACCAATCCTGTGATGAACAACTAGGTATTGGGTTATTACCAATCCTATGATTAATAGCCAGGTATTGTGTTATTACCAATCATGTGATTAACATCCAGGCATTGGGTTATTACCAATCCTGTAACAACCAGGTATTGGGTTATTACCAATCCTGTGACAGCCAGGTATTGGGTTATTACCAATCCTATGATTAACAATCAGGTATTGGACTCTACCAATCCTGTGATTAAAATCCAGGTATTGGACTCTACCAATCCTGTGACATCGAGTTATTGGGTTATTACCAATCCTGTGATTAACAACCAGACATTGGGTTATTACCAATCCTATGACAACCATGTATTGGGTTATTACCAATCCTATGATTAACAGCCAGGTATTGGACTCTACCAATCTTGTGACAGCCAGGTATTGGGTTATTACGAATCCTGTGATTAACAACCAAATATTGGACTCTACCAATCCTATAACAGCCAGGTATTGGGTTATTACCAATCCTATGATTAACAGCCATGTATTGGACTCTACCAATCCTGTGATTAACGGCCAGGTATTGGACTCTACCAATCCTGTGACAGCCAGGTATTGGGTTATTATCAATCCTGTGAGTAACAGCCAGGTATTGGACTCTACCAATCCTGTGATAGCCAGGTATTGGGTTATTACCAATCCTGTGATTAAGAACCATGTATTGGACTCTACCAGTCCTGTGACAGCCATGATTGGGTTATTACCAATCCTGTGATTAACAACCAGGTATTGGGTTATTACCAATCATGTGCATCTCATTATTGAATACCACATCACCTTTACTAGGCATTACCTTGGCCAATCCATCATACTTATTCACATCCTTTATATAATACAAGTATTCGTCTTATCTCCTTTAAACATATTCAAAACACTATAGCCCTTATTTGGCTATAAGCATAAAGAATGCATGATCAAGTTTTATTATTATTATTGTATCCATTTATTATTATTATTAAAACTAAGTTTCCATTTCATAGTTTATTTTTATCATTATTATTTCTTACATGAGACTTTTATAAACATCTTGTAAACAACTATTCACATGGCTCACAAGGCCCATTAAACATCTTGTCACCTCTCACTAGGCAACAACTAACCACATGGCTCACAAGGCCCATTAAACATCTTATCACCTTTCACTAGGAAACAACTATTCACATGGCTCACAAGGCCCATTAAACATCTTGTCACCTCTCACTAGGCAACAACTGACCACATGGCTCACAAGGCCCATTAAACATCTCAATGTAACCATTGAGATGACACACTTCATGTGTTACTTATCCAAATATATTGGATTTAAGGTGCATCAAGGTGCATCAACCTTGAAGTGATGGATGTGATACTTTCATGCATTGGTGTATCACTTCCCTTATCACTTATGACTTACTTAAGTTCATCAACTTATCTTGTATTAGGGTATTTCCCATCCTAATAATTTATCCACTAACTTATCACATTTATCATGTAGTGTATTGGTCATAAGTCACATATTTGAATTGTCCAACCATCATCAATTGATATGGACTTATCTTAGGTTGAAGCATTGTTGATACAAAGTTGTCCAGTATCAATCACTTTAGGTGTATCACCTATCAAGGTATTAGCCACACCCTTACTTGGTATTATATTCATCACTCCTAAGAGTATTTTTCCCTCACCTTTACAAAGTGTCTCAGGTTGGAGGTGTGCATATATTCACCATATTGGGTTGTAGGTGTATAGACACCACCATATCGGGTTGGAGTTGTATGAGCACTCACTATATCGGGTGGCTCACCATCTAAGGTTGGCCGTGATGGGTCAGGGTTTGCCATATTAGGCTCAACCCAATATACAAGTCGATAGGAGTGAAGGGCACCAAGCCATGTCGGGCTAGACAATCAAATGTTGGGTTGTAACACCCATGTCAGGTTAGGGTTGGTTGTGACGGGCACATGATACATGTATGTATCGCCCATGGTGTTTAAGAGGTATCAACTCATCACCATGTCGGGCTAGACATCAACTAGGGTTGTGTATCGGGCTACCATATCGTGCAATAGGGTTTACTTAAATGTTCATATCGTTTACCAGATATGTGTGCTTCATGATACCAAGTACCAATGATATATTATATGATCATATCGTGCAAGAGCATTTACTATTCTTTACTCATATCAGGTTACCCAAATTAGGGTTTCATGTCAACTTATAAGTATTCATTTAACCTTGTATCATGCATGGAGTCTATACTTGACTCCCTATCATGCAAGAGGTGTATACTACACCCCCATATCGTGCAAGAAGGTATACAATCATATCCATATTGTTTTAGTGAAGTAGGTGCATCATCATATCGGGTTAGAGGTGCTTGTGTAAATACTTGAACCCGATATCACTTTTACAAAGTGATACCATATTCTTCAAGCTCTAGACCTCTATTATAACAGTTATTGTTCATGGAAACAAGTCTAAGAAACTACTAGAGCTCATATTTGCATCAACTATTTCAGGAAATTTCGGAATTAAAAATAATTCATCAAGTATAGCAATTTAGATGATGAATAATAAATGATTGAGTTCAAGTTATATAACCCGCCTTAAGAACAACTTCAAAGCTCCAAGCTCCAAAGATCCATGTTCCTAAGGTTTAATATGACTTATCAAAAGTCCAAGGCTCGTTCACAACTCCTTCATATACAAAGAATCACCATGGATAAGCAATTGGTGAAGAAGAAAAGAAAAGAAGATCAAAACCCTAAAATCATGCTTCAATCCAAGGTTGAAGATGATCATGGCCTCACCTTAGGGTTAATATTTGAGCTCCTTCTTTCTCTTGCACCTTTGCACGATACCTCACAACCCTTGCACAATATGCCACCACTTGTGGCCGATATCCCTCTCACTTGGGGCCAAAAACACTTCACTATGGTCGATATCACCCTTCTTGGCCGATATGCTCTTGCTATGGGCGATATCCAAGGACCTATGCACGATATCTTTGCACTACTACATGATAAAAGAGATATATGCATGATACCTTAGGGTATGAGGGTGGTAAGGGTTGAAAAAATCCATTAAGGGGTGAAACTAGGGGTATATATACTTGTTGCTCATGAAGGAAGGTAAAAATGAGGTGTCATCAATTTGAGCTAGTAGGCGCCACGTGTCCATTCATGGGTGACATGTGTAAATGCATGCATCAAAATTTATCTTGACATGCAAAACGGTTGAGGATCATTTAGGGACGAGTATTCATTCATTACATATCCTTTTGAATCAGATATATCAATTAAATCATCACTTTATTCACAACTCGTCACAACTTTACTAAGGAAGTTGTAACCTGACACAACTCACCTCCTTGAGGTGCTTTGAATGATATGGCCTTTGAAAAAAGTTCACAAGACAATATGAGGCTCGTCCTTTGGCTCCTTGGCCAATAGGAACTCATATATAAGCTTTTCAACTTGATTAAACACAAGTTATGGTTTCATATTCAACCCCCTTTCTTGGTCATTTCATCACCAAGATTACCATCATTCATAATTGATTCAAACATGGTGTCTCCTTCTTTCTCTCTCCTCTACATGATACTAGTAGGGATTAGGGACACTCTATAGGTTGTAATTTTCATATCAACCCTACATTTTGGGTAAATTACAATTTGTACCAAAATTGGTGTACAATGCACTAACATTATTCAAACAAGTTGCAACTTGAAATTTAGGCTTTCCACAAGCCACCCCTTAGAATCAATCTCTCTATTATTATTCCAAATAACTTAAGGCATGTTTATCATGTGAAATTTAGCAACATAACCCCTCATCTTGGTTAAATTGCACTTTGGTCCAAAATAAAGGAACATTGTTCAAACAACATTCAATCAAGACCAAACTTGGAACATAAGTGTGTTTCATGATAAAAAAACACCTTAGAGGATTATATTATAGTCCTAAGAAACTTTATTAGCCAAAACAATAGGGTTACCTCATAAGCCAGATCAGGGTCATTACACTGATTGTGGGTATTTGGTTGATCATCTTCAATGATCAACACATTATCTTCTTGAGTCATGAGAAATCCATATCCCTCTGGCTCAAGACATGCCCTACAGACCATTGAGGTTCATATGCACAATATGTACTTGAGGTTCCAAAATAGTTTGTGTTCCTCTTGTTCCTTATCTACCTTCATAGGGTCAACTTTGTCTTGTTGATCTTGAACTTCTTCAAGTTCTACTTTCCTCCCAATGATTCCTTTGGAAATAAATCCCTTTCAATAAATACAACATCAATGGAAACAAACATTTTGTAGTCATGTGGAGTATAGAAATAGTAACCCTTAGATTCCATAGGGTATCCAACAAAGATACATTTATCCAATTTGGGTCCAAGCTTTTCATAGAACTGCTTCTTGACATAAGATTCACATCCCTAAACTTTAATGAAAGACATATTGGGATTTTTCCCATTCCATATCACATATGGTGTCTTTCCAAAGGATTTGAAAGATACTTGGTTAAGTGTAAACATGATAATTTCATGAGCATGTCCGCAAAAGAAAATCGAAGATCATCTAGACTCATCATTTGTTATACCATGTCCAACAATGTGCAATTATTTTCATTTCTAATGTCTTTTCAAATTATTTAAAAGGTACTCGGTTAAGTGTAAACATGAGGATTTCCAACAAGGTGTAATCCAAAAAAGATACAAAAGTAATGTTTCCATTTATGGAAGATGCATAACAATAGTTCTCTAACTCAAGTACAACCGACTAGGCAGGCATAAACAACTCTTGCTCCATTTGAAATGTGTAGTTCCAACTCCCCTTTGTTCATAGATCTACTTCTTTTTAGAACCTGCATATTTGAGCATCTATGAGATCCACATCCAATATCCATGATGAAGAAGTAGATAAGTTTATTTCAATAACATATATACCTTGATTCTTGTTCTTCAATTCCTCAAGGTAGATAGGGCAATTCCTCTTCCAAGGTTCGTCTGGTGACAATGGTGACAATTGCCTCCCCTAGACACTCCTCCTTTTTCTTTAAGTGCAAAAGACTTTTGGTTCACTGTAGAACCTTTCGTAGCTTTGCCTTTTCCCTTTCTTTTCCCTTTTCTTACCATCAGTATGGAATTGAGCTTGTCTTGCATTTTCTCCTCAACAATTCTCGGCATGACAAGTACCTCAGTCATGGCTTATCAAAAATCTTCACATTGTAATTCATGACAAATTACTTGTAAGAATTTGACAATGATTTTAGGGTTACATATGTGGATAACTCTTGAACTAAAGGAAATCCCAATCTTGCAAGACTTTCCACATACAAAATTAACTTGAGTACATGGGGTCCAACTAGATCATCTTTTACCATCTTGCACTTAAAAAGAGCCTTGGAGACATTATACCTCTCTTGTTGTGCTTGTTCTTGATGCATGTTCCTAAGATGTGTTATCATCTCAATAGCATCCATGTTCCCATGTTGCTTCTGAATCACATGGTTCATGGAACACAAGATTACACATTTGATGCCTATAGGGTCATCAGAATGCTTCTTGTAAGCATCCCTTTCCACCCTAAACACGTTCAGAGTTGGTTCATTATGTACTAGTGTGTCCAGAACATAGAGCTTAAATCCATTCTTGAGAACAATTCAAAATGTCCTAAACAAGTCGTTATAATTGTTTGCATTTGGTTTCTCTTTCTCGAGGATGGATTGTAGTGAAAATGCATATGGGTTGTGTGAATTTGATTAACATATTTAATTTGGAATTTAATTCATTATTCTTATACTATTTTACTCAAACTAATAGCCCTCACTATAAATTTAGATGATTACACTAAGCAGTCTTCTAGTGAGCCAAGATTCAAAATTATCAAGTTATTTCTCAACCAATGCTGGCACCCATAACTTAATTATTAGGGTAGGTAACAATTACCATGGCATTATATGCAGTTCTTAGATAGATGGTTGCACAACTCCATGTTAATAATTCATCATATGAATTATATTCCATGTTTATGCCTTAAGGTACTTAATCCCATTAAGGTCACCTATTCAAGACCAACCCAAGGCCAATACAATAAGTATGCACCTCATTTGGTAGGCCCACATTCTCATCATCACACTTCCCTGAGGTAGATGGTGCGCCACACTTGGCGTGCCCACAACTAGTCAAATAAGGTTTTCATGTGTATCACACTTGGAAGGTATCTTAAGCATTGATATTATATTGAAGGACACAAACACACACACACATATATATATCTTCATATACAACCAAGCACTGTTACATGTATATTATTATATGTATCATATACTATAACAATCACCACATACAATAGAATTGAATACCACAACTAACACAACAACTTGAGCCAACATGTGTTGTAGAAAAAAAACTAAGAGATTCACTCTAAATTTAATTGTAATGTTGTCTTTATTAGGGTTCTTGATCACCAGATTAGGCAAGTTGGTCACCTGATCAGAAGTCCTTGATTTGGGAAGATATTTTGCTATTTTTGATCCATTGTCTCATCTTGATCATGGACCCTTCAAAGACTATCCTCTTCGGCATGGGATTATGATCATATCCTCCTCTTCACCATGGTCCATCGATTCTTCTTTCACATCATCTTGTTATAGTTGCATAATTAAAATTTACATGGAGAATAAATAGAGAGAGGCGTGGCATTCAAGCCATATACATGTCACATGATGTTTGATCAAAACCAATATAGTGATATTACATGTTTCAGATCACACTATGATGATCCAATTGCCATATCCACATCCACCAAAAAAGTTGATTTTTCAAGGCATTGCATAGATATATCTAATATGTGTACATATCATATCATATATGATATTAGGTGATAAATATGATAAAAGTTTGCACAATATTAGCCCAACAAATTATTTGCAGTTTAAAACTCAAACTGGCATTAGAAGCGTATGACTTTGTTTCTAATACCATTCTTGGGTTTTAGGGAAGGGGGTGCAGTCATATAACAAAATTCTTCCCTTTCTACCCAAGCCACTGGATCCATCCTATCTATAAAAGAACATGAGGTATCATACCTTTACACACACTACTTGTATAGCAAGTAGTCCAGTCTTGTGTTGGTGAAGAACTCAACCCTCTGGATCTAGATCTGAAATGGTCACCAAGAAGTCTAGAGAGATAAGAAGAAGAACAATATCTAGATTGGGCACCAAGCAACAACTTGTTGTCATCTTTTAGGATGTGTTCTCTTAGCCTCTGCGCATATGCCTCAGCCTCTAATTCATCCATGCAGTCAAGGGAGAGTGTGGTACACCACCTTGGTCACCAAGTTCATGAGGAAGATGAGTTTTCAATGTGCTAGGCATCCTTAAACTCTCTTTCCTCTCCTATCTTGGGCATCAGTCCTTAGGGTAACTTCCTTTATAAGAGAGAGAAGTTTGATGAACACCTTATCTCATAAGTTGTCTCAAGGGTTGTATCTAACCCTTTGGGACATGTGACGTGTGTGATATTGCAAATACAAATTCATTATAGGTGAAATATCTAAAGCTTACCTTGACCAATGTACAATAATCACCACCCACAAGTGGATGGATCTTGATGTAGTATAGTTCAGGATCAAATCCAAAGGTCAACATTTTTTAGAATAGACTAATTAAAATAACCATTCTAGAACTAGTTTTTTGACACAAACGGTTGATTGGTTGATTGTACTAAGGTTGCAATTATGAAAGGGCATAATTATAGGTTGATTATCAGATGATGGGAACATTGGGGTGTAATGCGTTTCACCACTACTACCTATCATTCACTCTCTCACTACATCATACTAAGCATGAAATTACATATGTTGAGGCCAGGAAAATTTCCCTTTTAGTGTTAGGATTAAGCCTGGATAGATATCACCCTAAGCTCGTTGTTGCGTTTCTAGAGACCATGCATCTATTGCTTTAGAGAACACTTGTCTGATGTTCTCATCAAAGGTTTACAAGAAACAATTGATATCCTAGATCTTGGGTGTAAAGTTCTTTACATCTAAGATAATTTAAACATATAAACTTGGTGATCAAACAAGATTATAAGCAGGAAATGATTAATTCTAAACATATATAATTTTGTACAAAATAGATGTAGTAAGGAGAACAAAATCAAGTAGCGGGGATACCCCCACATATTAACGAGAGGAATACTCTCTCATGGCAACTAGAGCAAGAACAACAATATAAGAGAAATTGAAAGTCATCATTAAAGTAGAGATAAAAGTAAAAGTCATGGTTCACAGAAGTATTTCTTGGTGTTGGAGATAGATGGTGGACAAATCAGCTATATATATACCCTTGGACGTTCTTTGGAGGTGGAATGGAGTGCCATTTTTCCTTCTTTAGGTGTTGCTACTATCATGACAAGAGAGCAATGAGAAAGTCAAAGATGAGTGTAAGTAATCATCAAATAATGGAGTGAAGGTGTCCTCTATAGAACCTCCTTCGAGGTCAGGACCTTCTAGGCTTGGTGGAGTGCACGTATAAGCATCTTCTGTTACTTTCATCAACTAATTGAAATGATCAAAGGTTGTTGGAGTTCAAATATCTGGAGTGAAAATGGTAGCCTTGCAGCATGAAAGGTAGGTGATTTTTTTAGGATAAGGCCTTATATTTATAGGAGGAGGCTAGGGATTGGAACCCTCCCAGTTGCCATGGAGTAAGGTCTTTAGCCCCCCTATAGATGAAGAGACAACAACTAAGGTAGAAGAAGGGCCTATGATGTTCAATATCCTCATCAATAGGCTAGGGGTTGGGACAACCATTAGAAGGCAAAGAGAGAGTCTATTTGGAAGGCTAACATAGGAAGGCTTACTTTCTTTCACTTATAGCATAGGATCCACTTGGTAACCATGTGGATATCCATATAGGTATTAGGTATAGTTGGTGGTACCTACTAGCTAGAGGACTTGATTAAGATGACTTCTAGATGTTTATAGGGGACTAAATAGATATCCAATGACTATACACAACTTTTATCCCCCCTCTAGCAACTATTTTTTATACTTGGAAAATATGTAGCTATTTTACATTGAATAGAATTTACTCAAGAAAATTCTATTGATGAGAACTGGTGGAGGATCCAAGTTAGGTCAGTTGGTTGAGTTTCTCCCTTGAAATTTCATCCGTTGAAACTCATTCAATTCTTGGTTTTTTTTCTAGTCGAGTGGGTTTCCTCAGGGAAAACTAGGCCCTGTAGGTATACAAGAACAATCTACATTGGGATCAACTACATTTCCATAGAAAATTTTTGATATATGACCTTACCATTTTGTGGTATTCCTAAATATATAAAATTTCATTTAAATCTGTTCTAACTAAATCTACTACACATTTGACCTGAATTACAAGTCAAACCATTAATCAAATGATTCACACCAAATATCTATGAAGAATTTTGTCTATTCTTCAACTTTGATCTTTGTGCATGAATTTAGTTGATTTATTCATTTATAGGGTTTTTTTTATTTTAGAAAAAGGTTCGTGCCTATTCAATCTAGTAAATATCAATAGAAGAGTTATACACATATTAGTGGCAAGGTGAAGTTATTGTCAAAAACATGTGATGTAGAATATAGTATTAATAATTATGACTTGAGTACCTAGGACAAGTTCAATGTTGTTATGTAGGTCTAAGACAATGACACCCTACTTTTTATACAATCACTAACCCAAGCATCTTGGGATCTTACATTACCATAAAATCCTAAGATTCTATGTGATAGTCTAGGGGTCTTCATAGCCACTAGCTAGTAGTGTGACTGGTGCATCCCATCTACCCAAGACTTAACAATAATATATGTAATCAATCTTTGTAACTTCACTGTGTACTTTATTGTGGCTTTCACATTGTATTTTCTTTGATGTTCTATTGTTCCTTATACATGTTTGCATTTACTTTATACTATCTCCATTGATTATAGATAACTTGTATAGGTTTTATGTTATCCTATAACTGCTTAGTTTAGCCTATATAGTAGAACTTGCATATATAAACTACTTTATATATGTTTTATCTTTTTCTTGGACTCTGGTCTCAGTATCATGATTATCCAACCTTTTTATGTTCTCAAAACCATGCCCAGGGGTTTTCTAGTGAGGATACAACTTCTCTAAGGATCCAATGAGAAGGTGGGAGGTAAGCATTTTTTTGTAGTCTAGAGTTGTCCCTCTACACTTTGTTCTAGATAGGGATCTACATGATGATGTATCTATGACTCAATTTTGGCTTGCATGTCCAATATGTGATGCATATGTTGTACATGAAAATGAAGATCCTTTGTACAAATAGGTTGTGATCTTGGTTGCATATGTGGTACCTTGTAAAATCATGTGTATATGAATGATTATGATGGGTCTATATGTGGTATCCTACATGCATGAAGTTGGAAATTTTCTTTTAGACATTTCTTTTCCTTCTTCTTTAGAAATGTTAAGGAAGATCATTTCAGATTTTTGGCTTTGGTTTTCTTGCTCTGTGGCCACCCCAAGATTGGGTTGCCGCAATGTAGGATTTCTTGGTTTTGGTGCTAAATATATTACTTTTGAAGGGAATAATTCATGTTACAAAGGCAAAGTATCAAGTCAACGCAAACCATTAAAACTCTTAACTCATATATATCGTATTTGAATATGAAGTTGTTGGATTTAGCCAATAGTACACACATGCATCACAAATCAAAGATAAAATATTGTGATGCAATGCTTTTAATTGCATTCATAACAAAAAAATTGCAAGAACTTGGACATAGTGTATGGGATGATCCCTTGGAATACACAACTAGAAATTGATTATGTGAAATCAACTTAACAACTACTTACGGAATATAGGATACCATTAGAGATTATTCAATGCAAGAGGGTCAATTAACCACTTTTACTACTACATTGGTCTATTTTTTCTAGATACATATTTAATCTAGTGATACCTATGTAGAGTTATTATGATACATTTCTTGTACTTAAACAAGAGAACTTTTACCTAGATTTTATAATGAAAACTTTCTTTGGCTGGATGAAATTACACTGGTTATTCATATACATGTGACCATCTAATTTTGAAAGATCAACTTGTTATATAAATTTATGTCATGAGGATATTTAAATATCAAGATTGAGGATATTTTTTGTATTTCTATGATGACGGTATATGATAAATTTGGTACTTCTAATGTTTTAATACCTCATTGAACCAAAATTGGTAATACTAGTGGAAAAATTAATAGTTGAAAGAGTGTTCTACAAAATGAACATCGTGTAATGAAATTATTACAACATAGGTGATGAATGGCTTAACAAAATGATGGTAAGATATGCATAATGTGGTTTATTTACAAAAGCTTGTGCCGAAAATATTTGCAACATTGTACTAACATGATAAGTTGTAGGATACAACTCTCTCAATCTAATTAGTGTCATGTTTCATTTGTATTAATAGGATGAATAATCGTGATTTTTAGCTTGTCATACCAATTGTTATCTAGAATATTTGTATGTTTCCTTTTTTATTCATAGTAGAGTTCTAAATGAATAAATTATCAATAAACCAAAATATTCCATTAATATCATCATTTTTTTAGAATAAGATATCAACAATCCATAAGAACACAAATAAAAGTATTATATAAAATTTAAGTAGATATGAAAGGACTAGCTCCCATGAGTTTGATACATTCCTACTCATACATTCTTTTCACACATTCAACATCAAAGTGCATCCCAGATCTGTCATGGAAGAGCATTCCCTTTGTTAAGTATGTTAGTATTTTTTATCTAGAATTTCAATCTCTACATGTGATACAATCAAAATGGGATCTTAGCATGTAACCCTTGCAAAGAATCTAACAACAGAATGCCCTATCAGAAAATGATATTTAGTGTAACACTTGTGAATAGATAAAATTTTGTGAATACATTCAAGATAGCACAATGAGAACAATATATTCAAAAACATTATCTCCTTATAGATCAATTAGCAATCTCACATTCATCCATCTAGAAATAGAGTCCATATTTTAGCTTTCATTGAGACATTTTTTAAATATCCCAACTCAAAATGCTTGTGCAAGATCTAAAAGAACATATGATCATCACACCAGTTCATTTAGGATCATTGTCCTCTCTATATGAGGCATCCAATCACTTTCCCCTCTTCCTCACCATTTTTGTTACATCCTTCAGTTTGACAATATATTTTTATATTTGAATTAGTACACTATTTTTCCCTTATATATCATTCTATGATATGTGTCATATCTTTGTGAAACAAGTAGCACGATAGAATAGGTGTGCTATATTTTTATAGATGCTTATTTATATGGTTCTCCTTTTTAGGAGTCAACTATTTATATGTGTGTAGGAAATTTAATACTTTATAAATATGTTGCAATTTTTATACAATTGCAATATGCTTTGTAATTTTTGAAAAAAAAATTGTAAGGGGTGGATACTAAATATTTTTAAAGGACATATAATATTTAACATGACTAAAGAACAATTGTAGGATAGTGACAATCAAAAGCACACATTGTTGGTTCATTATATTTATGCATCATAATGCCAAGTTACACGTACATTGGTTATCATATCTTTGCTTGTGCATACAACCAATCTTACATTACCTTGCAAGTTTTGGGTATATTAACTTTATAGTTTCAAATAACTCTAATCATATAGAATGTTTGACAATGAAAAGGACCTAAGATGATTATAAATTGTTATGTTATTTTGCTAAGTGAAGTCTATTAATTGGTTCATAACAAGAAACATTGTTGATTTATTTTATTGGAAAATTAGTAAAAAAACTTTGAATTTCACATTATGTGTGTTATACTTTTTATTGCAAAATATTTATAATATTGAACATATTATATAAATTTTTAGTAATATATATTTGTCAATATACCTCAAATGCAATTAAACTATATGTAAAAATTAAACATATTTCTAATTAAAAAACACCTTCTAAAATAAAATAAATATAATCTTATTAATAAAAAGAATAAATGATTGGCGGTAATGAAGTCATTTCCTTAAAAACCATATACTCTTTCTCAAGATGCATGGAAAACATTAAACATATATATTGAAAATGTATTTCATAAAATTACATGCTACACATGATTCATTAATAACATTTAGTATTTTGAAGAATATATGCTAAATCTATCAATGGGACTTTTATATGCAGGCTTATTATTTGTTTCATACATATCAATTATAGTATTCATCATCAAGCATTAAAAAATCTTAAATCAAAACAAGATTTGATTCCACTACTTCAAAACTAAGAAGTGAATATAACCAAGAAAATATTTTATCAATAAAAGTAACCAAAAATAATTAAAATCTAGTAGAGTTTCCCATAAGCAACCACAACAAGGCTCGGTATATTAAACAAAAAGACTTATAATTGAAAGAAAAAAAAATCAATCAACCTCAAACAACCAAGCACATTGATGATATTGGGTGTCACTCTCCCAACATTCTGGGAGCTAGAAAACCATCAATTAAAATCACACGCACAATTGTGGAACACAAAATGTACAAGCAATGAGATATGTGGAGTACATGAAAGAGAAAGCATGATCAATAGATATCATGATATAATGAAAAAAAACCAAGACATGAAGCCCTTAATTAACCACTACAAGATAGGTTCGAAAAAATTAATAGACAAATAAATATGACAACATCAAACTTAGGCAAATAACTACCTGACTTGATAGGATTGGGTAATTGTATAGGGGGGATAAATAGTAAGGAAAATAGCAAAGCATATATCTAAACATATAATCAAACTACAAGGGTTATATGAAAATCAAAAGCATGATAAACAAAATGATGAAAAATGAATAATATAATTCTGATAACATCTAATTCTGTGTATGTTACATCCCTATTTTACCCTTCATTTTCCTTATCATTCTAGGATTAAATGTGCTATATTATACTTATACTTGCTTTTATTGATATTTCTACTCTTGTTTATAATATTAGATCTTTAGACTTGTAAATAACAATTACACAATATCCCTTTCATTGTGAGGAATCAACAACCAATGATCGCCATGGAAAGATAAGATGATACTAATGTGCAATGCATGGAGGTCATCAGTTCATCAACCGATGAAAGAACCTTAAGCGATAGCACTAGAAACTGGCAATACAAGAGACACAAACCTTCAATCCGTGGTTGTAGATTGATTGAAACTGCATTCTTCACTAACAAAGACTCTACCCAAGCACAGTAATGTGTGTCCTTCACTACATCACTGATGTCAGACCTGTCACTCAAACATTGATGCACAATATGTACTCCCACACAGATGCCCAGTCCTCCAGTGCCAATTGATCCTCGAGCAGTGAGATAATATACTAGACTTCACCAATGGTTGATCTACTGCAGTCACCGATGATCGGTCTACAACCAACCATTAAGGGAGTCATTTTACCCTCGTCCAACAAAAAGATACACACATTATCTATTGATGCCTGACTCCATTCTTGCACATCAATGCTCATCTTGTCATATATTGATGGAATGGTGATCACATGACCAACAAGGATATTCACTTGATACACAAATAAGTGACATTCAGTCTTCCACCAATTGAAGTAGTGTGACTCGCTACACACATATGAATCCCTACAAAGTTCTCCACTACTGAGACTAGTTTAGTGTGTTTCCTAAGGCACATTCCCTGAGACTTATATTGCAAGAAAATGATCCCAACACTCTGGTGCCTTGAGTATAGGACATTCCTGATAAATAGAGGCCCTAAGCCTTCAAAGAAGGAACTTCTTCCATAGAGAAGAAGTGTTGCCCAAGTGACAACCTATCATCCACCCCTATCGGTAGGCAAGGACAAAACTCCAAACCTCAATGGAATTTACCACAACATGTATCTACACTTCATATTTGAGAGAAGGAGGTTATCAGAGGCCATTGTCCCAGCCACCATAACCACCCACTCAAAGAGGAGGTCTTCAGAAATCCAATTCCTTTCTTGATACGATTTTCTTATTGCTTTCTTCTTCCCCACTTTGTTCATCTCTCTTCCATTTTACTTGTACTATGGTCTCAAGAGTTTGTAGCTACATTGTCACTTATGAATATGAGTGGGCAGACCATTTAACTTGGGTTGAGAGTAGCCATTAAGTCTCTCCCAACATGAAAACATATTTATACTCCATTAAATGTATATACACTTAGAAATATTTATCTCCTTACTCTTGTTCATGAATAATTCATATGCATAGTTAGCTACCATCTTGTGATGCCATATTTCTAATGACTCAAAGGAGTATTATAGTCTACCACTAAGGAGTGGTGTGAATGTACGAATGTGTTGGAACATTAGAGCTAATGATCATATGTTTGTATATTTGATTGTTTGTTTGCCATCTTCAGATAGAGACATGCCTATAATCTAGATCTAACCTGATCTCGAGAAAAGAGGGAATATACACTAATAATGATTTCTCATAAAATATCCAAGTATAAAATGGATACGAGTGTTTTCATGCTGGTTTGAGCATTTAGATGGTGAACGTAATCCAAGTTATATCCATGTATCCAAATACATCAAAAAGATTTATATTTCATTTTTCTTTGTTAACTTAGTGTTATTTTACCTTGTTTACATTGTTTAGTAAGGAACATTTAATCTATTATTAGGTTTGACTTAGATAATATAAGGCATGTAGTCCTAAACAACTTTTCACCCTTGTACATCTGTCTGATCGCACATAATACATAGGACCATGTATTATTGTTGCAAGCATATGAGGTATTGCGTATATTCTTAAATCAGATTACCCTGATCTGTCTCCATTTGTACATGTGAATCGTAGGCAAACAACTTTTGGAACCATTGTTAGGGATAAGCAAAACAGTGACTATTTAGGAAATGAGGTCAAATTAGACTTTGTTGGTGCTTTTGAGTCTAGTAATATAAACTTTTTTATCTGATTACGCTATACATTGAAAGTTTGGTTAGTATTTTAGATATCTTACCTTGAATCATGCAATCCTTTCAGGTATGTATAATGATCTCACTTTTACTTCACCAAGGAAGAAGAAATGGGTACACAAGAAAATGTGAATGAAAATAGGAATGCAAATAACCCACCCCACATCTGCCACTTGGAGTAGGGAAAAATTCACCATCCGCTTCTCCATCCCTTTGTTCCTTAGGAGCCATCCACACAAATGAGACAAGGCTTGTAACATCCCAGGTCTAAACCTCAAATAAAATGATCTTAAAAGGAATTATTGGACTACCCATATCAATAAGGTGTGTCTCCTTTTTAGGGAACCCATCAAAAAGAACTACATAGTTTGTGCTCAGCTTGGAGTAGTACCATGATGGGTGACTTGCTAAGAGATCATAGATTGTGCATAAGTGAGGACAAAAGTGTGCAACTCATGTCATGGTGGTCTATGGGGCCAATCATTATTCTTGAAACTCTACTAGACCCTTGGCAATGAGCACATGCGTTACAAGTGGTATCATAGCCAAAACCCCTCTAGTAGTGGGCCCCACATGGATATGTGCTATTCCAATCTTGAGATGTGCAGTGTAGGCATGTTGGAAAGGGCTATCCATGGTGATGTAGCCACCCTTGAGCTAATAGATGTGATCAGGAGCTGGTTGCACATGAGTCATTTTGGGTCTACACAAAAATGGGGAATGATTATGAGGCCTTATAGTTGATCCTTGACAAAGACGTCTAGAGTCTAAGTGGGGAATATTGTAACATCCCAGGTGTTGAGGCCTCAAATTAAATGATTTTAAAAAGAATGATTGGACTGCCCACATCACCAAGGTATACCTCCTTTCCAGGGAGTCCATCACTAAGAACTCCATAGTTAAGCATTCTCACCTTGGAGTAGTACTAGCATGGGTGATCTATGAGGAAGTTGATCCCATGTTGTGTGTGAGTGAGGAAAAAACATGCAGTCAAGGTTAGTAGTGGTCTACGGGTACATACATCATTCCTAAAACTCACTTGACCCTTGGCAGTGTGCTTAGGCATTACAAGGCAAATCTTCATCCTTCCAAGAGTTAATGCTTCTAACTTCAAGCGAAAGCCATTTTTAATAGATATAGTTCAAAAACTAACCTCTTAAGGGAATTTGTTCAAGGACAACCCTTATTAACACATCAGATCCTTTGAGAATATTTGTAATACCTAAAGGTTGATATGATTCCTCAAGAAGTGATCGATTATAAATGTTTCAACTTCTCTTTGAGGGATAAAGCACTTGAGTGGTGTCAAAAATTGAAACATGGGAGGATTCTGAGCTGGGAGGACCTTGTTGATGCTTTTGTTACTAAGTTTTTCCTAGTTTAGAAGATTTTTCGATGCAAAAACAAGATTAGTGGTTTTATTTAGAAACCTAGAGAGAACATGAGTGAATCAAGGGAGAGGTACCAAGAATATTAAGAAATTGTCCCTACC
Organism: Alisma plantago-aquatica; assembly: GCA_963693085.1. Taxonomy (NCBI): domain Eukaryota; kingdom Viridiplantae; phylum Streptophyta; class Magnoliopsida; order Alismatales; family Alismataceae; genus Alisma; species Alisma plantago-aquatica. Next base: position 1,242,039,404 of record OY856412.1, read on the forward strand.
ATGCTTTGGAGAAGGGTATATAGTTACTAATTTTATAATAGACTTATTCAGAGCAAAAGGACATTATAAATGTAGATTCTGGGAGTGACTTTTTGGGTCGTGAGTCAGAGAGATCAAAGGAAATAATAGATAGTATGACTACATTAAAAGCTGGTTGGGACTATGAAAGAGGACCAGTCAGGAATGTTTCTATTGTGAAGGCTACTTCTAATTCAAAATCTCTAGAAGTCCTCACTACCAAGCTCAAAAAAATAGCCATAGATATCCATTCCTTGAAGGAGACCAATGTTAAGGCAAAACATCATATGGAGACTAACATGAATCATGTTACCTTTGGGGAGAGCAGAGATGAATTTGACTGCTACATATACACCCACAAAGAAGAAGACAACCAAGAAAGGTCATTAGAAAACTCTCCTATGTCAATTAGAAGAGGTTGGATCATACATGCTTTTCTTATGGAAACTCTATTGTGCCAAAGAACTCTCAAATGCCCAATCAGCCTAACAATCCACCTTCTAAACCACTTCATTTTGGGAGAGGTTGTGTGCCATCTTAGTTTACTCATATAAAAAATTTCCAACGCAATGGGAACAACTTTCATAATTGGAAATAAAGCCAACCTAAACCTGATTTGATGGTTGAAATGTATGGATTCAAAAAAAAGCAAGCTGGATTAGTGACAAGGTAAATAAAAAACTTTTGATAGAAACAATGTGCTAAGTATGACGCAAGATCAAATGGGAATCGTGACTAGGAAGATAAATGAACTGGAACAACATAACAAAATGATTGATCAATAGATTGTGAATCCATTGGATCTTATAGATAACCCAACTTGAAAAATGCCATTTTATACACAATGGAATCCTGACTTCTGTGAAACATTTATGATGTCTAGTCTCTAATCAGGAACTATTCTTGAATCTACACACAACGAATTTCAACAAGAGAATGCTATTATTTCTAACCATCGACAAGAAACTATTGAAGTTGAACAGGAGAAAACCCATGTTGTTTTCCCTCAGAAGACAATATCAAAGGAGAAATGAGCTGGAAAGAAGTCAATCAAATATAAGATATTGGAATATTTTGAAGAGGCTATTTCCTATAGATACCCATACACCCCTAGGATCCATTTTCTGTATAAAGTGATCAAAGTCCATTTGAAGAAAATATATTAGAAATTCATAGAAGTTGTAAAGAAGTTACACCTTGACATGCCTTTTCTAGATGTAATCAAAGAAATGCTAACCTATGCCAAGTTCTTCAAGGACTTAATTACAAAAAGAAAACAAGGAGATGAGATAGAAACTATCTAAGTTACATAGATGTCAAGTGACTTTATTCAAGCTAAGATGCACCCCAAATAAAAGGATCCATGGGCCTTCACTAGAAAATTCTATGTGGGAGATAAAAAAGAAAGAAAAGGGCTTGATGAATAAGGAGCAAGCATAAGATTAATGCCACTAATTCTTGCCCAAAGACTTGGTCTAAGTGATACGATGAACACTGGAATGAGGTTTGATGCATTGAATTTAAGTTGCCTTTAAAAGGCAATTTTCATGTTTTTTGCTTTTTAATTGGTAATTTCTATATCAGTTAGGAATCATTCATCATTACTTGCCTGTGAAACCATAATGCATCAAATATTATCTATTTTCACTAAATTATTTTGAGTTATCATTTTTAATTGGGCTTATGTTTGGTATTTTTATATTTCAGGAAATTCCAGCTATTCTAAGTCAACTCGGTGCTACCAATAGTCATGTCGGTGGTACTGACACAAAGAAAAAGAGCTAAGCTTTGTCGAGGAGTTTTAGTGCTATCGACCTCACGGTCAGTGCTACCACCTTTTGGGACTAACACTTCACTAAATCAGCTTGGTGCCACTGACCTTGTGTTGGTGGTACTGACTTTCTATGAAGGACGATCTAGAGAAGTCAAAAATCAACTTGGTGCAGTCGACATCCTCGTCGATAGTACCGAAACATATAAGAAGCCATGAATTCAGGAGATATCTTGGTGCCACTGACTTGTTGTCAGTGGTACCGACTCAGTGCATCCAGGAAAAATTGAAGATGTGAGTTAATATGACAATCACGACTTAATGACAGACCGAGACCCTCTTATGACCTAGGAGGAGTTTGGCCAAACCAATTATCGTTGTTCTATTCCATTGCACAAGAGCACAAAGATAGGAGAGGAGAAAGAGGAGTAGACCGATACATCTTGGATGACCTAGACACCTTTTGTGGCGAACCTCTCAGGAAAATAAAATTTACTAATGCGGAAGCGTATTATTAGCAGCAGAATTACTGAAAATCACTAAAATTTAAAACTTTTTACAAAGAGATCCACAAATGGTAAAACTCTTTCATAAAGAACCAAAGTATGTTATTTACATTCTGATTCATCAGTACATCTCTGTATCATCTCGTCTCGAGAATCACAAACATTGACTGCCCTGTTAAATTGTACAGAAGTAGCTTACTAAAATCTCGAGGCATCAATCCAAAAATATTAGATCTATATCAAACCAACTACTAACTCCTAGGACCTGAGAGTACAGATACGACACATAGGACTCTCTCTCTATATATACAGGACTTGACAAATAGTGTCTCCACCTGAGGATCACTGCTGTCCTTACTGTTGCTGCTGCTGCTGCTGTTCACCCTCTGTAGGGTTTCTGCCTTTTCCTAGACGTCTACCTAAAAAGTTGAATCCCACGGGGGTGAGACAATTGAAAATTGCCCGAGTGAGAGATATAACTCTTTGCCAAAAACATTGTTATTACAGATAATAGAATAACACTGAGCAGTTGAATCATAATATTCAACAACAGGTAAATCATTGATCAAACTATGTAGAGCAGTATTCTCTATGCATTTCACTTCAATTATAACTTGATAAAGCAGCAAGTCATTTATTCAATAAGGAATATGAAGAACATGTATAACATTTACCCATCTAGGACATAATAGACAATGTATCATCAATCATTGATTCTCGTAATTCAACCCTAAGCAATTATGCTACATGGCTGATTACATTTTACAAACATACTTATGCCCTGAGGAGATGAGGTAATACCTCTCATACTCCAACCGACCATTACGAAATCCAAATCGGTACCATACATAGGTCAATAGAAGAGCCGGATTTCCATGACCTCATCCTCCTCAGTCAGAGTGAGGAATAACTTGCAGGACATATCATGTCTCTACTAAATAGCTTTCCAGGGTATACTGGCAACTTCACTATTAGAGTTACAGTGGCATGCTGTACTCTCTTCACAATCGTGAGATTTCTTATTTATCTCACATCGATTCGGCATTAACATCATCATCGGGATATTAGTGATACATCATCCCGACATATACATATTATGAAGGATTGAGAGATTTAATGTTTATCTCACATCAATTCCTCCATTAGGGCATAAGGATATTCGTGCCCATAACCCCCCACATACTAAAAAGTATGCCCTCCAGGAGTTCCCTTAGGAAAACATATTTCACCATCACCAAACTACTGACGATGATGGATCTATGGTCAGGGCTCTACATGATATCATTTCACTTGATTATTTAAGTACATTACAATATTCTTTCAGCATCAGGCATGTTTTCAAACATAATCCATTATAAAAATTGCTATAAAAAAAGAGTACTATTTTTATCAAGTTCATTTCACAACTTTATTAACATTGGGATATCATTCCCTCATCATCTCATCATCATGATTCAAGAATATGGGTGTTCAAACCCTTAGATCATCGAAACACTTGTTACCACTTTAACAGGTAACTTAACGCAATCAAATCATCTGACAGTATAAACATGATAATTGCAGTGCAGGTATTTCACATTGCTCTTACAGCCTAATAATCTCTTTGGTTACCTCTCACTAGGCAACATAGCATATCATTTCTCACAAGGTTCATAAGGTACTTTTGATAAATAATGCATCATATCTCTTACCTGGCTATGTTCACTATTTCATAAAACCTGCATGATTAGTATAGATGATAACAGTTACATCAATTTCATATCAGCACAATGCAAAACAATTTGTAAAGAAGTGAAACCACTTCCTTACTAAAAAATTTGAACAATAAAACCTCCAGTCCAAACACACTCAAAAGGTATGTTGGAGTGGGTGTAAAATTTTCAAATCTTTATATAATGGTAATCAAAAGACCAATGTATAGCAGCGGAAGAAAATATTTGACTATTCAATTATAAAACAAAGGGTTACCACTTACATCATAAGGATCCATGTAGAGGAAATCTAAACCATCTCAAGATTGTCTCCAAGCTTCATCATCACAAACTAAGTCCAGGTCAACATGCCATGCATCCAAGTCTTCCACCTAGGATTGGAAGCATACCCCAGCAAAAGAGATACAAAAGGAGACATCAGCAAAGGCTGGTATGTGCATACTAAAAAGCAAATTGAGAAATTTATAAAGAATAAGGGACATCAAAATATACAAGGCTTCCCATGTAAGAGATAAGTACCACCCAAATGGGTATCAAGAGAAAAGATCACAACAAAAGGGATACTTGCCATAAAACAAAACCATAAAGAATGTGCAATACTGGCACATAAGGAAAGTAGGGAACACACCCCACAATCATCATCAATAACATGCATGCATGTGAGATAAACATAGCCCTAGAACAATATAAACACAATTGGCGGCCAAGCACAAACTTGAACCTGATAGAGAAAGGAATACTGCCAATCTCCCAAATATATAAAGTTTGAGCATGGATTACTGCCACACTCGATTTACAGAGGAATGGTATACTGCCACCCTCCAAATAAACAATAGGGGAATACTGCCCCAAACCAATGTAATTACACTACTCTAGTGTTACTGAATCACATTGCATGTAAATATAGAGGCAAGTAAATAGTTTAGTCAGAAGATGAAACAAAGGTTGCCATCACACAATGGACAACACAAACATATAACATTCACATCATAGTGGGCATATAATATCAAGAGTCCAACATGCACCAAGGCATAGGAAAATAGATTCAAAAGATTATCCATGATCATAAGATCAATAACGAAGCAAAGTAGTTCACATGAACCATGATATCAAAAGATTAGACAAAAGTGTAGGTTAAAGTCAAGAGAATGATAAGATAGGTTAATTGCTCAACATTGAGTAGTAGGGGATACAACATACATAAGAGACAAGAATTGCTCACTATAGAAATAATAGGAGATGCAATCATACCTCAACATCAGATTCAAACGTCCAAAGATACTTCTAGGTCCAAACCTAGGCTTCCAAAGAACCTATTAGCATATATATGGGATTAGGGCTAGGTTTCCATTAATTATTCAAAACCCTAAAAACCACCTTTATATTATTATGTAAATTATGTTTTCAAAGACATGCCATATTTTAGTATATGTCATTAGGAGTCCAAAACATCTTTTATTATATTTTTCTGACTTATAGATAATTAGTTATAAATTATACAAGTTAATTCATCATTAATTACATCCATTAAAAACACCTGTTAATAATCTTTGGATTGAGTTATCAAAACTGTACCATTAGATGGGTATCATTTTTCTGAATCCAACAAGTATTTATTTATATTTTTCTGATCAGTAAATAATTAGTTATGGATTTTCAAAGATCCACCAATAAGAAAATAAAGAAAAGCCCAATCATCCACAACAGCCGAGAGAGAGAGAGCATAAGCGGGCCCACGTTGCAGTGACCTGGCCTAATGAGAGGGCGGTCTTACTCACGCTGGCACCCTGCTGCTGGCCCGACTGACTTCGGTCAAAGCAAACAAACAAAAACCAAAAGACAAACACGCCCCGCGCGAAGAGCAGAGAGAATAGAGAGGAAAGAGAGAAGGGTAATGTCGTAAAAGCAACGAGGAGCTTCTTCCTCCTCAGTTCGCGATACCTCCGCACAGCGTGAAGCTACTGCCAAACTAAAATTTGGGGTATTTCACAATACGCGACCAATTGCAAAATCGACAGAACCGATGGAAAGACAAGAGGAAAAGGAAGGTATCCATACCCTGAATTCGGTTGGTGAGGCTCTGTGGTGAGAGAGAGGGGCGCCGCAAGGTCCAATCTGAATCTTGGTTTCCGGCAGCAAAACACACAAGAACCAGAGCAATTGACTCTGGAGGATGACTCGTTGAGGTTAGGTGAATCCCCCAGAAGGCTGATATATATACGAGACTCAACCTAGGGCTTCGGCGGTCTACGTGTAGGGATCCTTGGCCCACAAGAATTGGGTAAAACTTGAATACACGATGAGAGAACAGACTCAGGGGGTCGGGGGATACGGATTTTGATGGGGAATACATAGGCGAAAGAATCTTTCAAAAATATTAAGAATTGATTTAGATATTGCGATTCCAAAATTCCCCCTGTTTCGTATTTGGTCAGGAGGTAGGAGACGAACTACCCTCCGCTCGATCCGGTGGACCCAGGTCCACAGAAATCTCGGTCGTCCAATGGCATGCGACGCATTATATATGAGTCCTACTCAAACTTGAATAAAGTGAAACATTAAATGTATTTCCCCTTTCTCTCTCCTCATTTGAGGGTGAAAACGAGTCCCAAACTGGATAAAATTTGTCATAGAGGCTAATATTGATATGTAGAATCCGAATATAAAATCAGATTTGCCTTCTGACAAATTTTAATATGTCAAATAAATTAATTACTATTTTCTCTTTCTTCCTTCATTAATGACATTAGGATTATCCAAAAATTATAAAACTTGACACACAAGTCATATTTAATGTTTTGAATACGAATTTGCAATCAATTTTACATATTGGAGTTGTTTGCATATTTAATTAATATTTTGGAGATTCTTCACACTTTCTCTCTCCTGATTTCACCTTTTAAGCAAACTTTCTCCAAATTGGATGAAAATTCACCCAAAGGCTATATTTATTATGTAGATCACGAATATAACATTATTTTCCTCTTTTGGAGTCAATTATTATATTTATTTATTAATTACACCTTTTAGGCAATTTCTCTCTCTTAACTTATCATATTATTTCAAGGTTGTCCAAGTTAAATGAAAATTGATATATAAGATTATTTTTATGTATAGATTACGAATTTGGAGTCTATTATTTAATTTGAGGCTTTATTACATGGGTTATATTGTCTAGCCCATTAGAGGCCCATTAACCATATTATGCATGAAATTATGTTATTTATCTTTTTATTATCACCAAATGAGTTGTATGACATGCATTATATTATTATGGTCACACTAACCTTAACCTTGTTTTATCAAACCCAAAAGGTCAAAGTTCTAGGGGAGGGTTCTAGATCTGGTATGTTACAACACTCCACCCCTTAAAAAGGATTTCGTCCTCGAAATCTATAGATCAAACATCAACTATTGATTAATCTCCACCCCTTAAAGGGTTCAACCTAACAAGTCAAACTAAACAACTTTTTAGAGCTACCCACATCTCTTAGTTGTGAAAGAGTTTTCGACATTTATGTTTCTCATGTATCCAACTAAAAGCCACCATCTAGGGTTGAGATTTTAGGTCCTTGCGTCTCTAACCTATCAACCCTACATGAACATCCAAAAGGTCATGGGGTAGGTCAACTATACCTTTATTTCAATCCTAGTCACAGAACTAGGGTTAGATTCTACTCAAACTAGATTTCTCTTGATTGTGACTTAGTTCAAGAAACATCGATAAATCTGAGAAAACTTTTGTACATATACTAAAATAATTGAAAATATATTTTTCTTTGAAGAATCATACGATATGAAACAATGGTGAGCTCAAAACCAAAGCAAAAACCAAGTCACAACTTTTCCATATTAGGGTCTTCTCATAACCTAATCTTATCCTCAAAACAAACCTTATTACACAAAAGATCATCATTGATCAAATCTAGGGTCACATCTCACTTAGAGGCAACTATCTAAGTCAAGGGTTCTGAGGGAGACAAAATTTGAAATAGTCAGATTCCGACTACCATGGGCTCTGATACCATGCTGTAAAGAAGTGAAACCACTTCCTTACTAAAAATTTGAACAATAAAACCTCCAGTCCAAACACACTCAAAAGGTATGTTGGAGTGGGTGTAAAATTTTCAAATCTTTATATAATGGTAATCAAAAGACCAATGTATAGCAGCGGAAGAAAATATTTGACTATTCAATTATAAAACAAAGGGTTACCACTTACATCATAAGGATCCATGTAGAGGAAATCTAAACCACCTCAAGATTGTCTCCAAGCTTCATCATCACAAACTAAGTCCAGGTCAACATGCCATGCATCCAAGTCTTTCACCTAGGGTTGGAAGCATACCCCAGCAAAAGAGATACAAAAGGAGACATCAGCAAAGGCTCGTATGTGCATACTAAAAAGCAAATTGAGAAATTTATAAAGAATAAGGGACATCAAAATAAACAAGGTTTCCCATGCAAGAGATAAGTACCACCCAAACGGATATCAAGAGAAAAGATCACAACAAAAGGGATACTTTCCATAAAACAAAACCATAAAGAATGTGCAATACTGGCACATAAGGAAAGTAGGGCACACACCCCACAATCATCATCAATAACATGCATGCATGTGAGATAAACATAGCCCTAGAACAATATAAACACAATTGGCGGCCAAGCACAAACTTGAACCTGATAGAGAAAGGAATACTGCCAATCTCCCAAATATATAAAGTTTGAGCATGGATTACTGCCACACTCGATTTACAGAGGAATGGTATACTGCCACCCTCCAAATAAACAATAGGGGAATACTGCACCAAACCAATGTAATTACACTACTCTAGTGCTACTGAATCACATTACATGTAAATATAGAGGCAAGTAAATAGTTTAGTCATAAGATGAAACAAAGGTTGCCATCACACAATGGACAACTCAAACATATAACATTCACATTATAGTGGGCATATAATATCAAGAGTCCAACATGCACTAAGGCATAGGAAAATAGATTCAAGAGATTATCCATGATCATAAGATCAATAACGAAGCAAAGTAGTTCACATGAACCATGATATCAAAAGATTAGACAAAAGTGTAGGTTAAAGTCAAGAGAATGATAAGATAGGTTAATTGCTCAACATTGAGTAGTAGGGGATACAACATACATAAGAGACAAGAATTGCTCAATATAGAAATAATAGGAGATGCAATCATACCTCAACATCAGATTCAAACGTCCAAAGATACTTCTAGGTCCAAACCTAGGCTTCCAAAGCACCTATTAGCATATATATGGGATTAGGGTTAGGTTTCCATTACTTATTCAAAACCCTAAAAACCACCTTTATATTATTATGTAAATTATGTTTTCAAAGACATGCCATATTTTAGTATATGTCATTAGGAGTCCAAAACATATTTTATTATATTTTTTGACTTGTAGATAATTAGTTATGAATTATACAAGTTAATTCATCATTAATTACATCCATTAAAAACACCTGTTAATAATATTTGGATTGAGTTATCAAAACTATACCATTAGATGGGTATCATTTTTCTAAATCCAACAAGTATTTATTTATATTTTTCTGATCAGTAAATAATTAGTTATGGATTTTCAAAGATCGACCAATAAGAAAATAAAGAAAAGCCCAATCATCCACAATAGCCGAGAGAGAGAGCATAAGCGGGCCCACGTGGCAGTGACCTGGCCCAATGAGAGGGCGGTCTTGCTCACGCTGGCACCCTGCTGCTGGCCCGACTGACTTCGGTCAAAGCAAGCAAACAAAAACCAAAAGACAAACACGCCCCGCGCGAAGAGCAGAGAGAATAGAGAGGAAAGAGAGAAGGGTAATATCGTAAAAGCAACAAGGAGCTTCTTCCTCCTCAGTTTGCGATACCGCCGCATAGCGTGAAGCTACTGCCAAACTAAAATTTGGGGTATTTCGCAATACGCGACCAATTGCTAAATCGACAGATCCGATGGAAAGACAAGAGGAAAAGGAAGGTATCCATACCTTGAATTCGGTTGGTGAGGCTCTGTGGTGAGAGAGAGGGGCGCCGCAAGGTCCAGTCCCAATCTTGGTTTCTGGCAGCAAAACACACAAGAACCAGAGCAATTGACTCTGGAGGATGACTTGTTGAGGTTAGGCGAATCCCCCAGCAGGCTCATATATATACGAGACTCAACCTAGGGCTTCGGCGGTCTATGTGTAGGGATCCTTGGCCCACAAGAATTGGGCAAAACTTGAATACACGATGAGAGAACAGACTCAGGGGGTCGGGGGACACAGATTTTGATGGTGAATACATAGGCGAAAGAATCGTCGAAAAATATTAAGAATTGATTTAGATATTGCGATTCCAAAATTCCCCTTGTTTCCTATTTGGTCGGGAGGTAGGAGACGACCTACCCTCCGCTCGATCCGGTGGACCCAGGTCCACAGAAAATCTCGACCGTCCAATGGCATGCGACACATTATATATGAGTCCTACTCAAACTTGAATAAAGTGAAACATTAAATGTATTTCCTCTTTATCTCTCCTCATTTGATGGTGCAAACGAGTCCCAAATTGGATAAAATTTGGCATAGAGGCTAATATTGATATGTAGAATATGAATATAAAATCAAATTTGCCTTCTGACAAATTTTAATATGTCAAATAAATTAATTACTATTTTCTCTTTCTTCCTTCATTAATGACATTAGGATTATCCAAAAATTATAAAACTTGACACACAAGTCATATTTAATGTTTTGAATACGAATTTGCAATCAATTTTACATATTGGAGTTGTTTGCATATTTAATTAATATTTTGGAGATTCTTCACACTTTCTCTCTCCTGATTTCACCTTTTAAGCAAACTTTCTCCAAATTGGATGAAAATTCACCCAAAGGCTATATTTATTATGTAGATCACGAATATAACATTATTTTCCTCTTTCGGAGTCAATTATTATATTTATTTATTAATTACACCTTTTAGGCAATTTCTCTCTCTTAACTTATCATATTATTTCAAGGTTGTCCAAGTTAAATGAAAATTGATATATAAGATTATTTTTATGTATAGTTTACGAATTTGGAGTCTATTATTTAATTTGAGGCTTTCTTACATGGGTTATATCATCTAGCCCATTAGAGGCCCATTAACCATATTATGCATGAAATTATGTTATTTATCTTTTTATTATCACCAAATGAGTTGTATGACATGCATTATATTATTATGGTCACACTAACCTTAACCTTGTTTGATCAAACCCAAAAGGTCAAAGTTCTAGGCTAGGGTTCTAGATCTGGTATGTTACACAATTACAATCTCATTATTCAAGGGTTACACCACTATGCCTTTACTAGGGTTAGGGTTTCCCTTTTTATTTCAATTAGGGTTAATCATCCCCTTAGCTCAATTAGAATTAATGACTTATCATCTCATTGTCCAAGATTAGGGTTTCATGCTATATAGTATAACCCAGAGTTAGGGTTTCACATGTACCTTCACCTTAATTAAAAAAATTAGGGTTTACTATTCACATCACATCACCCTAGATTAGGGTTTACTATTTACATCACATCACCCTAGATTAGGGTTTCTCATGTCATTTCCCTAAATTAGGATCATTCCATCATCATAGATTAGGGTTTGTACTCATAATTAGGGTTTATGATCTCCCTATCAAGAATCATACCCTAATTACACATTCATTCATGTTGAAAATGTTAGGACTTAACCATTACATGATTATCATTCATGTAGGAAGTCCTCTCTCTCATCCTTTAAAAGATGATCCTTACTTTGGACCTGATTAGATCATGTCAACTTTACTTGGATAAAGGTTGACTCAATGTATTATGTTATTATTTCCTTAATTATTAAGGATTAATCATTCAAAGGTACTAATCACCCTATCTCATTAAGATAAAATTACTATAACCATCCTTGATTACATCTTGTATTATTCAATTAATCAATTTGTCCTTTAACCACTTTAAGTATCCATGCAGTTTTAGTTAGTTATCTTCCAAACGGTCTTGGTCACGTAGACCCCAAATGGTCTTGACCAAATCATACCTCAAACTGTATTGCTTGATATATCTCCAAACGGTCTTGGTTGCATACTTGAAACTATTTAGTAAAGTTGAGGTTGAAACTGGTTGCTAAAGTTGATGTTAAAACTGTTTGCTAAAGTTGAATTTTGAAACTGCATGAGACTCAACCGGTTTGGGATCGTTTGGTCCCAAATGGTCTTGAGACCATTTGGACTCAAACGATCTTGAGACCATTTGGTCCAAATCTCCTCTAAACCGAATGGACCAAATATGGTCTCCACCAATCATGTTGATTTAGGGTTTCCAATGTTGATCCCCAGATCGATTGTTGATCCCATGGTCGATTGAATTCATATAATCATCCATCAATTGGACCTATCACCATAATTCAATTGAGCTTAATAGGCCATCCTTCAACTGATTTAACCCCCAATTGATCATCAATTAGGGTTTTGAATCAATTGGATTAAGGATTGAAATCGATAAACCTTCAATGTTGATCATTGTAGAACTAATTTCTTTGAAATCATTGGATTACCATCCAAATTGGACCTGAACTGACCTCAAACGGTCTTGAGGTCATTTAGATGACCTCCAAATGGTCTTGAGACCGTTTTCCTATGACATCATCAAAATCCATGTCATCCAATTAGGGTTTGGATCAATGGATTGATCATCAAATCGATTATTGATTGTATTCCACTCTGGTATCATTGGATCTTCAATTGCTCAACCATGCTTAACCATAGACCTCCAAATGGTCTTAAGTGACCACAAAACGGTCTTGAGACCGTTTGGGTGATCCCCAAATGGTTTTGAAACTGTTTGGGTCAATCAACCCAAGTTTCTAAATTAACCAATTAAGAAATCAACACTTACCTGATTAGGGTGTGGTGATTGAAGGACCTTCAACTAATGAACCAATTGAAACTAGTCAATTATATTTAATGAGTCATTAACCATCAACATTATCAACAGTCCTCCAAACAATCAACCATGTTCAATGCCCCCAAACGGTTTGAAACCGTTTCCTTTCAAACAGTTTGATGAAACTGTTTCCTCTCAAATGGTTTGAAACCGTTTGAGCAAAATTGTGGAAATCGTTTGGCCTAATATATTATTGGGAAATATATCCATGATGATTTCATCATCATCTTCCTTCATGCATCCAAGAACAGCAACCGTTTTTCATGGAAATTTCAGCTATGAATCACAAGAGTTCCAAATAGAAGAAAATAACCAACAAATCATAGAGAATTGAATGCAATACTAATGTTTAAGGGTTAAGGTTATAAAACCCGCCTTTGAATCTGATCTACAAGCTCCAAGCTCGACCGCTCTAATGGTGGATGAAGTTCTAGCAACTTCCCAAGCTCCGTTCTTGAGCTTTTGGATGAACAAGTTGGCTAGGATTGGAAATCGAGTGAAGAGAACCAAGAATCAAGCATTGATTTAGGGTTTTCATCATGAATCCAAGGTGGAAGACGATCAAAAGCTTACCAACAGGTTAGAGTCATCCTTCTCCTGCTCCTGAGTTCTCCCATGGTCGTCCAAAGCAAAGTGAGAAAAGAAATTTCCAAGAAAGGTCCTTAATTGGATAGGAAAAAGGATATGTATAAGGATTTTTAAGGAAAGAGAAAAAGAATTATTTTCTTTAAATTCTGAAATTATTTCCACCGCTTCCCCCTTCATTCCTTGGCCACGAAGCCACCTTCATTTCCTTACAAAACCTCTTCATTATACAAGAATTAATGGAAAAGGAATTAAGCACCTTAATGAATTTTATACTATTATCCAACTTTTTATTATGATAATGTGAGTGGGCTTCCATTCAATCAAGATCTTTTTGTGCCATAGCAAGGAACAAGCTCGTCCAACACTTTACTATTTCATCCCTCAACTTTTGGTTGAAGGGCTCCTCAATTAATTTATTTCTTTTTGCATTAAATTAAATTAAAGTTCCATTTATGCTTAAATCTTGATTATTTTAATGTCAAGATTCTCTCTCCTCCATGATAATTCAAATGAGGCGCCCCTCTCATTTTCTTTGCTCTACTTGATGTAAAAAAACATGAGGGACCCTATAGAGGTGATATTTTGCATATAGAACCCTCGGTTTTGGGTAATTTGCACATTACACCAAAACTAGGTTTTAATGCACAAGAATTGCTCTACAAGCTTTATCTTGGTGCCCAAGCTTGTGGAAAGTGGAAACCATACCACTACATCATATTCATTCTTATGATGTCTCAACATCAGAGGAACATTTTATCATGAACAATTTGCAAGTTAACCCCTTAACTTGGGTAATTTGCACTTTAGTCCAAAATTAACAAAACAATATTTCAACATTATTCAAAAAGGACTGAAATTGAAATATAAGTTCCTCAAGAGCCTTAATTACTTTTCAAAGGATAAGAGCAAGAATTTAATCAACTTTATTAATCCAAAACACCTAGGGTCAAAGTATAAAGTAGGTCAGGGATGTTACAAATTATCCACCCCTTATAAGGATTTCGTCCCCAAAATCATTAACAAGATATTTTAAAAGAAAAGAGTAGGGTATTTCCTTCTCATTTCTCTTCTAATTCCCATGTAGCTTCTTCAACGCCATGATGATTCTAGAGGACTTTTACAAGACTAATGTCTTTCTTTTTCAACTTCTTGATCCTTCTATCAAGAATCAACATAGGTCCTTCGACATAAGATATATCATCGTTTAATTCTACTTCCATAGACTGTAGAATTGTTTCAGTATCAGGATGACACTTCCTTAGCATGGAAATGTGGAACAATGGGTGCAGCTTTTGCAGCTCAGGTGGTAACTCCAGCTTATAAGCTACCTTTCCAATCCATTCAATGATTGGATAAGGCCCCATAAATCTAGAAGCTAACTTTCCTTTTCTTTCAAACCTAAGAACTCCCTTCCAAGGTGAGACCTTAAGGTACACTCTGTCTCCAACCTGGAATTCTAAATGTCTATGACACTTATCAGCGTAAGATTTCTGCCTATCTTGTGCAATCTTTAACTGTTGTTGTATTATTTTAATCTTCTCGGTGGTCTGCTACACAAGATCAGGACCCAAAAGTTGGTATTCACTAGTTTCATACCAACATAAGGGAGATATACAACGTCTACCATATAAGGCTTCATAAGGTGCCATGTCGATACTGTGTTGATAGCTATTGTTGTAGGCAAACTCTATCAAGCTTAAATGTAGATCCCAACTTCCTGTAAACTGGAGGACACATGCCCTAAGCAAGTCCTCCAAGGTCTGTATAGTTCTTTCGGATTGTCCATCAGTCTGAGGATGAAAGGTTGTACTAAACCTTAACTGTGTGCCTAAGGCTTTATGAAGTCGCTCTAAAAAATGACTCATAAACTGGGGACCTCTGTCAGAAACAATGGTAATTGGGACCCCATACAACCACACTATCTCATCCACATATAACTGTGCCTGTTTCTCTACAGAATAGGTTGTTTTGACAGGTAAGAAATGTGTTGTCTTTGTCAACCTATCGACTATTACCCAAATGGAATCGTGACCTTTGGCTGTTCTGGGCAGACCAACCACGAAGTCCATATTTACATGATCTCACTTCCACTGCGGTATGGGCAAAGGTTGCAGTGTTCCTGTAGGCTTCTGGTGTTCAGCTTTAACTTGCTGACACACCGGACACCACATAACGAACTCAGCAACATCCTTCTTCAAACCAGGCCACCAATACATATCTTTCAAGTTATGATACATCTTGGTGCTTCCTGGATGCATAGCATACATTTAAGAATGAGCCTCTTCCAGGACTGACTTTCTTAAGTTATCAACATCGGGTACTATCATTCTACCATGATAACAGGCTACCTGATCATCTGAATCATGGAAACCATCTTGTTTCTCACTACCATATTCTGATCTAATCTGCTGAACTACAACATCAGCTTGTTGTGCCTCCTTAATCTGTTGTCTCAGAGTAGGTTTTATGTGCATCTCAGCTAACAACCCTGATAACAATGATACTTTAATTTTTCATTGTCTTGCCTTAAAGAGATGAGCATATCCCTTCTAGAGCACACCAGAGAATTCAGTTTTGCTTTATCTAGGGCTGGTGTTGCTGATTTCTTACTTAGTGCATCAACAACCACATTGGCCTTCCCTGGATGATAATCAATTGTACAATCGTAGTCCTTGATTAATTCTATCCAGCGGCATTGCCTCATGTTTAGCTCATGCTGAGAGAAGATATACTTTTAGGTTCTTATGGTCTGTGAAAATCTGGAATGTCTCTCCATAGAGATAATGTCTCCAGATCTTCAAAGCATGGACTACTAGAGCTAGTTCTAGATTGTGTGTCGGATAATGCTCCTCGTGTTTCTTAAGATTTCGAGAAGCAAAAGAAATCATTTGTTTATCCTGCATTAACACACATCCTAGTCCATTCTTAGAGGCATCACAAAAAACTATATACCCTTTCCCTTGCTCAGGTAGCACTAGCACTGGTGCACTTGTCAACCTTTCCTTCAACAGTTGGAATGATTGTTGACACTTATCATTCCAGACAAAAGAAACATCCTTTCTGGTCAACTTGGTTAAGGGTAAAGCTATAGAACTGAAGTTCTTAATGAACCTCCTGTAATAGCCTGCCAACCCTAAGAAACTGTGAATCTCCGTCAGTGTCTTCAGCTGTTCCCATTACAGGACAGATTCTACCTTTTTAGGGTCAACACGAATACCTCAAGCAGATATTACGTTTCCAAGAAAAGAAACTTCAGATAACCAGAACTCACACTTGCTAAACTTAGCATACAACTTATGCTCTCTTAGCAAAGTTAGAGCCTGATGAAGATGCTGCTCATGCTGTTGAGCATCTCTACTATAGATCAGGATGTCATCTATGAAGACAACTACACACTGATTAAGAAAAGGTTGAAAGATTCTATTCATGAGTTCCATAAATGCAGCTGGTGCATTAGTTAGTCCAAACGACATAACTGTGAACTCATAGTGACCATAGCTTGTCCTAAAGGCAGACTTCGGTATGTCACCCTCCCTAATACGCAGTTGATGATATCCCGACCTCAAATCTATCTTTGAGAAAATAGTTGCACCACGCAACTGATCAAAGAGATCATCAATCCTTGGCAAAGGATACTTATTCTTTATAGTTACTTTATTTAATTGTCTGTAATCAATATATAACCGCATCGATCCATCCTTCTTTTTAACAAAGAGGACCGGAGCACCCTAGGGTGAAGTGCTTGGTTGGATAAAACCCTTCTCAAGCAACTCTTGCAGCTGTTTCTTGAGTTCTGCCATCTCAGCAGGCGCCATCCTATATGGGGTTTGTGCTATTGGTTGCGTTCCCGGGATTAGATTAATCTCAAAATCAATCTCTCGGGGTGGAGGTACACCTGGAAGTTCTTCAGGAAATATATCTTCGAATTCCCTGACTATCAAAACTTCAGCAGGATTAGAACTCTCCATGGTGGTATCTACCACATGGGCCAAGAATGCAAAACATCCTTGCCTCATCAGCTTCTTAGCTACCATAGCTGACCCAAGACAGGTTGTAAGAATTTTTCTATCTCCTTGAAAGATACATGTGTCACTTTCATCTGTGAATACATCTTGCTTGGACTCACAATCCAAGACAACCTTATACCTTTCTAAGGTATCCATCCCCAAGATTATATCGAACCCGTGCATCTCAAGTGGTATAAGATCCACTTGAATGTGATGTTTAGAAAAGAAGAGAATACAGGAAGAACACACCTCCTGCAACACAACAGATCCCATCAAAGGAGTTTCCAACTTCAAACTCTCTGCCCTATGATCAACGGTCATATTGTAGTCAAGAATCACTCTTCGATTGATAAAGGAATGCGTAGCACCTGGATCAATTAAAACAGATACGACGCAGGATGTAGACATATCATAATAAAAAAATTCCATTTGACCTGTCACAACCCGAGGGTTGATCACTGCATCAGGTGGATTCATCGCATAGAATCTCACTGTTAGCTGTGGTTGATTCGGTGCTCAATTACTGGGTGTCGATGCTCAAGCTTGGGACGTTTGTCCACATCCTCTAGCACCACCTAGAAACTATCTCCGTTGAGAGCCTTGTTGACTCTGTCTCTGAGGTTGAGTCACACTTGTCTCTCTGGCTCTACAATCCTTCATCAGATGCCCCATCTTTCCACATATGAAACAACTTCTGATCCCTGACTGTGGTCTTGATGGTCCTGTAATAGACACAGATGCTGAGCTATGGGCTCCTTCTGGTGGTAAACTTCATCCTCTACCCCTATTCGACGTCCACTGCGTCTGGGTATTGAATCTAGGTGGTTCCATTGGTGCAGAAAACTTCAGTTTCTTGAAACTTTTGGATGAGAATCCTTGGAACTGGAGGTACACCTTCTTGCTCTTGGTTTGTCATTTCTTAGTCACAAACCTCTCTATCCTTCTGAAAGACTCCACAAAAGTAGCAAATCTTTCCCTGTTCTCCAGAGCAGACATAGGGGTGGTCAATTTAGCATTTAACCCCTTCTCAAAACACTGAATCCTCTCTTCATCTGTGGTTGCCATATGCGGACATAACCACAAAAGCTCCATGAACATAGCCTCGTACTCGCTAATGTTCATTGGTCCTTGTCTTAATGTCTCAAACTGAGAGATTTTCTCATCCAGGAACGTCTTAGGAAAGTATCTGTTGACAAATTATCGTCGAAATACTTCCCATTCGATCTGCACACCGGGCCTTTTCCCCTCCTCTATGGTCCACCAGTGACCAGCACTCCCCTTAAGAAGGTACACAACATGTCTAACCTTCTCAACTTCTGGGATGTTCAGGATTCTAAAGGCCTTCTCTAATTCAGTTAGCCACATGTCAGCATCTGCTAGGTCAGCTGTCCCAACATATTCTGTGGCTCCAACCCGGCGAAGTCATTCAAATGTCTTGCCGACACCCTATCTTTCATCATGGGCAGGTGCCCTAGGTGTAGGTATGGGAATTCTATCAGTCATATGTGTCATGGCAGCTATAAACTGCCCAAACATGGCTTGGAAGGCTGGGTTCCCCATGTCAGCTTGATTGAACTGGGGTGGTTCAGGCACAGGTTCCTCCCTTCCTTGGTCTCTTGCACCTCCTCCGGGTGAAGCAACACTGCTTTCAGCAACATGTTCTTCATGTGATCCAGACATCTTTAGTTTTCTCTTCTCCTCCTATATGAGCCGAAGACACTATCAGATAGACTGGAAAACACTAGAATAGACTCAACAACCTTAGTCCTATGTCTCTGTAGACTCAGCGAACCTAGAGCTCTGATACCACTAAACTATGGCAAACCTCTCGTGAAAACAAAATTTACTAATTTGGAAGTGTAATATTAGCAGCGGAATTACTGAAAATCACTAAAATTTAAAACTTTTTACAAAGAGATCCACAAATTGTAAAACTCTTTCATAAAGAACCAAAGTATGTTATTTACATTTTGATTCATCAGTACATCTCTATATCATCTCGTCTCGAGAATCACAAACATTGACTTCCCTGTTAAACTGTACATAAGCAGCTTACAAAAATCTCGAGGCATCAAGCCTAAAATCTCAGATCTATATCAAACCATCTATTGACTCCTAGGACCTGAGAGTATAGAGACAACACATAGGACTCTCTCTCTATATACACGACTTGACAAATAGTGTCTCCACCTAAGGATCATTGTTGTCCTTATTGTTGGTGTTGCTGCTGCTGTTCACCCTCTGTAGGGTTTCTGCCTTTTCCTCGACGTCTACCTAAAAAGTTGAATCCCACGGGGGTGAGACAATTGAAAATTGCCCTAGCAAGAGACATAACTCTTTGCCAGAAACATTGTTATTACAGATAATAGAATAACACTAAGCAGTAGAATCATAATATTCAGCAGCAGGTAAATCATTGATTAAACTACGTAGAGCAGTATTCTCAATGCATTTCATTTCAATTATAACTTGATAAAGCAACAAATCATTTATTCAATAAGGAATATGAAGAACATGTAGAGAATTTATCCAACTAGGACATAATAGACAATGTATCATCAATCATTGATTCTCGTAATTCAACCCTAAGAAATTATGCTACACGGATGATTACATTTTACAAACATACTTATGCCCTAAGGAGATGAGGTAATACCGCTCATACTCCAACCGACCATTGCAAAATCGAAATCGGTACCATATATAGGTCAATAGAAGAGTCGGATTTCCATGACCTCATCCTCCTCAGTCAGAGTGAGGAATAACTTGCAGGACATCTCGTGTCTCTGCTAAATAGCTTTCCAGGGTATAATGGCAACTTCTCTATTATAGTTACAGTGGCATGCTATACTCTCTTCGCAATCGAGAGATTTCTTGTTTATCTCACATCGATTCGACATTAACATCATCATCGGGAGATTAGTGATATATCATCTGGATATATACATATAATGAAGGATTGAGAGATTTAATGTTTATCTCACATCAATTCCTCCATTAGGGCGTAAGGATATTCGCGCCCATAACCCCCACATACTCAAAAGTATGCCCTCCAGGAGTTCCCTTAGGAAAACATGTTTCACCATCACCAAACTACTGACGATGATGGATCTATGGTCAGGGCTCTACATGATATCATTTCACTTGATTATTTAAGTACATTACAATATTCTTTTAGTATCAGGTATGTTTTCAAACATAATCCATTATAACAATTGCTATAAAGAAAGAGTACTATTTTTATCAAGTTCATTTCACAGCTTTATTAACATTGGGATCTCAGTCCCTCATCATCTCATCATCATGATTCAAGAATATGGGTGTTCAAACCCTTAGATCATCAAAACACTTGTTACCACTTGAACATGTAACTTAATGCCATCAAATCATCTGACAATATACACATGATAATTGCAGTGCAGGTATTTCACATTGCGCTTACAACCTAATAATCTCTTTGGTTACCTCTCACTAGGCAACATAGCATATCATTTCTCACAAGGTTCATAAGGTACTTTCAATAAATAAGAAATCATAGCTCTTACCTGGCTATGTTTAGTATTTCATAAAACCTACATGATTAGTATAGATGATAACAGTTACATCAATTTCATATCAGCACAATGCAAAACAATTGCAATCTCATTATTCAAGGGTTACACAACTATGCCTTTACTAGGGTTAGGGTTTCCCTTTTTATTTCAATTAGGGTTAATCATCCCCTTAGCTCAATTAGAATCAATGACTTATCATCTCATTGTCCAAGATTAGGGTTTCATGCTATATAGTATAACCCAGAGTTAGGGTTTCGCATGTACCTTCACCTTAATTAAAAAACTTAGGGTTTACTATTCACATCACATCACCCTAGATTAGGGTTTACTATTTACATCACATCACCCTAGATTAGGGTTTCTCATGTCATTTCCCTAAATTAGGATCATTCCATCATATATTAGGGTTTGTACTCATAATTAGGGTTTATGATCTCCCTATCAAGAATCATACCCTGATTACACATTCATTCATGTTGAAAATGTTAGGACTTAACCATTACATGATTATCATTCATCTAGGAAGTCCTCTCTCTCTCTCATCCTTTAAAAGATCATCTTTACTTTGGACCTAATTAGATCATGTCAACTTTACTTGGATAAAGGTTGACTCAATGTATTATGTTACTGTTTGCTTAATTATTAAGGATTAATCATTCAAAGGTACTAATCACCCTATCTCATTAATATAAAATTACTATAAACATCCTTGATTACATCTTGTATTATTCAATTAATCAATTTGTCCTTTAACCACTTTAAGTATCCATGTGGTTTTGGTTAGTTATCTTCCAAACGGTCTTGGTCACGTAGACCCCAAACGGTCTTGACCAAATCAGACCTCAAACGGTCTTGCTTGATATACCTCCAAACGGTCTTGGTTGCATACTTGAAACTGTTTAGTAAAGTTGAGGTTGAAACCGTTTGCTAAAGTTGATGTTGAAACTATTTGCTAAAGTTAATGTTGAAACCGTTTGCTAAAGTTGAATTTTGAAACCGCATGAGACTCAACCGGTTTGGGATCGTTTGGTCCAAAATGGTCTTGAGACCGTTTGGTCCAAATCTCCTCAAAACCGAATGGACCAAATATGGTCTCCACCATTCTTGTTGATTTAGGGTTTCCAATGTTGATCCCCTGATCGATTGAATTCATATAATAATCCATCAATTGGACCTATCACCATAATTCAATTGAGCTTAATAGGCCATCCTTCAACTGATTTAACCCCCAATTGATCATCAATTAGGGTTTTGAATCAATTGGATTAAGGATTGAAATCGATAAACCTTCAATGTTGATCATTGTAGAACTAATTACTTTGAAATCATTGGATTACCATCCAAATTGGACATGACCTGACCTCAAACGGTCTTGAGGTCATTTTGATGACCTCCAAATGGTCTTGAGACCGTTTGCCCATGACATCATCAAAATCCATGTCATCCAATTAGGGTTTGGATCAATGGATTGATCATCAAATCGATTATTGATTGTATTCCACTCTGGTATCATTGGATCTTCAATTGCTCAACCATGCTTAACCCTAGACCTCCAAACGGTCTTGAGTGACCACCAAACGGTCTTGAGACCGTTTGGGTGATCCCCAAATGGTTTTGAAACTGTTTGGGTCAATCAACCCAAGTTTCCAAATTAACCAATTAAGAAATCAACATTTACCCGATTAGGGTTTGGTGATTGAAGGACCTTCAACTAATGAACCAATTGAAACTAGTCAATTATATTTAATGAGTCATTAACCATCAACATTATCAACAGTCCTCCAAATGGTCAACCATGGTCAACGCCCCCAAACGGTTTGAAACCATTTCCTTTCAAATGGTTTGATGAAATCATTTCCTCTCAAACAGTTTGAAACTGTTTGCTCCCAAACAGTTTGGGAAACCGTTTCCTCTCAAACAGTTTGAAACTGTTTGCTCCCAAACAGTTTGGGAAACCGTTTGAGAAACATTGTGGAAACCGTTTGGCCTAATATTTTATTGGGAAATATATCGATGATGATGTCATCATCATCTTCCTTTGTGCATCCAAGAACAACAAACGTTTTTCATGGAAATTTCAGCAATGAATCACAAGAGTTCCAAATAGAAGAAAATAACCAACAAATCGTAGAGAATTGAATGCAATACTAATGTTTAAGGGTTAAGGTTTTAAAACCCTCCTTTGAATCTGATCTCAAAGCTCCAAGCTCCACAACTCTAATGGTGGATGAAGTTCTAGCAACTGCCCAAGATCCGTTCTTGAGCTTTTGGATGAACACGTTGGCTAGGATTGGAAATCGAGTGAAGAGAACCAAGAATCAAGCATTGATTTAGGGTTTTCATCATGAATCCAAGGTGGAAGATGATAAAAACCTTACCAACAGGTTAGAGTCATCCTTCTCCTACTCCTGAGTTCTCCCGTGGTCGGCCAAAGCAAAGTGAGAAAAGAAATTTCCAAGAAAGGTCCTTAATTGGATAGGAAATAGGATATGTATAAGGATTTTCAAGGAAAGAGAAAAAGAATTATTTTCTTTAAATTCCAAAATTATTTCCACTACTTCCCCCTTCATTCCTTGTACATGAATCCACCTTCGTTTCCTTGCAAAACCTCTTCATTATCCAAGAATTAATAGAAAAGGAATTAAGCACCTTAATGAATTTTATACTATTATCCAATTCTTAGTGGATAATACTTTTTATTATGATAATGTGAGTGGGCTTCCACTCAACCAAGATCTTTTTGTGCCATAGAAAGGCACAAGCTCGTCCAACACTTTTCTATTTCATCCCTCAACTTTGGGTTGAAGGGCTCCTCAAATAATTTATTTCTTTTTGCATTCAATTAAATTAATGTTCCATTTATGCTTAAATCTTGATTATTTTAATGTCAAGATTCTCTCTCCTCCATGATAATTCAAATGAGGCACCCCTCTCATTGTCTTTGCTCTACGTGATGCCAAGAAACATGAGGGACCCTCTAGAGGTGATATTTTGCATATAGAACCCTAGGTTTTGGGTAATTTGCACATTACACCAAAACTAGGTTTTAATGCACAAGAATTGCTCTACAAGCTTTATCTTGGTGCCCAAGCTTGTGGAAACCATACCACTACATCATATTCATTCTTATGATGTCTCAACATCAGAGGAAAATTTTATCATGAACAATTTGCAAGTTAACCCCTCAACTTGGGTAATTTGCACTTTAGTCCAAAATTAACAAAACAATATTTCAACATTATTCAAAAAGGACTGAAATTGAAATATAAGTTCCTCAAGAGACTTAATTACTATTCAAAGGATAAGAGCAAGCATTTAATCAACTTTATTAAGCCAAAACACCTAGGGGTTAAAACATAACCCAGGTCAGGGATGTTACAAATTATACACCCCTTATAAGGATTTCATCCCCGAAATCATTAACAAGATATTTTAAGAGAAAAGAGTAGGGTATTTCCTTCTCATTTCTTCCTCTAATTCCCATGTAGCTTCTTGAATGCCATGATGATTCCAGAGGACTTTTACAAGACTAATGTCTTTCTTTTTCAA
Source organism: Alisma plantago-aquatica (assembly GCA_963693085.1). NCBI lineage: Eukaryota > Viridiplantae > Streptophyta > Magnoliopsida > Alismatales > Alismataceae > Alisma > Alisma plantago-aquatica. The sequence continues at coordinate 1,242,064,090 of OY856412.1, forward strand.
CTTCTTGATCCTTCTGTCAAGAATCAACATAGGTCCTTCGACATAAGATATATCATCATTTAATTCTACTTCCATAGGCTGCAGAACTGGTTCTGTATCAGGATGACATTTCCTTAGCATGGAAATGTGGAACACTAGGTGCAGCTTTTGCATCTCAGGTGGTAACTCCAGCTTATAAGCTACCTTTCCAATTCATTCAATGATTGGATAAGGTCCCATAAATCTAGGAGCTAACTTTCCTTTTCTTCCAAACCTAAGAACTCCCTTCCAAGGTGAGACCTTGAGGTACACTCTGTATCCAACCTGGAATTCTAAAAGTCTACGATGCTTATCAGCGTAAGATTTCTGCCTATCCTGTGCAGTCTTTAACTGTTGTTGTATTATTTTAATCTTCTCGGTGGTCTGCTGTACAAGATCAGGACCCAAAATTTGGTATTCACCAGTTTCATACCAACATAAGGGAGATCTACAATGTCTACCATACAAGGCTTCATAAGGTGCCATGTCAATACTGTGTTGATAGCTATTGTTGTAGGAAAACTCTATCAAGCTTAGATGTAGATCCCAACTTCCTGTAAACTGGAGGACACATGCCCTAAGCAATTCCTCCAAGGTCTGTATAGTTCTTTCAGATTGTCCATCAGTCTGAGGATGAAAGGTTGTACTAAACCTTAACTATATGCCTAAGGCTTTATTAAGTCGCTCCCAAAAATGACTCATAAACTGGGGACCTCTGTCAGAAATAATGGTAATTGGGACCCCATGCAGCCACACTATCTCATCCACATATAACTGTGTCAGTTTCTCTACAGAATAGGTTGTTTTGACAGGTAAGAAATGTGCTGTCTTTGTCAACCTATCGACTATTACCCAAATGGATTCATGACCTTTGGCTACTCTGGGCAGACCAACCACGAAGTCCATGGTTACATGATCCCACTTCCACTACGGTATGGGTGAAGGTTGCAATGTTCCTGCAGGCTTCTGGTGTTCAGCTTTAACTTGCTGACACACCGCACACTGCATAACGAACTCAGTAACATCCTTCTTCAAACTAGGCCAAACCAATACATATCTTTCAATTTATGATACATCTAGGTGCTTCCTGGATGCATAGCATACATTGAAGAATGAGCCTCTTCCAGGACTAACTTTCTTAAGTTATCAACATCATGTACTATCATTATACCATGATAACAGGCTACTCACTACCATATTCTGATCTAATCTGCTGAACTACAGCATCAGCTTGTTGTGCCTCCTTAATCTACTGTCTCAGAGTAGGTTTTATGTGCATCTCAGCTAACAACTCTGATAATAATGATACTTTTAATTGTACATTGTCTTACCTTAAAGAGATAAGCATATCCCTTCTAGAGCACACCAGAGAATTCAGTTGTGCTTTATCTAGGGCTGGTGTTGCTGATTTCCTACTTAGTGCATCAACAACCACATTGGCCTTCACATTGGCCTTCCCTGGATGATAATGAATTGTACAATCGTAGTCCTTGATTAATTCCATCCAGTGACGTTGCCTCATGTTTAGCTCATGCTGAGAGAAGATATACTTTAGGTTCTTATGGTCTGTGAAAATTTGGAATGTCTCTCCATAGAGATAATGTCTCCAGATCTTCAAAGCATGGACTACTGCACCTAGTTCTAGATCGTGTATCGGATATTTCTCCTCGTGTTTCTTAAGCCGTCGAGAAGCAAAAGAAATCACTTGTTTATCCTGCATTAACACACATCCTATTCCATTCTTAGAGGCATCACAGAAAACTATATACCCTTTCCCTTACTCAGGTAGCACTAGCACTAGTACACTTGTCAACCTTTCCTTCAATAGCTCGAATGATTGTTGACACTTATCATTCCAGACAAAAGAAACATCCTTTCTGGTCAACTTGGTTAAGGGTAAAGCTATAGAACTGAAGTTCTTAATGAACCTCCTGTAATAGCCTACCAACCCTAAGAAACTGTGAATCTCCTTCGGTGTCTTTGGCTATTCCCATTGCAGGACAGATTATACCTTTTTAGGGTCAACACGAATACCTGAAGCAGATATTAAGTATCCAAGAAAAGAAACTTCAGATAACCAGAACTCACACTTGCTAAACTTAGCATACAACTTATGTTCTCTTAGCAAAGTTAGAGCCTGACGAAGATGCTGCTCATGCCGTTGAGCATCTCTACTGTAGATCAGGATGTCATCTATGAAGACAACTACACACTGATCAAGAAAAGGTCGAAAGATTCTATTCATGAGTTCCATAAATGCAACTGTTGCATTAGTTAGTCCAAACGACATAACTGTGAACTCATAGTGACCATACCTTATCCTAAAGGAAAACTTAGGTATGTCACCCTCCCTAATACGCAGCTGATGATATCCCGACCTCAAATCTATCTTTGAGAAAACAGTTGCACCACGCAACTGATCGAAGAGATCATCAATCCTTGGCAAAGGATACTTATTCTTTATAGTTACTTTATTTAATTGTCTGTAATCAATGCATAACCACATCGATCCATCCTTCTTTTTAACAAAGAGGATTGGAGCACCCCAGGGTGAAGTGCTTGGTCGGATAAAACCCTTCTCAAGCAACTCTTGCAGTTGTTTCTTGAGTTCTTCCATCTCAGCAGGCGCCATCCTATACGGGGTTTGTGCTATTGGTTGCGTGTCTGGGATTAGATTAATCTCAAAATCAATCTCTTGGGGTGGAGGTACACCTGGAAGTTCTTCAGGAAATACATCTTCGAATTCCCTGACTATCAGAACTTCAACAGGATTAGAACTCTCCATGATGGTATCTACCACATGGGCCAAGAATGCAAAACATCCTTGCCTCATCAGTTTCTCAGCTACCATAGCTGACACAAGACATGTTGAAAGAATCTTTCTATCTCCTTGAAAGATCCATGTGTCACTTTCATCTGTGAACACAGCGTGCTTGGACTCACAATCCAAGACAACCTTATACCTTTCTAAGGTATCCATCCCCAGGATTATATCGAACTTATGCATCTCAAGTGGTATAAGATCCACTTGAATGTGATGTTTAGAAAAAAAAGAGAATGCAGGAAGAACACACCTCCCGCAACACAGCATATCCCATCAAAGGAGTTTCCAACTTTGTACTCTCTGCCCTATGATCAACTGTCATATTGTAGTCAAGAATCACTCTTCGAGTGATAAAGGAATGCGTAGCACCCAGACCAATTAAATCAGATATGACGTAGGATGTAGACATATCAGAATAAAACAATTCCATCTGACCTGTCACAACCCGAGGGTTGATCACTGCATCAGGTGGATTCATCACATAGAATCTCGATGTTGGCCGTGGTTGATTCAGTGCTCGATTACTGGGTGCCGATGATCCAGCTTGGGACGTTTGTCCATGTCCTCTAGCACCACCTGGAAACTGTCTCCGTTGAGAGCCTTGATGACTCTGTCTCTGAGGTTGAGTCATACTTGCCTCTCTAGCTCTACAATCCTTCATCAGATGCCCCATCTTTCCACATATGAAACAACTTCTGATCCCTAACTGTGGTTTGGATGGTCCTATAACAGACACAGATGCTGAGTTGTGGGCTCCTTCTGGTGGTAAACTTCATCCTCTACCCCTATTCGACGTCCACTGTGTTTGGGTATTGAATCTAGGTGGTGCCATTGGTGCAGAAAACCTCAGTTTCTTGAAACTTTTGGATGAGGATCCTTGGAACTGTGGGTACACCTTCTTGCTCTTGGTCTGTCGTTTCTTCGTCACAGACCTCTCTATCCTTCTGACAGACTCCACAAAAGTAGAAAATCTTTCCCTATTCTCCAGAGCAGACACAGGGGTGGTCAACTCAGTGTTTAACCCCTTCTCAAAATGTTGAATCATCTCTTCATCTGTGATTGCCATATGCAGATAGAACCGCAAAAGCTCCATGAACTTAGCCTCGTAGTCACTAATGTTCATTGGTCCTTGTCTTAATCTCTCAAACTAATGAACCAATTGAAACTAGTCAATTATATTTAATGAGTCATTAACCATCAATATTATCAACTATCCTCCAAATGGTCAACCATGGTCAACGCCCCCAAATGGTTTGAAACCGTTTCCTTTCAAATGATTTGATGAAACTGTTTTCTCTCAAACAGTTTGAAACCGTTTGCTCCCAAACGGTTTGGGAAACCGTTTGAGAAACATTGTGGAAACCGTTTGGCCTAATATTTTATTGGGAAATATATCCATGATTATGTCATCATCATCTTCCTTCGTGCATCCAAGAACAACAACTATTTTTTATGGAAATTTCAGCAATGAATCACAAGAGTTCCAAATAGAAGAAAATAACCAACAAATCG